>CM049400.1:7830000-8172500 GCA_026929865.2 Hyperoplus lanceolatus | reverse complement strand
GCCAAACAAGCACTTACATCGTTCTGTCATTCAAGGTTACTGTTGGCAAAAGAAGGCAAACCAGTGTCAGAAAAGTTACCATACAATTGTATACAGGCTCCGGCAAAACATGGACGCTGTTCAACATAATTTGCCTTCAATGTTTTCAGCCATTTCTGAGTAATGCATCGCTCATTGAAATGGTTTGGGAGGGCAACAGGGCAAAAGGACAGTGAGTAATAATTACCATCAGGCCTGCCCGGAAGACAATAACTGAGGTTGTGAGCGCGACAGCAGGGAGAACATTGTTTTTCCACCACGCCAGTGCTTCACACAGAGAGTATTGTGCCAATTCCCCCCAACCGGGAAAGTAAGCAAGAAGTGGTTGAAATCTAGACTTCCAGCTCGCTTCCTGCCAAAGTCCAGGAAAACAGAGCTTGATTCAGACTTCCCATGGAGGGTTAGTCCTCCTTCTCTTCCATGTGTCTGCTTGGTGCTAAAACAAAAACAAAGACATGAGATCATGCTAATGCTAATGCAGTTAAACGCGAACACGTCGTCAATGTCTGCTGTGCAGAGACAAAAATGTAACATACTTTAAACTGAGTTCAGATAAAAGCATTTGTACCAATAAAATGTATTTGTATTGGCATGTTGCTTTTACTCCAGGATCCCTTTTTACAACGGTGCTGCCGATGAAAACTAGAGCTTTTAAGCACATTTGACACACACACACATACACACACACACACACACACACACACACACACACACACACACACACACACACACACACACACACACACACACACACACACACACACACACACACACACACACACACAACATGAATAAGCATCTGAACTGTGTTTTATCCATCTGTGGTCCATTAAAACCTGCATATTGCTTTACAGTATTTAGAAAAAAATGTAAAAGAACATTATTGATTTACACTGTCCCTTTTAAAATAACGACAATGTAAACGTCTTTGTGTTAGGCTATTTATCCATGCCGGAACGGAAATAAACTCAGTCATACAGTCACTGCTGCAGTTCTGTTTTCCAAACACACTATACGTAGGCTATGTTCACCATTAGAAAAACTTTGGATTATGGAAAGGAGTTTTTTATTCATATATTCTGACGTGCTTTGTTGATATACTGGAACCATTGTGGCCATCTGTCCCTTGTGATTTTGAGCATGTGTGGGTGTATGTGTGTGTGTGTGTGTGTGTGTGTGTGTGTGTGTGTGTGTGTGTGTGTGTGTGCCACTCGGTGTTACACACAACAGCGTTTCATCTCAGCTTTGAATACAACCTTGTGTATAACTAATGCAGGGAACAAAAGCAACACAAATATTGATCCGCTCTTGTTAGGGTTTATGTTTCTCTCTCGCTCTCTCTATTTATTACACACCATGGCTCTCTCACAATATGCTGCAGCAGGGAAAGAACCACCTGTATGGTAATGTCATTGGCATTGTATTAGGGGGAAAACATGCTGATGGACTCCTATTAATAGGCCTATACTGCGAGCCATGCCTAACTCTCAGTCCAGGTATCTACACACATTTGGAGATGTGTTTGCCCGAGTGTGGACACCAGAAAGACAGAGAGAGAGAGAGAGAGAGAGAAAGGACAGCCTGTCAGACAGACAGACAAGCCAGCACAGGCCTCCTGCAGCCAGAAACCAAAACCCCTATACAACCCCACCCCACCCAGGGAGGATGCCTATTGTTCCCCCAACCCCTAAACAAAGCCTGCCCACCACCTCACCCCACAGCCACACACCCCCCAAAAGACTCACCCTCCCTTTCCCTCCAAACCCCCCCCTGACATAGCATTGTTGCTCCACTAAAAACCGGCTCCACTCCCTTAAATGTCTTTACATGCGAGATGCAGGCTGCTCCCCCTTTAAATGTTCCCCCCTCCTTTGAAAACAGTAGCCGAGTTTATCCTGCTTCTTTGTATGTGCTAAATTGCTAATTCACTTACGAGGTTAGCATAACTACAATTCTAGAAAAGCAGCACATAATATGTATACATAAGTTAAATACAATGCAGGAGCTGTAGCGGTAAACGATGTGTAACATAACATGAAATCAAAACAGGACTGTAGGGACCCTGTAGGAGATGAGTTGAACGACAAATAAAAGGTGGAGTCAGTGAACTCTTGTTGTCAAAATCTCTTTTTGACAAAAATCAGTGAATATCTCCACCGAACCTGTCCGTGCCTTGTGTGCACTGAAAGAAATCTGGTGTTTATACAAGCATATAGCGTCACGGGTATGTAAGGTATAAGCATATGTACACAAAGGGGCCCGCCACATCAACATGCCAGTTTACAGACGCTAGGCTGTATTTATTTTCAGTGCACGCACACACGCACAGTAGGAACATGAGCAAATATTCACTGATTTTGACAACAAGCATTGTCCAGAATTGCTGAATACTCCTTTAAAGGGAAATTGTGTTTTGTTTCTTTCAAAGGAAACAACTATCTGAAATATACCTCAACAACACGGGCTTCACAGCCAGGAGCATCACCTGTTGATTCTTCCAAACTGACAAGAAGCACCAAACAGAGCTCCCCACTCACTCTGCTACACATACTAAAGTAAATACATTATTGAAATACATTTTTTTTTTTTTTTACAATGTGTGACGACATCTGGATATAACAAGACATGATTTCATGCCAGGAAGATTATACTCCTTCTCTAATCCCGGCCACATTCAAATCTGTGTGCCGGATTTTGTCCTCCTGCTTAGAAATGAGACGACAGATGAAACAACAAGGAGGAAGGCAGCTCCACCATATTGACACAGCATTGGTAGAGTCCACCAACACACACACACACACACACACACACACACACACACACACACACACACACACACACACACACACACACACACACACACACAAAACCAAGCGCACGTACACATCGGTTGTGACTAAAGCACACAGAGGCCATATGGTGTGTCCTCATCCACCGACGCCTGTTGCTGCCCGCAACAATAGGCCTGCCTGGCCTGGACAGCAAGGGGCAAACACACACACACACACACACACACACACACAAACACGCACAGACACACACACACACACACACACCAAATGGTCGTTAGTCAGCCAGGCTGCGTTGCTTAGGCCCAGAACAAACGCGTGGATTTGCATTCTGCGCCTCCTTCCGTCCTCCTCCTCCCTTCTCTCTCTCTCCCTGTCTGACACACACACACACACACACACACACACACACACACACACACACACACACACACACACACACACACACACACACACACACACTTCCCCTGTCTCTACAGGTGCACAGAGCACTCAAAACAGATGTCAACGGACTGAAGAGGGGTGGGGGGTAGAGGGACGACGGGAGGCTGTTTGCCCATGGTGACTGACAAAGCTCTGTACACTCGCAGGCCTAGACACAGCAAAGACAATGACACACACACACACACACACACACACACATGGACACACACGCACACACCTCCGTCCTCTGTTACAATTTACAGGCCTGCCTGATTTAGGCTCCTGAAACTCTTTAAAAAGGAGCCAAATAGGGAGGACAAAAAATTGCAATTTACACCCAAATCACCCGGGTTTTTAAAATTCCAAAAACTGATTTGTGTCATTGTTAAGGCGTCAAACCAGCCTCACTGACATTGTTGCTGGTGAAGAGCATATAGCCACATAACGTTTTCAATGGTTTACATGTTGCCAGCTGCCACACATTGACCAAAACCTACTCTACAAACTAAATGCACACACACACACACACCTTCATGAAATCAGAGATGAATTCAAACACTTTGAGTAGGTCAGATTAAGTTGATGTGTGTATTTTTCTCTGTTGAGCCTTGAGAGGTTTAGAGACCGTTCAAAAGTCATCTCTTTCACACAAACTGATGGTTTTGCAACCGCGGCACAGCTGAAACCAGTCACTTGATCCACAGACAATCAGTCAGCAAGTATATTGGTTACTGATCAATAGTTTCGGTCATATTTAGAGGAAAAAATTGCGTCCAAAAATGATCTGCTTACAGATTGCCAAACGTGAGCATTTCTCTGTTCACATCCTTGTAAAACTCACTGTGTGCTAAACTGCATATCTAAGGATGTGGCTTTTAGCAATTAAAAACAGGCATCAGGTTGAGAAAAACGCTCTGCAGACTTATAATGAATTACAATAACCGTCAGTGTATAGTCGCCCCCCATTTAAAATCTAAATAAGACCCGAGTCCTACATTTGCTATGACTGCACTTATGCCACAAGGTGTACACAGTATCTCCTCATTGACACACAACTAAACCTTTTCCCTCCCATCTGACAAAGCCACATCATTTCTATCAAAAGGAAGCCCTGTAGCCCTCCCCATTGTCTGACAGGTGGATTATAACGCAGCCACTTTGTTTCATGCTACATTCATTTTTTCAATAATGCCATTGTGGTTTGGCCTGCCCTACCACAGATCTCTTGCTATAAAAAGGAGAGGAAGAGTGGCCCCTTTAATCAATACTTGCGCACAACACTTCTATTAGCCCCATGTGACTCTAAAGGGGGATTTAAAAGGCTATTGAAAAGGTTCCTTGTTACAAAATAAAACAGAAAGCACCACCATAGCACAGCAAAACTGACTGGAATCACTGGAGATCAACCAAATGGCAACATTTGGATTCGTATTGGCTGACATGCATTAAATGACCATGAATCACAACTCAATAGTACAACAATTTATCTCATAACCTGTAAATGATGTAAGACGAGAAAAAGGTGAACATAATAACTCTTATGGGAAGCTCGTCAACATTACTTTTTAATCCAAAATAATTGTATTTTTTTTTTTTTCAAATGTGGATATTGGAGTGAACGCGCTAACCGGCAACATTTGATCGTGTTTCCATTATAAAGGCTATGTCCGCCTGGTAAACAGTGTCTTATGTTGAGCGCGTTATCAGCCCTATGGCCTGTTCCTGTGACTGGGGCCTGCCTGCCTGTGTAGGAAAAGAGAGAGAGAGAGAGAAAACCCCGCCGATGCAACAAGTCCCCCATTCACTCCCAGCTGCCTCTCTCGACCAGCGCTGCAGCGACAAATGTTTTCATCCTTTTTTCGCGTTCGTCAATCCGTGAACCTATGACTCTAACTAACCCACCACAGTGTGTATTGTAGGGCTACTAGAGACACAAATGATATAAAAAGCAGCTTTGTTTTTTGGGTGTCGGGAGGGGAAACTGGAGTGAAAGCGACATCCCTTTCCCCTCTGAAGCGGACACGGCGCGGAATTAATACGCGTATTAGACTTGTTGAACATCTACAGTGGCTTTGAATGAGCCGATCGAGCTCCTCATGTCACCCAAATTGTTGTCATTTTTAGCCGTAGTAGTTGAGAAACAAGCGAAACGTCCGGGGGCTTTTCAGAGGCGCAGGCGACAGCAGCAGCGGGCTATATGGAAGAGGGAGGGAGGGTGTAGTATGGGGTTGGGGGGTGGGGGGGACTCCTCCTTGGGAACTTACCTCGATTCATTCGCCTCTTTATGGATTAAATCCCACACTTTTCCAACGCGATCGGAGTCAGGAAAGCGCTCTGCCAAACTCCAGGTTGCGTCCAGGTTTTGGTTTGTGACAGGAAGAGATATCGTAATACGCGCTGAGTGCGTAATATGCGCGGTGCGTCCTCTCCAACGATGCGAAATATGCGCGGAATGGGAGCAGGAATGAAATGAACGCAGTGGACTGAGATGAACGGGGCGGGGTGAGAGCACAGGGACTGTGGCGTCACCCTGCTGCCGCTGGCTGCTGGATGGACGGATGGAACAGAGGAGGGAGTGAGAGACGGGAGGATGGGTGGAGAGAGAGAGAGAGAGAGAGAGAGAGAGAGAGAGAGAGAGAGAGAGAGAAAGGGAGCAGGCGAGGGGGAAGGGGGCCGGACTGTGTGGCCTGCGTTTTTCAACAACAAAAGAAAAAGAGTGGAGGTTGCTGCTGCTGCCCAAACTCCCATTGAGTGGAGAGGAAGCAGAATGGGTCACGGCCTGCTCTGCGTGGACGGAGCAGCTGACAGCGAATCATGACTGGAAATACAGGCCTACAGTGACCATTTAAAGCCTATGAATGCATTGTTCAAACTTTTTAAGCCACGTCGAAAAGGCTAAGAGTTAGTGTAAATTAGCTTTTTAGGAAAACATATTTTTGTGAGACTAAGTACTAGAATATGTTTTATGTCTTTAAAAAAAAAGACAAACATTATTTGGTCTCACAAGTGAAACGTTGAAAGCATAAGCAATAAATCAATCAATACTGACTTGTCCTGGTCTGGTATATGCTCTGTAGCTCACTGTCGCTTACGTCAGCAAACACAGGCTGTATATACTACATGGATATTGTTGCAATATATTATGTTCCCAGACTGAAACACTGCTATTTACGTGTGCAGTATATCTGTATTTGTTTATCGATCATACCTTGATCTGTTCATATAGTATATGTTTGTAGCCTACTTGGTCTCGCTTTAAATAAGAACAATTTCAACTTTTTTTATTTGAACAATGAAGGCTATCTGAATCTACCTCTGCTCATTAAAGAAAGATCAAGCTTTACTGTTATCTGACATTCTAGATTCTCCTCTCAAACTAGCCCCCGCCCTGAAGGGCCCCGGGGGGCAGTTGGGGGTCCACGATCTGAGCAGCCACAGCCCTAACCAGAACATCTTTGTCTCTCTCTCAGATCTGTTGAATGCAGCAGGCAGTCCTCATAAAGGAGTTGTTGTTTACTACTAAGCTGTGCCTGGCTCAGGTTACATGCCCCTCAGGCTGGACTGTCATCTCCCGGAGGGAGGGACTGTGACATAAAACAAACACAGATATGCCAGGGTCACAGCCTGGAACACCTACTGCAACATGACACCCCACTACAGCACAGTGCAGGACATTCCATACAGCAGCGTGGCTGTGTTTGTTTGTGTGTGTGTGTGTGTGTGTGTGTGTGTGTGTGTGCGCGTGTGTGTATGTGTCCACATGTAACATTCTAGTCAGATCATTCGTTTTAGAAGTCCCCATCGGGCCGTAAGAACAAGTATGTATGTGTGTGTGTGTGTGTGTGTATGTGTGTGTGTGTGTGTGTGTTAAAATTCTCCCATATGCACACACACACACACACACACACACACACACACACACACACACACACACACACACACACACACCCCCCCACACACACACACACACAGACACACACACACACACACCCACAAACAGCTGTCTCACGTGTGGATTGTCCATACTATGTCACTGCTTTTGTAGGAATGTGTGTCCCATTCTCAGACTCAGAGCCACTGACACACATACACACACACACACACACACACACACACACACACACACACACACACACACACACACACACACACACACACACACACACACACACACACACACACACACACAGAACAGGCCAGTAAAACATTCAGCCTGGTGACCTCAAGGTCTGCAGTCTGACCTCACCTGCTTCCCCCCCATGTTTTATTAACGCTGCCTGTTCCATGTCGCTTCAGTCTAACGGGGTCAAAAGTGCAATTGGACATTTATTATTTAGAAATATTGCTTTGCTGAGATTGATGTAGGCATAGTGAGCCCACTGTATTAGCCCTGTCATAAACAGACCACAGTCACCGCCCAGAGATCTGTTTTAGAATGGTGGTCCAGCCATGGAATCCAAATACATCCGACTGTCATTCCCTAGAAAAGTCTTTGAGCCGCTTTAAATAACTTTGAGAAGAGACAAATGTGCCCGGCAAGGCTTCGCTCTCTCTTGGCACATCTCCGCCTTCTAATCTTGGCATCAATCTTAATCTGTGTTTTAATGTCATACTAAGGTCTACTCTGTGCTTAAAATGACAGAGAGGGAAAAATAACAATGGAGTAGAGTACGTCTGCGTTTGACGGAAGCAAAATGTCAGGGAGAGCCCTCTTGTGGTTCATGTGGGGTGGGGTGGGGTGGGGTGGGGTGGGGGGGTGGGGGGGTGTTCTATCTAAACAGTTACCACATGGCTTTGACCAGATTCATACCAGCTGAGTTTAGGGTGACATTTATGACCAGCCTGGAAAATGAACGGCCAACAACAGCCATGAAACCTGGAGCCAGACACCCCAACCTCCAGGCTTACTCACTGGGGAGACATTCTATAGATAGCTCCAAAGGTGGAGTCAGCCGTTCTGTCAGATTGTTTTATGTTATCAAGCAGTTAGCAATCCTCTCTCATTTCTAAGGAAATGTTAACACTGCTGAGAAAAAACACGTGTCGAAAATTTCAAAAAAGTTATTTAGACTGGTAAGACATGAGGGCACCTTGACTGTAGTCCAGAGCCATGAGCAGGTATCAGCATGGCAAGAGGGAAACAAAGACTTATTCCTTTGCATGAAAAGTGGACGTGCCCCAAGCTCTCCCCACATGTGATCAGTGGGTGGGGTGGGGGGGGGGGGGTTAGTTAATCCTATTTGCACGCATGTTGCAGATCTGAAAGCAGCCCCATGACCGTATAAGTGTTGTGAAATATATGGATGGATGGGACAGGACTAATTGCTGGACGACATACAGTGTTTACAGTACACTCAGATCAAAAAGAACGTGTTTGAACATTTTTGCATTACAGTAAATCAGCCATGTTAAAAAGAGACTTTTTGTGTGGTTTCAATGGCGAGCATCAAGGACAAAAAAGAGAGCTCACTATTTGGAAAACACAAGTGTGTCATTTATACAAGTAGGCCCACCGATTAAGAATTAAAAAAAAGGGAACTGAACTGTGGCCTTGGCTCTTGAGTTACACTTGCAGCAAAGCACACTGAATGGATCTGAAAATGAAAAGAGAAAATAAGTAATTAAATTAATACACAAGCGCATAAATCAATGAAACTTTCACCTGATGGAATGTATTCTGTAACACTTTACAATAAGGTACACAAAATTGTAGTAGCTACTACATACCTACTACATAGATATGTGTTACCTACTACATAGGTTTTTTTTTCTGTGCTACCTACTACATAGGGTTTTTTTTGTGCTACCTAACACATAGGTTTTTTTTTGTTTGTGCTACCTAACACATAGGTAGCACAAAAAAAACCTATGTGTTAGGTAGCACAAAAAAAAACCTAACACATAGGGTTTTTTTTGTGTTACCTACTATATAGGTTTTTTTTTGTGTTACCTACTACATAGGTTTTTTTTGTGTGCTACCTAATACATAGGGTTTTTTTGTGCTACCTATGTGTTAGGTAGCACACAAAAAAAACCTATGTAGTAGGTAACACAAAAAAACCCCAATGTGTTAAGCTTTTTTTTGTGCTACCTAACACATAGGTTTTTTTGTGCTACCTATGTGTTAGGTAGCACAAAAACAACCCTATGTAGTAGGTAACACACAAAAAAAACCTATGTAGTAGGTAACACATATCTATGTAGTAGGTATGTAGTAGCTACTACAATTTTGTGTACCTTATTGTAAAGTGTTACCATGTATTCTATTGCGAGATGAGCAAAACAAATGAAAAATAAAAATCTGAAAATCACAGCATTCCGCAGCCATGTATTCTCTCTGGAAACCTTGGGCTTTTGTGACTGCCACACTCACCTCCATCCTTCTGAGTATTACAAACCCCCTCCTCCTCCTCTGTTCCCTCCTGTCCCCTCTGCCCGTCCGCGGGTCCCCTCCCCGCTCTGGAAGTATTACCCCCTTCAAAGCCATATTCAAAACCCACCTTTTAAATCGCATACCCCCCTGATACGCCTTCCTCATCACCTCACCACCCTATTGTGTATTTATTTTAAATGTTTTTAATTCTATTTTTGTATTGTTTAAACAGTATATGTTATTGAATTCTTTGTATGCTGAGCCTTTGAAAGGTAAAAAAATTTATTATTATTAAAAACCAGATTTGAGATTTTTTTGGGTTTCAATCAAAAGTTCAGTCAATTGTGTATCTATATGTGTGCATACATCCACTTAGTTTGAGCGAGAGCTCTAATATAATACAGTAGTACAGGGTGAGTTCATAAACAATGTGGAGGGACCAAGGCTTTATGTGAGCTTCAGTTCTATACAGACCGCCCCCAGTTTTTTAAATTTACTTTCAATAGCAGCAAGGTAACTTCCATGAATGTCTCAAAGGCAGTCGATAAAGTTTATTGCGTTTTCTTTCATTCCTTTTTTTACTTGGTTGTTTCATTAGTTGAAGCCTTGAAGCTGTCTGATCATAAGACGGCAAAGCACTTTCAAAAAAGAACTCTTGGACAACTTCAATGTAGTTGTCCCTTTTCCCAATGTCCCTCTCGGCAAAATAACTATTGTTCTCATTGGAAAGAAATGTTCATAAATGTAAAACTTAGCCCAAAACAAAAAATTAAAAAAACAGCTTCTACTGTCTAGAGACCGTTTGACAGGACTGTGTAGGCGTGGTAGTATCAAACGGTCATTGTTTTATAGAACGTTGCGTCATTGTTTTAAGACCAGAGCATGTCCCACCTTATATAGCCTATCCCTATTTTAATTTATCATATTTAAATAACAATATATTTCATTTGGATTCATATATGTCTTAACTCTTTTCAGATGCTTAATATCACGCAAACTAACTCCAAACATTACAAAGACGGATTTTGGGTTTACAGGGTATTTAACTATCTTTATTTCATAAAATACGGATGTGAAAGGTTCTATATTTGAACATGGACACCGTTGCCCTTATCCTTTTAGTTTTTAGGGCAGTAGATAAAATACTGTTTTAAATACAATGCGTGAATATTAGGAAGTGGTGAGCTAATGTGTTGAGATATAAACATGTTTACCACATCTTACCTCAACAAGGAGAATCAGCCTAATCGGACCAGTAGTACTCATTTGAAATGACAGGCTGGTCCCTGCTGATTGCCTACTTGAGCCCTCTTCAGTGTGCATACCTGCCACACATCACAGTCACCCAGATTCTATAAGCCTGCTGCTCAGGAATTATCCTCATCCGCAGCAGACAGAACGTTTTTGTAGACGACAAACTGGTTTGGACCAATATTGGACCAATTCCTGACTACAATGTGTTAAGGGATATTCTGCTCTTTTTACTTTTGTTCTTGAAATATATTAATCCGTACAACTGAAGGTTTTGTAGATCACTTTTTTTTCTTTTCTATATAACATTTATTATGCACTTATCAATATTTTTCAACAATGTTGTGTTTAGATGTTTTGCTGCCTCCAAGTGGCCAACACATTATAAAAAAGCTCACATATTATGCACTTTGCTGTCAATTTTATATGGTTTAAGTAGTCCCTAATACTTATTTTTTTTAGATGTTTGCTTAAAAACCCGTTCAGATCATTTATTGTAGCAAGCCTCTATACCCTGATTGTCCCCTGGTCTCAGGATGACCTATATTTGTGCGATCTGGCTGGCCCCTCCCACCTCTCTGCCGGGCTTTCTTTATATGTCCATGGGGCTCTCCCACCGTCTCTGCCGAGCTCTCGTGATACTAGACTGCGTGACTGCGAACACAGTGTTTCCGCGGCCGGAGCTAAGCCATACTTTGAGAACAGTTTGACATGACCTGACATGATTAAAACTAGGGGTGGGAAAAAAAAATCGATTTTACGATTAATATCGATTCTCTCTCGGACGATTCTGAATCGATTCAGAAAAGTTAATAATCGTTTTTTTTTTTTTTTTTTTTTTGTAAATACTAAAACTTCCTGCGCCATTGCGCATGCACACTAGCCTGGCTCCGCCCGCCCGCCTACTTCCGGCCAAATTTTATTTTCCCTTCAGTAGTCAGTCTGGGTGTACAGCTGCATTTCCCAGTTTTGCCGGAGATTCGACAGCCGGTCCAATCAGCGAACAGAGCGAGTGGCTGAGAACGATGACGTCGAAGTCGCGCTCCAGTTTCAGTTGCCAGAAGCCGGCTCATGACACACGTGACGACCAAACGTTATGCGATTGGTTGGCTAATCCAGAGTGGCGCTGGGCAGATCCAATAGTTTTAAACTTTAACAGACACCCGCCTCCATGAGTGAACGTTTGCCAATTAGAGCACTGTCAGACCTTCTGTACAAATGAAATGAAGTACGATGGTCTGGTAGCACCAGGTTACATGCACACCACACATGTGCGAGTTGTTTCCAAAGTTGCTTCAAAAGGGCTGAGAGCAGCAAACCCATGACCTTCACCGGCTTTATCTCTGTTTACGTTTTTGTATGAGAGCTGAATTCCAAGCCATACTTTTTGTACAATGTGTTGAAATGACATAGAAAATAATAGATAAATGCAGGGCTGTACAGTGCGACAGTTTTGATCGCATTTGCTACTGAAATTGATCACGTGCGATGATGAATACAAGTACACTCGCACGAGTGCTAATGAGCAGATGCTGTCTGTTTGAGACACAGAGGAGTGCTGCTCAACACTGCTTTTTAGAGGGCTCTACATTAACACTCTCCAAATTCGGGTAAATGTAGTCTTAGGCAAGTAAGTTATTGAGTCCACCCTCCACTTTGGCTGGTGAAAGATGTGTGCTCGGGACCTGTGCTTGTGCGGCGATTCTAGCGTCTAATACACTTTACCAACGGTAATAACCGGAAGGAGACGGCATGTAGTTAAGTTAGCGCGTGTGCAAACAGAACATTTCCTGTGCGCCTTCACATTAAAAGCATGTTACTAGCCAAACGTGAGTTGACTTTTTTGAAGCCGGTAAGAACAGGAAGTTCGCACTTCACAGCCCTGCAGTGCGCTAGCTTGAAAATGAACTGCTTCAGCTGCAGAGAGCAGTCAACAACAGTAGTCTATTTAAACAAAGTTTGAAATAACTGATAAGCCACTGAAGAACTACTCCCAACACATTCACAACAACCTATTTAACTTATCCTAAATTGTACCAATGTGTATACTTATTTATTTGATAGGCTATATGTTTTAAAGTTATAGGTTTTAATTAACAGAAGGATATTTACCAAAAATGTTTATTATTATGAATATAATAATGATATGAATATACAAAAAATATATAGATATTAATTTTATGGGGAGAAATAATTCTGAATCAGCAAAAAATTGCAATTGGCAGGCAGGTTAGATTATTTTGTCTAAATTACAATCAGTGCACCCCTATTAATTTTTCTACAATTATTACTGCACACACTAGGATATGACATTTATTGAGAATTTATTGAGAAGTTAAGGTTATGCAAGTTTTCGATCATACTTTGTGTGCTACTGAATTTATTTTTGTGCTACTGATTTTTTTTGCTTGCTGGCACCAGTGCTACCACCTAAAAAAATAAGCGTACAGCCCTGGATAAATGAATAGAAATCCTATGGAAACATGATTTACGAGATTAGAAATAAAATAAAACTGAATCGGTTTAGTTTTTACATACTTCCATATTGTGTTGAAATGCAAGCTGCATTGATTATTGCACTGTTCATAGAAAGTCATATTTGTGACAAGAAAAGCTTTTCTCTTAATACAATATTAGAGAAGGCAATTCATCTTTTGATTGTCTTTAATGATCATCACAAAAGTAGGAAGTGATTAGCAAACTCAGATGTGCATATAAATATATTTTTGAAATTCACACATGGGTATGTACATATAAAATGTTTTGCATTGAGATGCATTGAAAATCGATTTTGAATCGAATCGTTGACCTCTGAATCGGAATCGAATCGAATCGTGAGGTGCCAAGAGATTCCCACCCCTAATTAAAACCAGTGAAAACAGTAGCTTCAAAGTTTGATTTCTACAGGAATATCTTCCCATCCTTTGTCATGTTAAAAACGAGTCATTTTCAGATTGCTGTGGGGAATATAAACAGCGTGTTATGAGCAAAACTTAGTGCTACAACCGAAGCTACATGGGCGCTAACGCTAAAAATAAGACTAAGACGATAAAATAAACTAAAAATACCACACATATCAGTGAAAAAAATATCTTCAAAGTTGACTTCCACACTATTAAGTTCCAATCCTTTGTCCTGTTAAAAACGAGGCATTTCCAGACTGGTGTGGGTAATAGAATTATGTTTTTATGAGCAAAAGCTGAATGCTTATCTCGAAGCTAGCTCGGAAGCTACCGGCTAAAAATACCACACATATCAGTGAAAAAAATATCTTCAAAGTTGACTTCCACACTATTAAGTTCCAATCCTTTGTCCTGTTAAAAACGAGGCATTTCCAGACTGGTGTGGGTAATAGAATTATGTTTTTATGAGCAAAAGCTGAATGCTTATCTCGAAGCTAGCTCGGAAGCTACCGGCTAAAAATACCACACATATCAGTGAAAAAAATATCTTCAAAGTTGACTTCCACACTATTAAGTTCCAATCCTTTGTCCTGTTAAAAACGAGGCATTTCCAGACTGGTGTGGGTAATAGAATTATGTTTTTATGAGCAAAAGCTGAATGCTTGTCCCAACGCTAAATAGCTATACACCAGTCAGGCAAAAATACCAATAAAAACATTTATTTCAGTTTCACTGTTTGAAAAAACCCACAAGTAGCTTTCTATCCGTTGTGTTATTAAAAATGAGGCATAGACTGCTGTGGTTAAGATAAATTAGTGGAGAGCAAAAGCATTCTGTGTTGGTGTATGTAACATTCAGGCTGTAGGCTACTATGGGCATCTTGTCGCTTAGCGGGGAAAGCAACATGGCTGTCACTCGGAAAATTTTCCATCGGATCTCGGGGCCGTGGACCAATATGAAATGGGGGGGTGGGGTTATCATAGACTACTGCTAATGTGGGGGGGAAGCATGGACATATAAAGAAAATATGGGGATGTGGCTGTGCAGTTTATGACGTCATAAACCGCGAGAATTCTGAACGGAGTATATTGGGGGGAGGGGTGGGGGTTTCAGAAAGGGGGAGAGTGAGAAAAGGAGAGATTGTTATTTTTTGATATTTTGGCAGTCTCTAGGCACACCGTGGACCCATGGATATGTTAGAACACATTTAAAAAGTGCATTTAGCATAATATGTGACCTTTAATACTTTAAAGTTTCTTTGACAATTTTAAAAAGGGCCCACTGTATATTCTATTCCAAAACACTTTGTCAAAATCAACTAGTATCTATGGATCGAGTCCGGTGTTTATACACAGCCCAGGCTCCCAAAATGGCTTTAACAAAAAAAGGTTGTCAGAGCGAGCCACACGGTCTCACTCCCACAGTTGGTCAGGGCCCTCTTGCTTTTTTTTTAATTACCTTTATTTCTACAGGTAAATCCCATTGAGACCGAAGACTCTTTTACAAGGGTGACCTGTTTTCCTTTCCCACGTTACCATTCACACACACATTCATAAACCGATAGCAGGCTAACTATCCACATTCACACGGGGCAAGGTGGGTGTAGTGCCAAGGAAACAACAACCATGACACAGGTGGCAGGGCGGGGATTGAACCTCCAACCCTTTGATCATCAGCTGACCCGCTCTACCACCTGAGCCACAGCCGCTTTGGTTTCTGTTGTAAAAGGTCGGCTTTAAAGGTGCTGTTGGCGAAATGGTTCTTTTAGCTAACTTCCTGTCAGGGACTGCAGTTAGCAGTCCCCTCCCTCGTCCCTACGTCACCACTGCGGTCTTCAAGCAGCGAGTTATCTAGCGTCATCGATCTCAGATCCGTAAGTGCAATAAAACATGATAAAAAACCATCAAAACAGACAATGAGAAGGATTTTTACCTGCTCCGCCATTGCAGGCGCATAAACATTCACCCATCTGTCGCTCTCTGCACGTGCACTGGCCGAGAGACGTTCCCGTTTGTAGCGTTCTCCCTTCTGATTGGATATCAGGTTGTGGGATACCAGAAAAATTGATCTGCTCATTACATGCAGAGCAGGTGACTGAGAGACCTGTGATATGAAGCGCGCACACTATAATATAAGTTATCACTGTATGAATATAGAGCGATTTAACAAGTATAAATGCTGACAATTTCTACCAATTCACAATAAAAATATTGTCATTAGAGCATTTTCAATAAGTAATGTAGAGATAAAGATTGAAGGTAAATCCAGACCGGTCTCTTTATTTTTTCCGGGGCTGTATGGGTGAGAAATGTAATTATTGTATAAGCAACACATATTGGAATGAAGAAGGGGCAGTCAAAGGCTCCAGAAAATGTTATAAACTAGAACCTTAAGGTGAAGTCAGAGATTCTAATCCCAAACCCATTTCCCATTTCTCCTCCTCACCGTCGGCTACTCAAAGTGCATTTGAGAACATTGGTGTTAACATCACCCTATCCATTCAGCTTTCTCACCAGGGTTTAGTTTTTAGGGCCACAGCGACTCAGCCTTTTGGGACCTCAACAGTGTAAAGCAGTAAGGAGAAAGGCTGCAGATGTGAGCGTGCCATTGTAACACACAGGGCCTCAGGTACAGCAAGCCTCCTCTCCTATTGTGTCTTTAAATGTCCCTTTTATATAAGAGAAGGAGTAGACCGGCCTCCTTTTGAATTTTTGACATTTATTTGACGCATATGGAGAGAGAGGGCCATTCAGACAAGAGAGATAGTTACAGGACTGAGGTTCCATGATAGGCATTCATTACGCTACTCAGAGTGTGTGAGAGAGAGAGTGAGTGAATGAGTCGAGAGAGGTCACAACCAGCGCCGTATGCTGCCTCTTGGCTTTTTGGAGTGCTGATCCTGAATCAGTTTTTACCTGCTAATACCTCGTGTCATTGTGTGTATCATAAGTGACCAGGGACTATGTTTGAAACAGGGACCAGCATGTACAGTACCTTGAAGACGTGTGAGGGGTGTACTCACTTTTGTGAGACACTGTAGATACTGTATTTCTAGATGAATCCCAATGACTTCTGGTTATTCCATTTACGGATTGAGATGTCTCAAAAAATATTATTTTAATGTTATCGTACACTTTCTTTCTGGTGTGATATGTATCCTATGAAGACTGGAGAAGAGCTGCTCAGAAAATAATGGAAAAAGGGGAGGCATGTCAGCACACACACACACACATGTAACATCGATATACGCTTATGATCTATGAAGCAATCCAGCTGTACTTTGTAACATAAGCCAAGTAGGAGTGCCAGCAAAACATGATTGGGTCTATATGGCAAAGCCTTTTATCTAATGCCACATAATATAATAATGTGATACTTTATTGATCCTCCTCGCAAGAAAAAACAAACAATTCCTTTTCTCTGGCCCTGGTTCATAAAGAGGTCAGAGGTTCAGCTGCTAAGGAGCACTTGAGGACCAGCTAAGGCTCCTGTGTTGTGATCCAGTTAGCACATTGATGCCTGGTGGCCGGGTAGAACCATCCATTGAAATGTCGGAACTAATTGGTTCCTCAGGCGTTTTGCTAAATGTAAGCCGTAACCGAAAGTTATATTAAGTATGATGTAAAAACCGTACAAAGCCTTGACTCAGAAGATTTTGGTTCTTTGGTGGCTACATTTAGCCTTAATAGATACAATGTGTGAAGGGAAATTTTATTTTTTTCATATGGAACAGACTTGGAAGAAATTGGAATATGATATTCATAAATATGTTTGAATTAGCGTATAATTATTTGTAAATAAAAGTTGTTTATTTGAATACCCTACAATGAGCATTTCTATATCTACATAGAAGGCTGCCATGTTGCACCACTATGTTTCTACAATAGCACAGAAGGGACAAACTTAACGGCCTCAGATACATTTTTAAAAATATAAAGTGGGTGTCAACAGGACATTATGTATTTACTAAAGTGTCAGACTATTCCTGCAAAGATTAAAACTTGATTAATGCAGGCTGAATGGGGACAAATAAATCAAGCATAAACTTGCATCAAAGCAGAGGCGATGGTGGTGCAGGGATAAGGAGCAGGTTAATGGCCTCAACTTATGTATCGCAGCTTGCTGAAAGGTGCAGGTGTTGGGAGCGTGCCTATGTTCACACAGCCCTATGTTCCCATATTTCAAAGATTTTTTAACTATATAATAGAGAAAAGTATGTGTGTGTGTTTGTCGGTATCACTCCTATTCTAACCTCTCCCTATCTCCTCGCCACCAAACTGTGATACCTGAACCTAATCGCCATTTTCCGGACCATATGGGCTGTGGGAACATAGGGCCTCATTTTGAGGGAAGGAAAATCTTGGAAAATGTGGGAACATAGGGCTGTGGGAACATATGGCCTAATTAAAAAAAAATAATCATTAGAAATGTGGGAACATAGGGCTGACCCGTAGGTGTTATGCTGAAACTTGTCAAACCAACATTCCCAGTCAAGTCGTGACACTCATGACATCATGACTGACATCACTCTGTGCCTCCATTACTGCCTTGTCTTCAATCAGATGGAATGCGGCTCCCTGTCCCCATGTGAACCCACGGCACACAGTCAACAGAGCGACAATGTAACAATAATGCAATATCAATAATGTAACAATGTAATAAGCCGAGCGGCTGGATTGTTCCCTAGGCGAGGGGAGGGAGGGAGCGCGGAAGGAAATGATCTTAACATGGTTTGGAGAATCCCTCAGGATGGGTTTGCAGCCGACATGAGAGCATTCTGACAGGGCAATCAGCACCGGATATACTGGTACTCAGACCTAAACATTACACTGCAGACTCCAGGCATTTAGTTTGATAGAAAAAAGCGCTGTTTATGCGCAGCTACAGACCTTTCTTTTTCTCTCTTGACATATCAAAATGTGGAGGTTTTCTGGAGAGTTTCTTGGCAGTGAAATGTAAAGCTCTATATAGAGACATATACTGCTGCTAAGGGCTTTGCATCGGACACAGACACACACACACACACACACCGTTTCTGGTTTCAAAACATACAACACGGACTGGCAACAAAAGTAACCGGACAACTTGGAATGTCTTCAATTAGTAATACTCCAGCGCACATACAGCATACACACACTTTTTCCTTTTCAAATGCTATTGTGGAATGCACAAGAAAAATGAACCTTTTCATCCATTCGCCTAACTGTCCAGACTATTTCAGTCCCCGTGTTGGGGGTCAGCTCCAATTCAGAAAGCTTTCACACAGCTGTCTCAGTTTGGCTCGAAAAACATTGTTGTGGAGGTTTCCTTTAATCTTTCTGCGAGGGAAACATTGGGACCAATTTGACCCCAATATTGGCTTTGTAGGAAAAGGCATTCCTGTTTGCTTTCATCTAGGGAAAAAAGAAAAACGCAGCTACGTTCAGGTACAGAACAATTTATTGAACGTGATGCGTTAAAACATGATTGGCAGCTCAAACAAGACCAATGCTGCATTTGTTGTTTGAAGTACACAGCAGAGAATATTCAGTCAAAATGTCGTAGGTCTTGCAGAAAGGAGTGAAAGCTATTGCTATTGGAGGAAAGCAGATTCAAATAATGTAATACACAGTAAAAAGGACAGGGGTTATTTAATGTTGGTTTACCTTTAAAACATGTTACCCTATCAAACACAAGACAGCGAATGGCTGCTCAGTAAAGCCTGTATACGTTTTACAGTGTGAATAACAACAGGTTTGGTCAAATACTGTATTTTCCAATGTTCCTCCACACACACAAAGGATATGACATTAAGACGACTGGGAGAAAGGGAATCCCAATATTAAG
Source organism: Hyperoplus lanceolatus (assembly GCA_026929865.2). Taxonomy (NCBI): domain Eukaryota; kingdom Metazoa; phylum Chordata; class Actinopteri; order Uranoscopiformes; family Ammodytidae; genus Hyperoplus; species Hyperoplus lanceolatus. Next base: position 8,152,896 of record CM049400.1, on the reverse strand, counting down.
CATGAAGAGCTGACAATGTTCACATGTTTAAATAAAGGCACTTATGTATGGCATGAACAAGAGCAGAGCACAGCCAGGAAAGTAAGAAAAGAACAGGTGTATCAAAATGTACAATAAATACAGTTAAAGTTGTTTCTCTTTTGGAATTAAAAAGACTCATATGTATTGGTCATCGTAATGGCCTCTACGAACTCACGTAACATTATTATTGGCTTTCTTTTTTGTTCGTTAAGACGTCGAAGGTCCTGGATTCCACTAATTCACAAAATAAAAAAATACAACAAATAAAAGATTTTTGTGGCACGCAAGCCAAACGTCTCTGTAGGAATTCAGAAAAATAAAAAAATAATACAGACTGTTGCAGTGTGCGGTACATTATCCAAACGGACAAAATGTGATGCAAGCATGGGGACAAAAACTGACTTCCACACAGCAAATAAAAAGGAATGAAAGGTATTGTTAAGCTTTAACATGGAGGCTCCGGGGTACAAAGCCCTACACACGGCGCTCAGTCTACGTTCCTGTATCTGGTGAAGAGGTTGTAGAGGACGCGCAGGGTGGATTTCAGGTCACAGTTCACTATGTCTGAAAAATAATACAATAAAAACAATCAGGGAGAGGTTAGAAGACTTCTGTATACACGTACATCCAGCAGGTCTGGAACTTGTCCATAGAATGAGGTCCAATTGGAAGTCAGCAATTCTGGAGAATTGATTGTTGTCGAAATCACTTTGTCAAAATCAGTGAATTAACACAACCTATTCTCTGTAAAAAGGCATGTTGCAAACTACGATGGGCCCCCAGTATTTACATTCCTTTTGTTTACATACCAGCTAACAGAGCTAGGTTGTGTATTAACACCAGATTTTTGTTTTTACCCAAGGCACACACACATTGCTGACAGGTAGCGGATCGTGAGGAGACATCCACTGCTTTTGACCAAAAGGGGATTTTGACAACAAGCGTTGTCCAGAATCGCTGACAGCACCTTTAATGGCGTGGAACCAGCAATATGTCCTTGAGCAAACAAAAGGTTCAGCAGACAGCAGTTGACATATGGTTACAGGAAATCAATTTGAGATGCGACACAAAGCAAACATATTTGACAATGAACCATATTGGACCTACACTCAGAGCAATGTTTGCTGGGAATTTCGTTTTTTTGCAGAAAAACCAAAAAAGTTCCAGCTGGAGTTTTTAAATGTAAAGTGTCGACCGGGAGCACTTGAGTGTCAAACACACATGAACCAACAGCCTTAGTTCATTTACGAAGCTGCTTCAAATCACCTTCATTTTTCTTGATGGTGATTGTGACTAATTTTTCTGGTGCCCTGGTTATATGCTTAAAATTCGCCCTCAGCTAATCAATTTAAGATGTGACACTTAATAGTTTCAAAATCAGTAGTACGCAGCATAATTGATCAACATTTAGGGTACAGTATATATAACCCAGAGTGGGCTGCGCATTATTAAATTGTGGACCAGAAATACTTTACCCTCTGGCCGGGGCTTTGGTCTCTCCAGACCTCCGTCCTGCATCAGTTCAAAGGAGAAGGACACGTTGTGGACCTAAAGACAGACAGCAGGCTGTTAGGATACAATGCTAACACGCACACACACACACACACACACACACACACACACACACACACACACACACACACACACACACACACACACAGACAGACACACACCTACACTTCACACATACAGGTAGAGAGGTGGGCCTGGGCACGTACTGTACAGATCTTGCACCTCTGCGTTGATAAGGGTAAACACCGGTTGCTAAATCCCATAACATGCTGTGGGGTGGATTGAATGGACCCTACAACAGCTTCCTGTGTCGGCAAACACAACACAGCTCTGTCCTGTATTATGTTCATAAGCCTTTGAGCAGCTGCACAAACACTCTACCTCACCCGTCACTGAGATGATACAAAAACCTTCCAACAACAAGAAAGTGATACTGTCACTGAATGCCACACACTGTTAATGTCATGAGGGCTAACACACAAGTCTAGAGGGGGAATGAAGAGCAAAGAGAAATGATGACATTAGAAGATTTTAGTGTAGCTCTGAGAGAGAGAGAGAGAGAGAGAGAGAGAGAGAGAGAGAGAGAGAGAGAGAGAGAGAGAGAGACAGACAGACAGACAGACATGATGGAGCTGGTTATAATAAGGCTTTCCAGGAACCTGACAATCACATCGGCAACATGATGAACGATGCCAAAGTGTAGGCCTGACGTTTATTCAAAACACAGGGCCTCAAATCTTTTTCAGGTGGACCATCTACATAGGGATGGGATTATTTTGATGTTTAAAACCATGTGCCATTTGGACAGGAGGGAAGGTAACACTAGCAAAACCAGCAAAGATGACTAAGCTAATCGGGATTCTGAGCAATAGCAATAACAACAACAAAAAACTATCGGAGAGAAGAGATGGAAAGATGTCTTCTATTCTGTGGGGCCATTGTACTGTATATGTTTTTGTGTGCCCGCCCCCTGCTGTGATGGACTTAAAGCTTTGCCTTACAAGGGGCTTGTTGTAAAAGTGTGACCTTACCCATGTAAACCAGTCAAAAAGAAATGAAGAGAGTGAGCCCTTGGTAGAGATCAACAGACGCGATTTCTTGATACTTTGTGCTACTTCTCCTAGCCCACCCCTGGTGTGTCATCGATAGGCCTCTAGGTCCTCATACACACACGCACGCACACGCACACACACACACACACACACACACACACACACGCACACACACACACACACACACACACACACACACACACACACACACACACACACACACACACACAGTAATAGAGCTGAGCCCCTGATCCACTCGAGTCCCTGTGCAATAAGAGATTACAGATGCTGTGGGGCTGGTTGCCTGTTCTTGCGGGGCCAGGAGGGTCTGTCCCTGTTCGTAGGAGGTGTGTGTGTGTGTGTGTGTGTGTGTGTGTGTGTGTGTGTGTGTGTGCATTGAAGCACCGATGCCCATTCTGCTCCCCAGATTGGCAGGGGGCCCACTGGCCAAGACCCAAACAAAAGGCTGCTGTGGTGTCTGCGCAGATCGCCTGCACAGAACACTAGCCTACAACTACAGAGAGCAGTCGGAGAGGAGCCGGGCTCAGCAGTGAATGGCCCTGGGGGAAACCGGGAGGTCTCAACCTATTGAGGAAAGGGTGAGGGCTCAGAAAACAGAGTGTCCATTTAAGTGTTTCTTCAAACTGGAGGTCAGGACTAAAGATGGGTCATCACGGCTCTAGAAAAGAAAAGATTTGTGGAGCGCACACGCACAACTACCAAGTTCACGGGCCTGAAAAAAAAACAGATACTGGCACATATATCTGATAGTATTTCTTATTGTCATCTTTTTCTACTTTCTGTTTTTCTTCTTGACTACCAGGACATTCTTTTTAGGTAAAAAGTACTTACAAAAGGTCACATCATTATATTCCCTTTCAGGTTCAAAATTGTAATTTAGGGTTTCTGCTAGAACTATTTGAATGTAACTGCTGGTTAGATTCAGGGTGTCTTGGGGTGTGCAGGTGAAGGAAATGCTAAGTGAGGTTGGTAATGAGGACACACCAGTCAGATGTATGACATCATAAGGGGAGATAAGTCTGATTGGGGTTTTGAACTCCAGATTTTCAGAAAGGTGGCGGAAAAGAGAGAGGGTTGCTATGTCTGTAGTTAGTTAGTAGATTTTATTTGGACATGGACATGACAATGTCATTGGACAAACCAGATGCATTGTTTACAGTGTGTTAGCATAAATGCTAGTTTACAACACCAGTCACACCAGATTCATTTTTTGATGTTGAAAAACCATCAAAAAGTGCATTTTGCACAACGGGCCACCTTGAATAAGCATTACACCTGATTCTCTTTCTGCAGGCCCAAACAAATAGCAGAAGAATGGTTGCATTTATACATTTTGCAAAGCTATGAGGGAATCAGGGACACTCCACGATGTCATAGTTCTATACTCAAAACACACCGGATAAGAAATTGACACTGAGTCCACAAATCGTAGTCAAGAGATGAAAAGGGAGAGGATTTCAGACATGAGACACCACTGAGACTTTTAAACCCGAAAGGTCCCAATGAAATCTTTGTATTCCGGTGGGTTGAATTGATCTAGCATCTTCTCCACCAACATTATGGTTAGAACACAGCCTCAGTGTGTTGGCCTGATCAGATGTTTACCCTATCCGCAGCTAAAGGAAACTGCGTAACTACATGTACAGTATAGCCAATGCAGTAGTGCAGGGGGCGAGACCTTTCTGTGGACATTCTCATACTCTTTTATACCATCGTGAAAACAAGGCCGCTGCTTTCAAGCCAACAGTCGCAGGTGTCAAACAAAAGATTGAGACAGGAGTATTTACTGTATGTACTAGCTCGGCTCACTGTAAAAGATACTTTACCTTTTGGTCAAAATTCTCTGGGGTGAGGAAGAAGTTGTAGAGTGGCACAAAGTATCCCTCCAGAAGCCCCATCAGCAGCACCAGATACACACCATCTGCAAACTGAGACAGAGGCACAGTCTGACTGACAGGCTGAGAAAGGTTTTTAGCGAGTTGGACTGATTCCAGGGGTGTAAAGTAGCGAATTCCATTTACTCGCATTCCTGTAATTGAGTAGTTTTTTCGTGTACTTGTAATTTTTTAAGTGATTATTAAAACCTATACTTTTACTTTTACTTTGAGTATGTTTATTGTGAAGTATTGTACTTTGCTACATTTTATATCACCTGCGTTACTGAGTAAAAAAATAGATAGGGAAAGGAGAGAAAAGAAAAGAAATATCGCGGGGGGCTTTTATTTTTACGGCACAATACCGGAAACTAACACAGTGAATGATCGACAGGAGGAGAGAACACATTGTGACTACATGATAACAACAAACATTGCTTCCCTTTATCATTAAAACAAAATAATCCTAGTTAAACTATCATTGTACCGCACGTGAAGACGTGAAGACGTGAAGGCTTTTAAATGCAGCAAACCTTTCATCCAGCCGTGCGATCGGCCCCTCCCTCACCTGATAGTTTAGCTTTCAGTTTAACAGTGCAGAGTAGGATGGAGACAGTGCGTGTTGCCGGGAGCTTTGAAAAACTTCCAGAAGACGACAGAAAGGCAGCCTTTGGTCGAGAAGAAAGGTAAAACTAATAGACTAAAATAATGTGCAAGATATGTTACCCGCGGACACGCGCCCGTGAGAGAGAGAGAGAAAAAAGCCATATGCGACCCAGCTGCACCTCTAAACATAACGACCAATTAGTTTACTCACTTTAAGTTGAATCCTAGTGGTCTATGACCAAGCAATAAAGGAATAAAAAACACAGGAGTTTAAAGCTCCTTGACTCTTGACACCACAACAGTCATCAATTAAGAACACTGTAGCCTACAATGCAACTTGCTTATCCAGCCAGCTCCATGAGATATAAATAAAATATGCCCTCACATTCCTGCTAGCAAAAGACGTGCCCTATCAACAACATTTGCAACGGTTTTATTTTGATTTTGACACTTATTTAATTTAATTATTAAAAATATGTTTTACTTAGGCTAGTTGCATTTTCCTTGTTTTCAGTTCAATTAGGATAGGCTATGTTTAAAGTCATGGTTTCAAATGTTAAGTAAGTGCATGTTGCAGTTCCTAAATCAATGAATAATTTTCTATAATAATTGTGATTACACAATGTCAATCATGATTATAATTTGTCAAAATCGAGCAGCCTAACCTTGCAATGTCCATGGTTTAGATCAATTGTACACAATTACATTATTAGAACTGCAGCTGCAGTCTGTTCAGGTCTGTAGACCAGTTAAATTCCCACATTAACAGACTATTTGCTCCATATTTGCTTATCTAAAGTATAATGACACAGTATACATCCATACATGTGTGGTGACATGATTTGTTTAATTTGTGCACTTTAAGTTGTAAAAGTGTTGCATTAATTAAACAAAACTAGTTTGTATATATATATATAATGCCCTACACTGAAGAGACCCCCGCCCCCTCCCGCTGTTAAAAAGTAACTAGTAACTTGTACTTTAAGTACATTTTAAATCAGCTACTTTTTCACTTTTACGTCAGTAGATTTTTAGACCAGTACTTTTACTTTTACTTAAGTAAAATTTCATCCAAGTAATCATACTTTTACTTGAGTAGAATATTTTTGTACTTTTTCCACCTCTGACTGATTCACATACAAGTGATATTAGCTCATGTATTCACCACTACAATAACAATGACACATTCAAAACGTGTTGAAATTAGTATGCATTCCATTATCAAATACCTACCAAAATCAATCAGAGGCACAAAGTGTCCCTTTAAATTTTATTGACAACAAACAGGTTGTAAGAAGTTGTGAGAAAGGTAGCAAATCATCACTGCGCTAAAAATACCCAGATGCCTAGTACACAGTTTGGTGTGGAAACCAGCACTGGAAGTCACATGACATAGACAAAGCCTCCGTATGAAAGCAACAAGGGATACGAGGGATATATAAGCAAGAGGCAAGATCAAGGCGCAATGCTATGATGTAAAAGTAAAAGTATGTCCCCATTGTATTCAAAAGCATTAGTAAATACTGTGTGGGATCTTTGACGTTTGTTTAGGTGTGTGTGTGTGTGTGTGTGTGTGTGTGTGTGGCGTACCTGTGTGTCCAACTCAGACACCTCCAGGTTGAGCTTGTTCAGGTGTTTGTTCACAAATGTGATCAATGTCTGAGGAAGAAGCACGAAGGAGAAAAAGACTGTCACAAAAAGCTGCCCACACATCCATCCATCCAGACAGGGCCAGCAGCAGTGCACACACAAAATATCTGCAAAGAACAAACCTGCATACAATCTTTTAAAACAAGGCCAACTCGTTTTTTTTCTCTTGTCGCATTCTTTATCAGTGGATGGAGATTTCTCCAGGCAAAAGTGCATCCGCTGACAAAAGATTATAACATCCCAGGGAATAAAATCTGGGGGTTCATATATATAGTATATCATTTTCTTTTTGTGAAACTACTACTACTACAAGGTCAAAAATGTAACTTTTTCAAACTCAAATTGAAACGTCTGTTGCAATTGCGTATTGCTTTGATATATTAGAATGCTGGCCAATGTCCTAGATGTGTTTGAATGAACAGAGAAGAGATGTTATGGAGACAATGAGATTTTTTTTTTAGAAAATCACAGCAACCCCAAATAACGGTACATATCTTTCACAGATTATTTGAGGTTAAAACTGAATGGGTGGGGTGCTCCGGTGGCGTAGTGGATAGAGCGCGTACCATATTGGCTCCGACCTTCGTTGTAGTGGTCGCGGGTTCAAATCCCCCCCCCCATCTCAACTCTGTACTATCTAATAAAGCTTGAAAATGCCAAAACAAAAAACTGAATGGCCAACTCATCTGGCGTGTAATTTCCCCTATCTCAAGGACTTTATTTATCCATGAGGTTGGAGCTAGATAGGGTTCAAAAGCTGAACTCTGGACCAGTGTAAAAAAGCCCTCAGTACCTTCTTGACAACATTGAGTTTGTCTGGAGCGTGGTCAAAGAGGGTGTCGAAGGCATCACGCTCTGTGGAGGAAAAAATTAAAAAAAGGGAAAACAATGTGTGGGAAAAAGTCTGCAAAAAATATTGTTCAATACAGTATATGCTTCTCCTTATAACATACCGTGTCTGCCAGAGAACGCCCTGAGAGAGAAAAGAGAAAGCAATAGGACAAAGAGAGAGAAAGAGAGAGAGAGAAGTTGAACAAAACAGGGTGCAATGTTGAAAAAATACAAACCCTATGTTTAGGCAAATTAAATTACATGTATGTTTCCAACATATACTAAGCTACAGAGCGACACTTTGAAACAACCTCCCAGCTTTTATCCTTTTTATTGTCTTTTTACCTTTCCATTCCTTATTTTGTGTCAACACCGTCAGACAACAAAAACACAAATGCATTTTCCCTCAATGGTTGCGTTCCGAATCGCATACTTTCTACTATATAGTATGTAGAAAAAAGATTTAGGATCCCAATTCTTGTGGCCAGATATAGGATGGTTAGATTTACCCGGATGTCCTACTTCATGCGGCCAAGATTGTTAGTGTTGAAAACTGCATCCTATTTGGGCGATTCTGACCCACATTCTGACCAGAATGTAGCGAGCGGGGCAATAAAGGGGGAAGAATTGGGGGGAGGGGGTACCGACAACGCCACCAGGGGAATTACACCCCTGGAAATAACGTAAAGATAAAGGATGTAACTTTTGTGTTGAATAATATTAACAATGCTGATAAGGCAAACAGATTTGTTAAACTGACAGACAGAGACGGGAATTCAAAATAAACCAAATCTTTATTTTGATGGAAAACAGATATAATGTGCAGGAAATGGAACTACTAAGGATAAAAAGGGATTAGTGTGTAAAAATGAACAAACAAGATAACTAAAGAGAAAATATTCTTTATTACAAAATTGCTAAAACTCATTTATATAGAACGTCTAAAAGTCACAATATCTAAAATAGCAGTCCCAAACTTAAACAAAACCAAACAGACTAAAGCTGAGGCCAACTGCTGAGAGGCAAACTACGCCGAGGAGTGCCTAGGGGTGCTACCACTCACCACAAGTGCCTCACATCAATAGTCACTACACACTAAAACTGGTGAAAAACGTGTTATATCCCTGTGCTTTAACTCGCATGCAAGTGACGGGACCTCACCAGGGGTGCCTAGCCTCCTTACAGTTTGGCACCCAGCTCCAGCCTAAAGCAAAATAACTATTAAAACATCAATCAAAAACAACAATTAACCCCCAGTTGGTTCAATAAACACTCCAAAAGAAAGACAAACAAATAAATACTAAACTAAGGCAAAACTCAGTGCGCACGTGAAGTGACGTCACATCGACGAAGCCTCCATATGAAAACAAACGGGGATGCGACGGATATAAAAGCAAGAGGCAAGATCAAGGCGCAATGTTATGATGAAATAAGAGAGTAAAGTATGTCCCAATAGAATGCCTACAGCATCCTAACTAGATTATTTTTATCGTCGGATGTAGTATGTAGAATAGAAAAAAGTATGCGATTCGGAACGCAACCAATGTATGCAAGACCCATGAAAAGAATTGTGATCACAAGTATTCACCAAGACTGACAGAGGCCACAAAAAATATTTTCAAAATGTATATGACTATAGATATTTTATATCGATTTTCCTCTATGTTCTTCAGTTGAACTGTGTAATAGAATGTTTACTTTAACATTAACAGCAATCAAGATGTGTTTCTATGAAATATCACTACAGTATGTATTGTTATCATAATAATATAAATCTGACGGAATTGACACATATCTGATGGAGTTGACAAGTATATCTTATGAATTTGACATATCGGACGGTGGTGACAAAAACCCAGATAACCAAAAAATACGTAGAATAATCAATAACAGTGATTTTATAACAGCATATTATTGGTTGAGCGTTAATTCAAGATTCACATTACAGTCTTTCAATCAGACTTGCTCTAAAAGACTCAGACCAAATCACCTCATTTTGTATATCATCCTGTACTTTTTTAAGAATCATCCATGACAAAAGAAGATTGTGAGAGTTTCCATAAATAGAGTATTAGAAAAACTAAACCCTATTTCTGTATTTAATATAATTATAATAACTTGAAAACCACCCAAATATGATGCCTTCACATTGAATGTCAGCTCCGTCATTGGCCTGTCACCACCGTCAGAGTTGACATCTGACGGTGTTGACATATTTACAATTTCTTAAACAAAACAAATGGAATTAATATAGTTAGTAATTAGTTTTTTCTGCTGATGATTGGTGCTAGTATGAACTAATTCAGGAATATAAAATTATCGAAACATTTCAAATAACTTCTTCAGAAATTGTAAGTCGCTGTTGACATATCATGGTTGTGACGCATGACTTTCAAGATTTGGAATGTAAAATATTCTAAAACTACAACACTTATCAGAGCCTGTCTGACTCTTATGTACTCCGCAGAGGTAGAATGTGACAAGAGGTCCTTCATGATGACAGCTGCCCCTTATTTTGGCTGATTTTCTTACATTTGAATGGATTGTCTGACGGTGGTGACAAAAAGTGTCCCACCACTTTGAAACCACATAAAACATGAATGTGTTGAAGAAAAACAGTTTTTATTGATATGAGAGATTATTTAGTGCTGCTTATGATGGAAAAAGTACTTTCTAATCATTAAATTACATTTTTAATAGGTTTTATTGCATATGAAAGATTGAAACCCTCTCAGTGGACACACTGTTTTGGACGTCATGAGAAGATAACAAGTGTCATATATTTGACATAATAATGATAACATTTAATTTAAGGGGATAATTATGCTCCAGACATTCTATTCTTAATCCCTAATAACATCTACAATTTTAAATATTTTTATTTTTAAAGATAACAGCAGTTACATAGGGAAGACGGCCTTTTGTCCCGGTTCTCAAGAAGCACTGATATATGCAGAACATACAAATGAGGGGCCGTTTTTTGCTCATTGACAATTTCACACTTGGACATTCATGGAGGCGAGAGAAAATGAAAGACAAGTGCTTCCAGTTCAATCACAGAGGAATGTAGAAAATGGATGGATTAAGTGTCACAGAAATGACAACACAATAATGTAAGCTAGTGTATGATCATTTGATGAACAATGAAACACACACACAGGCACACACCGGGTATTCAAATAAACCTGGGGGGGTAGTATCATCACTGGGACTTTTAACAATAAATAGACCACATACTATAGCACAATGCAACCATCTCAACAGCAGCAATACTGTTGGGTATTAATACAATGAATGAGAAGACGTGCTTTTTCCATGACATTTCTATGGGAATGGAGGGGGCCTCTCTGTCTCTTGCCTATTATTACAATGTTAGCACTGTAGGAGGCTGTTGTTGTAAAAGGGTCAGGTGCTTTTTGGAGGGTGGGAAATGTGTGTGTGTGTGTGTGTGTGTGTGTGTGTGTGTGTGTGTGTGTGTGTGTGTGTGTGCCCTCCCCAGAGGAAGAAATATCACAGTGGGCAGGCCAGGAAGAAATGGCAGGCAGGCAGGCACACGCACACACTCTCTCACACACACACATGTTCACGGTGTAATCTGTGATGGCAAAGGCAGGCAGGTCTGGGCAACGGTCCTGTTGGTGTGGTAATAACCGTATTTCCACTGTGACCATGAGAGTGAGAGAGTGTGAGAGTGTGTGTGTGTGGGTGTGTGTGCGTGTGTGTGTTATTAACAGTGTATCCATCTACCATGACAAAATGTGTGTGTTCGTGTTTGTCTTGGCCTGCTGTTATCTCCCTCGTTGCTGCCGTCAGGCTGCAGGACAGCCTCACAGGGAGAAGAAAAGAGAGAGAGAGTGTGTGTGTGTGTGTGTGTGTGTGTGTGTGTGTGTGTGTGTGTGTGTGTGTGTATTCCAGTTCTTCAGCTAAGGGTGCCATCACATATCTTGCTCAAATACAATGGTTGTCTATTCGCCATTGCACTAGGTTTCTGCTAAAGGTCTACCTAAAGCCACTGTGCTGCACAGCTCTGTTGGCAAAACAAGACATTCAAGGGTTTTTGTTTCAAGCGCATTGATGGCCTGTTTAAAGTCCTTATAGAAATCTCAAACTGTTTGTGGTATTGATCAAAATGTGCACAGTGTATCCACTATTACAATGATTTTGAAAAAGGAATGAAATACTTGCTTAGATTGGTGTCTTGGAAACTTTTGTTTTTTGAATGCAGAACACTTTGCCTTTTGATAAAAAGCAAGCAGCAGAACCAGAGATATCATCTTCTGCCTTTCCTTCTTCCAGACATCACATCAAGCCATTTACCAGACTTCAACCTGTTCCCCTTTCAGCTACACAGAAAGGTTTTATACAATTCTGTTTTTCCAAATGTGAAAAAGTATTCCGGAAGACCCGTTAAAAAACTCTCTGGTCCCCCTTGCTGTACTGTAAGGATACATTTTTGTTTTTTTGTTAGTGTGGGTCACTCTACATTACAAAAAAGATAAAAGATGATGATCTATTCCTGTTCAATAATTCTCAGCCTTGCATTTGTGATCTGCTGAACATAAGTGGCATCTCTTCCAGTGTCGGTTCCAGGTGACGGACAAAAGCAAATATATTGTTGAAGAAATTATTAATGTGATTAGGAAAAGTGAATGACATACTGTATCTAGTGTTTCAGTCTCAACTGTCCGTCTGTCACAGTCTGTAGTTCATAGCCAAGTCAAATACATTTACACCATCACAATTCATACATTAAGACAGTGTGTATCTGTAGGTCAATATAATGGACTTATTAGCAGCAGTGTTCTATTTAGCATCAGCAGTAATGACAGTGTGTGTGTGTGTGTGTGTGTGTGTGTGTGTGTGTGTGTGTGTGTGTGTGTGTGTGTGTGTGTGAATGCTACATACTGTATACATGTGTTGTGCCGTGTGCTGTAAACAATGGTTCAGACAGCCGACGGTACTCACTCTGTGTTGCCAGTGATTTCCTCCTGAATTTGTCTGGACTGAAGGATGCCCTCTCTTTTCTGAAAGACATACATTGTAATGACAACAGCATGTAAATGAAAGATGATTTTATTTTATTCTGCTGAATAGGACTGCAACAAAAATAAAAATAAACTGGTTGGTGATAAATAAAATGGGAAAAGCCAAAGATTGAATTCACACAGCGGTGGAGAATGGAGTTATATTAGCAGACTCCTCAATCAGGATTTTATTCAAGACACACGCTGTGTATAATCATACTATAACAGCCTTTCCACAACAATGGCACTAGCACCCACCTGGACAACCACCACTTGAATAGAAACGTGGTCGGGCAATCTGATTGGTGCTCTGAACTGTTGGGACAGCGCCACCAGCAGGTGCAGGATGGCCACTATACTCTTGGCGTGAACCGCTGAAATGAGAGAACAATGTCATCATACCAGACAAAATAATTTGCAAAGGAATTAATGATATAAAATGGATGCCAGTTGACATACATGTGACAGAAAAGACAATACCATTATTGCAATTGGACTTTATTATGGTTTTCACTTATTTCTGAAATTTTTCTGAAATTTTAGAGCCACTGCAACATCCGTGAACCAACTTAATTGTGTGTTTTTAGTACCTTTCTACATTTGCTCATGCTAGCTCAATGCTTTCCTACGTACATCCAGTGTTGTATACATTTGTGCAGTTGGTTTTACTGATATAGGACCACAAGACATACACAAGGAGTTATCCATTAGAAAAAAATCCTGTTGTCTGGAAGTGGGACCATGAAGCCGCCCCCTGTTCTCATCAGACATTACTGAGCCACGTAGCTTTAGTCACGCGAACCAATAGGATTTACCTTTGGCTACAGGAAAACAATCAGGATCAATTAAGTGTCCAAAGCAAAGCCTTTGATTGTAGCCCACGGCCACTGCAAATCACAGAGTGAGCGAGCTAAAAGCCTCCTCGGTACAACCCCATTAGATCTTCACTACATAAGAGGATCCTAATAAGTTCTTCTAAGGCTTTCATAATGAGGGGGTGGGGGGGGGGAGTGAAAGAGGGGACACACACGAGGTACATTGATTATAAGAGAGAGCTCCTCATATAAAAAGGACTGCAAAAATCAATGAAATTCCACGTTATTCACTGGTGCTGTGGAGACAGCTCGCACAAATAGCCTTCAAGGACGGGCCTCTAACCACAGGTGCATTTAACACTGTCAGATCATCATTATAAATCCATTCGATAGGCCTCTCCTTTCTGCGCTCATTTAACTACACTTGATATCTTCCTTATATTGCATCTCTTGTGTGTGTATTTATCATGTTGGATTTTTTTTCTTACTTTATTTTACTCATGTGAATCTGCTCTTTAGCCAACAGCCCCACATCCATTTTCTCCTCCTATTTTATTACAGGTATACGGCATGGGTAAAAGGTAGTGTGTATCCTGGCCTGTTAGTATCACAGTCCTTAGCATTACTCCCTGTATCGGACAAAGGGGTGCCATCAAAGTGGTGGTGGATGTGTGGAGAGCTCCCTTGACATGCATGGCTACATTTCACTGTTTTTCTCCAGTCTGAAAAGCTCACAGCTCTGAGCTCAATAAAAAAGCATATTAATCCAATGGCAAGACGAGCACATTCAGACATTAATCCATTCAGTGTGGAGGTCTGAACCAACCTGGCATGTAGTAGCTGCTACTCTACACACATGAGAGGAACAATGGAAGTCATGCTAAGAGCTTTATTTAGCTTATTTACTATTCAATGAGGACGTAAGGATAGCGGTTAGCTGTTAAAATGAATGTTATCCTGTCTGAAAAAATATGAACCATTCATCTCAGTTAATAACCGAGCCATCTTTGCTGCAGGCATGATGAACTATCATGCACGGTTTCCACTAATGTTGTCTGGCCACAGTGTGTTGTGCTTACATTCTCATCATCTATTGAGCATTCTTGTCACAGCTGACATCTCAGTAGCATAGCAGCTAAAGTACCAGGAAGACATTCTACTGAGACAAGCATGCACAATGGCTAGGTGCAGGCACCTCAACATCTACGTGCAATCAATGCAGCAGCAGTCATTAATGTTATTAGTAACATCGGTGTTATAGTCACGATATCAGTGAAAACAAAATGGAAGGAGCTAAATGGTCTGGAATTTAGATCACAGGGGGTGAAAATGCAGGCAGTGACCCACAGGACACTGTCTGGAACGCAACAGTTCCTGCATGAAACAAATGCTGTCCTAACCAAACTGCCTGATGTCTGTATAGGTGTGTGTGTGTGTGTGTGTGTGTGTGGATATTCTTCAGCAGCATGGTGGCCTTGCTAGGTGATTTAAACACAGTGAATTGCAGCAAGAGCTTTTCATACAGTATAAAGAGCTGTGGACAACACAAAGTGCAATGATAACATGTATTCATTTATAGATATGTACAGACTGATTTACTAACGTTCCTGCATTGACCACTAAAAGGTCATACTTTGATGCTGATCTAACACATGTTTTGCCCATGCTATATTGTATTATTGTAGTGGCTGCAGAAAGTCGTTGGCCCCACAGGGATCAGTTATGTCTAATTTAATTTCAGCAAGTGTTCCTCAATTGTGTTTCCCAACAGTCTTTCAAAAGGACTGGCGGGGGGGTCCAGATGGGACATGGTCTTAGGAAGAGATCCATGTATTCAATTAAATCAAATGTAACTAATGAATAGATCAGCTGTGCAGCAGGAGTGTATTGTTTCACTGACTTCACACACAAGTAACACTTCTGCAATAGCACAATGCAATGGGCCTCACTGTATGTTGTGCACTGTAATCTCAAAGCAATGCATTTATCAAGATGACAGTGCAGTGCAACGGTACAAGAGCCAAACTGAACGCTCCCTGCAGAGACTGGCTCAATGCAGCAGGAATCTGTACCAGTGTAATGCCATGTTTCCACTTAGCAGTACAGTTCGGTGCGGTGTTGGTGGTTATCGGCATTTGGCATAAACCCCTCCTCCCATGTAAAGGTGCTGTCAGCAGTGGAAACACAAGTCAGACCTAGGGATACCGTGCCGAACAGAACTGTGCTGCTGAGTGGAAAGGAGGCATAAAGGTAACTCAAAGCAGGATTTCATATGGACGTTATAAAAACATATAAAGTGGCCAACTTGAAAATTGGAAAAATGTGTTGGATCATGTGAAATCAGATCATAAAATCAAGTATAGCACGTAACAGTTGTAGACAAAGTAAGAAATACAGTGCGAGAGTTGAATTCTTACAGTCGACATTCCAGCGGATGCTCCTGGCGGAGAGTTTGAGGGAGTCGTTGATACGCTCCAACACCGTCTGCAGCTTCTGCTTCTGGGCGATCTCAGACTGGGTCACCTCAGCCACGTTCAGCTTCTCCCCCTCCAGCTTCTCTGAAGGGAGGGAGGGAGGGATGGATGGAGGGAGGGAGGACACAGCACCATGTTAACACTGACAAGCATTAAGCCCAATACTGACAAGCCCCATACCATTGTTCACTCGCTACCAAAACATGGATTCCTTGTTAAAGTTGCACTATGTAACTTTGGGTGTGTCGGAGAAGTGGACACTTTCGGAGGCATATCCTCATAACTGAATAAACACTTTTTCTTCACAGGAAATCCCCTAGAACACATTATAGTTACATTTGGTTCCAGGTGCCCCCAAATCAAAATATTTATAATGGTTTAAATGTGTTTTGTGAACGTACTGCAGGCTCTGCAAATATTAACAAATCCCCACTCCCCTGAAAATGCATAGTGCACACAGTTAAGACGGCTGTGGCAAAAAGCTTGTTTTGACTATGGATACACGCCACGTCTGGTCTCTGTGGCCTATACCAAACATGTAATGGTTGTTCTCCTCACCAAAGAGTTTCTGCAGGACCTGTCCATCATAGAGATCCTCAGCCAGGTCCTTCACAATGATCCTCTCCCCCACCAGACAGTCATTTATCCAGTCGATCAATACCTGCATAGGCACAACAAAACACCCAGCATTACAACCATGCTAAAATCATTTGATCTTTGAATTATAAAAAAAAGGTGCAGTCGGCCATTCTGGAGAACGTTTTATGAGTCAACGTTTTTTTTGGGTGGGAATCAGTGAGTATCTCCTGATGATCCGCAAACCTGTCCGTTTGTATGTTTGCTGAACAAAACTCTGGTGTTAATAAACAGCCTAGGTTATGTAAACTGGTATGTAAACAAAGGATATGTAAACCAAGGGGGACCCACTGTACCAAGCTACATGACAGTTCACAGAGCCTAGGCTGTTTATTAACACCCGTTTTATTCTCAGAGCATTCACAGTACAGACGAGTAGTGGATCGTGAGGAGATATTCACTGATTTTTTTTTACGTCTTTAATGATGTTGTAACATGAATTGCATTTGGATGGAAGAACTCTTGTCAGCCTGGAAGTTTTAAGGATGTTTTTCTGCTGCTGTTGGTTGCAGATGTACTCAGACCTGCAGCTGTGTTTCTGTGTGTCTGTGGAATGTGAGTTTCAAGTTTGTTTTCACAGATTTTCAATGGAATTTGAGTCTCAGCTTTAGTTGGATGGCTCAAGGACTTTGTGACTTTTCAGCAGTCAGACCGGTTATGATTAGGCCATTTTTGCTGAGAAATAAATCGTGGACACAATCTGAGGCCTTTGGTAGCCTGACAGAAGCTCTCCTTCACAATTTGCCTTTTTGTAACTCCTGTGATTGCTGGTCGATCCCCATGTGCGTGCGTGCGTGCGTGCGTGCGTGCGTGCGTGTGTGTGTTCTTGCAGCAGGTGTTGTGATATGCTGTGCTTGATTACGCACAAAACATTAAAGGGAACAATGACCCATACCTTTACACACGGCATACTAATTTTTAGCTCCACTGCCTGTCCGTACTGTGTGTGAGCTGAAAAAAGGAAATCGGGTGTTAATACAAAGCTTAGGCTCTGTAAACTGGTATGTAAACAAAGGGGGCACATTGCTAGTTACGATGGGCCCCCTTTATTTGCATAACCTTTCTTTACGTACCAGTTTACAGAGCTGAGGCTGTTTATTAACACCATCATTTGTTTTAGAGCACACACAGTATACAGGATAAGTAGTGCAATCCGTTTGCACAGGTGAGAACCCAGCAATCACACTCAGGTGTGCACCAAAAGCAGACCATATAAGCGTACCGTATATATTCATTGATTTGCACACAAAGTGATTGTGACAACAAGCGTTCTCGTGAATCAATGACCCCGTTTCCACCTGGCATTAACATGTGGTTTTTGTGATCCGATCACCTGAATACAGCCCTAACTACAGGTGAGAACACTCTCAAGACGCACTGAGATCGGATCACAAAAACCACATTCGGAGGTGGTTTACGTCGCTTGTGTCCGATGTGTTCGCATTCATTTTGTAGTGGAAACACGAATGTGGTTTGTGTCCACATTAGGGACCTCCTACTTAACTGCTGCCCCCTGCCTGGGCGGAAATACGTTGAAAATGCATCACTGGCGTTCATGCAGCTTTTATAGAAGCCTCATGAACGAGTTGCAAATGACAAGCTTACTCCTCTGTTTCATTTCACTGCGTAAATCTGAAAACACGGAAATCGCTGCTATTGACTGGAGAGCTGCAAGGCAACGACTTCCTGTTCTTATCTGCTTAAGAATAAAAGTCAACTCGCGTTTGGGTAGTAACAGGCGTTTAATGTGAAGGCGCACAGGAAATATTCTGTTCGCATACAGTATCTTAACTTCATACAGAAAGCCGCCCGTGTAGCCTACTGGTGGTGGTGACAAGAGTGTAGCAGACGTTAGAAAAGCTGCCCGGCAAACACACATCTTTCACCAGCCAAAGAGGCGTAATAACTTACTCGCCTAAGAGTTTTTACTTTTATATACTATCTATGATATTTCCCGCATTTGGCGAGAGCCCTCTAAGCAGTGTTGTGCATCGCGCCTCCTTGTCTAAATGAGACATATCTCGTCATCCTAGACTGGTAATTATCTTCGCATGAGTAATGCATTTTAATAGCAAATGCGATTAAAACTGTGGCACTGTACAGCCCTGTACTTGTTTGAACCCCACCGGTTAAAAACACCAATGCAAACGGAAATGATGAATGTGTTGATTTAAATACAGCGCGGGTAAATGGAATCGGATCACAAGTAGACAGAGAAGTCACATTTGAAAATACAAGTGGGAACACACGGACTGAGAGCTGGCCACTTGTAACCAGATTCAAAAAGTCAGATGTTAATGCCAGGTGGAAACAGGGTCAATGACTCCTTCAAATCACAAGTTGGACATGTATCAACATGTGTGTGCTGCTGAAGCTTTTCATACAGTATAAAGAGCTGTGCACAACACACAGTGGAAGCTTTACTTGGGATTCATCTATAGACTCATGCAGATTGATTTACCAACACTCCTGCTTTTAACAACAACAATAAAAAATGGCGTCTTTCTTTACTCAAGATATGTCCTTTGTTCGCAAGATATAAAGAGCTGCACCACAGCACAACTCCAAATGATATGTGTGTCAGATACATTCTAGATGGAACAATGCACACAGCTTACCTTCATGAGTTCCTGCAGTTTGCGGTCGTTCTTGGAGTTGGGGTCCACCATGGTGCGCACTTCATTCTCCTCTGATGGATGAGCACAGACAGGAGAAAAGGTTAGAGCAAGGATGAGACACTCTGGCTGGGTTTGAAACGGCCTACTAACATCCTCCCTCCTACATACTAAACAATGTATATATACTACATACTGTCTACTTAACGATCGATTGTGTATGCGAGGTTCATCGGACCGTTTACATTGATGTATACAGAAGCAATAAAGAAAAAAAAAACTCTTCCATGTCGTTTGAAATGACGCAATGCATTGTGGGGCGGTTGAGTAGGAAAAGTAACCTATCGATCCATACACAAAATCTTCCCGGAAGTTAGTACTCATCTGGGCTTTTCTCGCCTACACAAACTCGCATACACAACCACAACATACTCAAATTGATGTGAAAATTAATATGAGTAGGACGTTAGTTAGTAGGGCTTTTCGAACACAGCCTGTAGTCCAAAGCCAGGAAGAATAGCAACATCACCCACGCAACAACAAAAAAAATATCAAAGCATTTCCCCCAAGGTAACTTAGTCATTATCAAAAAACATCGATAGAAATCGAATCGTGAGTTTTTGTATGGTTAAAGCCTTAACCTGCATGTACGGAACAAGAGACAGTGTGTGTGGCTGTTGTTTTACCTAGCATGGTGTCCTCGGGGTCCAGCTCATAGTGTGAGGGGCTGAGAGGAAGGTTGATGGCATTGATCCCTTCTTCCTGAAGCTCCGACACTACAAAATGGATGGAAACAAAAATTCAGTAAGATCAAACAAACAACATAGGTGACAAGCCCTCTTTCATATAAATGCAAATAGGCCATGGTATACGAAAAAAAAGAAAATGAAAAAACAGACACTTAGCAACAACAAAAAACTACTTGGCTGTAATTTTTAGCTATTGCTACTCAAACAACAGTAACAGAGCCTTTTGCTTGGGACTACTTTCAGTGGTGGATCATCCATTGTTGGGGTGCTCTGGTGCATATTATTTAGTACAGCAGAGTGAAACTGTAAGTGAAATCCACGCAAAATAAAACATGACGGTTCCTGTTTGTCGGCATAATTAGGGTTGCAACGCCAACTTACACTCACCAACTCCAAAAGTAAATCCCAAATATATTTCACGCGCGATGATATAAAATGATAAGCATGATCGAATATTTAAACAGCCTGAGATAAAAGCAAAAAAAAAACACACATGTAAAGGGAACACAAATAAACACGTTTATTTGCCAACCACCAGCTCAATGACAAAATACCACATTTTTTTGTCGTCAGAACAATGCCGCATGACCGTGTCTTTCTTTATAGCCACTTAACGCACCAATCAAGCACTCCATTTTAAACAAAGATCGGATCAGCTGAGGGACAGAACATCTCCATGAATACACAATCTATTGCAGTGTTCAGCAGTAGCATGCTATAGCTCAATGTTCCCCTTGAGTCCACAAACAACCAGTATTATTAGACCCTCTTGATGTCAGACAAACACACGGCCGCTGTTGTTTCCTGCTTCTCAGCGGGCTTTATAGAAACCCAGCATGGCATTCTTCTGAGTGTGTCAGATACCTGAGGAGGCTCGATCACGGCTGATCTCTGTGTGTGTGTATCAGTGTGTGTGTGTGTGTGTGTGTGTGTGTGTGTGTGTGTGTGTGTGTGTGTGTGTGTTTGTGTGTGTGTGTGTGTGTGTGTGTGTGTTTGTGTTTGTGTGTGTGTGTGTGTGTGTGTGTGTGTGTGTGTGTGTGTATCATGTGTGTGTGTGTGTGTGTGTGTGTGTGTGTGTGTGTGTGTGTGTGTGTGTGTGTTGGAGGCATGGAGTGAACATCCTGTGCATTGTCTCCCTAACCCTGAAAACAACATCCTCTTAATCAACACCATCCACAAGTGTTTTCATGTACCCTATGTCTGCACCAACACATATCCCAGGCTTCAGAATATTCCTAGAGAGAGCCTCTCTCTTTCCATTCTGTAAATTACTCACACTCGTACAACATAACCACCAGTACTCCAGTCTCCTAGATACTATATATCAGTTCTACTCAAGTACAATACAAAACTATAACAGAACACTATAGAAAGCATGCATCTGTCATGACCTTGTCCCTACGTCACCACCACATGAAAACACAGCCGTCTTCATCAGATAGTGAGAAAATATCACTTACATCTCCTTTAATATGTGAAGGAAATACAAAGAATTGGAGTTTGGTGTAGTGGCCGGCGCTTACTGATCAACAAAGACACTACTGTAGTTCTGTAGGGGCACTTTGAAACCTGCTGTGTTTGGCAGACCAAAAGCAGACCATATAAGCGTACCGAGACCTTCCCTATATTCCCAATCACAGACTCTTTCTTTTTTCCATTCTACATACTACATCCGACGATAAAAATTATCTAGTTAGGATGTAGTAGGAGGCATACTATTTTTTTTTCTTTCCAATGAACTTTATTGAACAATTGCAGTAGGCATACTTTTGGGACAAATTATTTATTTCATCATAACATTGCGCCTTGATCTTGCCTCTTGCTTTTATATCCGTCGCATCCCCATTTGTTTTCATATGGAGGCTCCGTCGATGTGATGTCATTTCAGGTTCGCACTGGATTATGGGTCAGAATTGCCCAAATAGGGATGCGGTTTTCAAAACTAAAAATCTTGGCTGGATGTAGTAGTCATCCGGGTCTTTCTAACCATCCTAAATCTGGCCACAAGAATCAGGACATCCTAAATCTTTTTTCTACCATACTAAATAGTAGAAACTAGAAAGTATGTGATTCGGAACGCAGGGTTAGTTGAAGAGGTGTTCTCGAGTCCAACGCAACTGCAGGAAGCAGTGCGTAATACAATACATATTTTTGGGGAAATATATATTTAACCTGAAGAGTGATTTCATGTTATGTGATACCTGGGAAACTAGATATCAGAGGAGAGGAGAAAGGGGTGGAACAATGCAGTCGCAGTTTAAAAACTCTTATAGCAACTGTCAGTCACTGGCAATTTACAGACTCAAACAGGGGTTAAGGTGCTATACCAAACACCATACCCAATTAGCCCAACCTGATATTACTGTTATTATCACTTGAGCTATTTAAGGATGAACAGGTCTGTGGGAGACAAGGTCGGTTGTTATTAGAGGAAGTATGGAGAGTGGATTCCTAATGTGCCATGTGAAGGTGAGATAGTCTGGGTATAACTTCAGTCCACTTGCTAACCAGCTGTGTTTGCACACTGGTAAGTCAAGCAAGCATGCTATGATCTAATTGCATACTTAAATGTCGTTGAAAAATGCACGTTGTCATCGTTTTCCAACATTAGTATGGGTCCCTGGTGTGTCTAGAACAGGGGTGTCCAAACTACGGCCCGCAGCCGATTTAAAAAATATAATGTAATACAGCCCTTTTAATTTTTAAATAATTTAAATGCACTCATTATATTAAAGAGAAATATGTCCCATAAAAGAAAGAGAGCACCAAGCCCATCCCAGAGGACCCTGCATAATATTTTATTTTAAATTAATATTATTATGGAAAATTCATGTGTCCTTCTCCAGTAGCTTCTAATTCATCTGACACAGTGTCTCCATTTTTTTCATACAAAATTCTTCAGCTTTAGCCTCTTAATTTCCCCTCTCAACATGCAACAGGTTCATGCATTTCACTTTAAACACTTTAAAAAATCTCCCGGGGGGGCATACCCCCGGATCTCGGCTGGCTACTATTTTCACCCAGCTGGACATTGGACGCCAAAGCAGAAAACACTGGGTGTATCAATGGCATTTGACAAGAGGGGGAATGTATCTGTTTAATGTGCAAGTAAAGTGTTGCTGTGAAGAAGGATTACAAACGAAGACACAATGAAACTAAACATCAGAGCAGCTATATGTCCTGATAAATGTGTCATTTTTGCAAAGTGGCCCGGCCCTTCGTAGATTTTTCTGTATGTGGCCCTCAGTGAAAAAAGTTTGGACACCCCTGGTCTAGAAGATACTCCCAAAGTATGAGAAAAAAATAACCCTCTCTCTGTGTTCAAAATCCCTAGTCAGCTGTTTCTCCCCTTATGATGTCATAAGGCTCACATTCTTTCCACATATGTGTCTTAGGACAGGCTGTTTTGAGCACTTTTCCAGTAGCCTACTTCCTACTGCCACCTGTGAAGTCAGACACCTCTAAGAAGTGCTGATAATGCCTCGTTTCCACCGAGTAGAGCGGGTCCGGTCGGAGCGGCTCAGAGCGGGACAGCTCACTTTTAAGAATCTCGTGGTGTTTCCACCGCCGACCCTACCCTTACTGGTAGGGCGGGGTTTAGGCTGGACTGTGATAGCCGCCGCCAGAATGTGGGTCAAACTATCGGGCTGTGGAACATCTGTGGTCAAGCCATCGGTCTCTCGTTTTTGCTTGGTCAAACCAGCCGCTTCTTCAATTATTCCCACGCACAGAGACGGCTCGGTGCAACTGATAGAGACAGTGAGCGAACAGCGCTGGCTGCGGCAGCTACGTGACATCATAGCAGTGGGACACAGTGTAGTAAATGGTAAATGGACTTGTATAGCGCTATATCTCCGTTTATCACAGACTCAAAGCGCTTTACATTGTTTTTTGTACACATTCACCCAGTCACACACACATTCATACACCGATAGCAGCAGCTACCACGCAGGGTAGGCTTAGCACTAGGGTGCTAAGCTAACTAAGCTAACTATCGGGAGCAATTCGGGGTTCAGTGTCTTGCCCAGAGACACTTCAACATGTGGCTGGGAGACGGGGGATCGAACCTCCGACCCTGCACACCAGAGGCGAACTTCCTACCCACTTCGCCACTGCCGTCCCAACTGATAGCCAACTGATTCATTTAATGACGAGGAAAAACACCACACAATAAACAGTGCTGCGCTCACATTTTCGCCAAAACACAAGACTCTCTTTACTCTTGCCGAGGTGACTACACACAGCGGAAATGATTCTTTCGACCAATATACGGACGTCATGTGTAGCTGCGCCTTTTCGGCACCCTTTCAGGCGGCTGGTACCCCAACGGAGGAGTACCGAAATTAGGAGCGGCTTAGAGCGGTTAGGTGCGCTTAAACCGTACCCTACCCAACTTTTGGCAAATGAAAAGCCAAACTACCCGGACCGATCCGCTCTACTCGGTGGAAACAAGGCATAAGAAGCATGTCAAGACAATAGTAGGGGAAACACTGGCACTACCTCAACCTGTGATAAGCACACCCCCAGGAACCCCTGATCCTAACAGGGAGTTTAGTTGATTCAGGGCCAATCAGAGCTGATGGACTTTTTGGAAGGTGGGGCTTGAAGAGACGAAAAATGCGGGAATGGGTCAATGGCGCCGTGAGTAATGAAAAGGATTTCTGGAGACTACACCATGAGAACAGCTTCTAGTAGACAAAAACAAATGACAATGTTGAACCTTAAATAAGCATAATGTGTGACCTTTAAAGCACATTCACAAAGAAACATTGCTCGCCTCAATAAACCCTCTGTCCATGTTCAGTGTGGATTTGATTCACTGTCAGTATATAAGCAGACCGAATAGGAATTACCGGGGTCCTCGGTGTCCCCACTGCATAGTATATCACTCCTCCCCCTCTGGGCTATAGTGTCATTATATGAGAATACATCACCCACTGGTTTAAATAAGGATAACACAATACAAAAATAAAGATTGAAAAAGCCACATCAACGTATGCATCATTCAGGAACATGCCTTCTGTGCGATTTGAGGCAGCAGTGGGTTGCCGATGTTGTGTCCTACCTGGAGGGCAGAGTGCTCCACAGCCCATGTCTGTCTGTCTCCGTCCCCCCCCCCAGTCTCAAGCATCGTCTCCTGGGCTAGCAGAACCAGCCTTCTCCCCTGGAGCTAATCTTCCTCCACCACAAACGCCTCTAATATAACACCTTAACCCTGGTATTGATTCCTACGATTGAGGAGTAGTATTGTATGTTACGCCCTCCTGTTTTATGCACTGCTCTTATTTTCTGTTTGCACTTCTACATCCACCACTGCACACTGTTGGCGTCCGTCCGTCTGTATGCAACGCACATGTGCCCGCTAATGCTCCCAAACCCTCTGACCATCTCTCCTTCTATCTCTTCATAATATCTACCCCCCCCCATCCAGTAGTTCTCATTATCTTTCTTGTCCTTTATCCAATCTTTCCTTCCCTCCTCGATCCGGTATTTTCTCCTGTTCAAGTCCCCTTCCCTCTCTCTCTCTCTCTCTCTCTCTCTCTGTCTCCGGCACACACAGAAGAAAAGGACTGCCATAAATGTCAGACAGACTTAAATGTAATCAATGATCAACACAAGAGAGACCAGCCCACGTTTTCCATCAAATCACTGGACACACTGCAGACATCCTATACACTGCGCTTGTGTGTGTGTGTGTGTGTGTGCGTGTGAGAGAGAGAACATGGAGCCAGCATGAATATAATGTGATTGCATTGCATGCTCGTCCTGTGTAGACAAAGGCAACATAAAATGGGGGCCCAGCTGTGCAACAGGATCCTGAATGACACAGAGTAATAACCCAATTGGAAGAGAGACCTTTTCTCACTTGATGATAAAACCTGGCCTTTAACGAATGTCAGGCTCTTTCTGAGTGAAGCAAGCCTGCTGTATTTTTTTAAAGCAACCCTGCGTGGCTATAAACTGAATGGAGGCATTTAAAAAAGAGGCTTTTGGAGACTTGTCATTCATAGCACCTTTAAAACTATTATGAAGGAAGGTGGAAATGCATTGGGGGAGTCCTACCACTGAGCACGGCAGTGTAAACCTGATAGAACCCTGACCTTTGACCCTGCTCTGGGAATCAACCTTGCAACCTTTTGCAAAGTTCCCACAGTGTCTGTGTAGGCGGGGAGGGTGTCGGTGGAGCCTTAGTGCCTGGTGTGTGACAGGCCTGTGTTTACTCATGCCTCATTCCTCGCTTATTACAGTAGTAGCGGATTCAATACCTTACATGGATACAGACAGCCCGCGGCCATGAAAACGAACACACACAACCACACGCTGCAATTCTCCGGACTTTCTTAGTGATACAATGATTTAAAGTAGCCTAAGTTCATAAGCTGAAATAAGACTAGCCTAAAATCAGATTTTAACGTGTGAGCTACCCTAATATGTGGGTGCATAGGCAAGTGGCCGAGAGTTTAGTTAGCGGGGATTGTTACACTGAGAGGCTGGCTATTGCTGTGGCTAAGATCTTAAAATATTGTATTACTTCGGAAAACAATACAGTAAGCTAGCCTACAGCGAGTCGACACTAGATTTGTTTAGTTTCCGGGTCGTTATTTTGCGGTCTAGTGTTACCTTCTTTCGCCTTTTTCCTCCTTGCCAAAGTTCCACCAAGTTTTCCCAGGAAAGAGTCATCTTTCTTTCTGGAAGACGGGGATTTGGGCGTCGGAGACTTCGGAGAAGACGGGGACTTCGGGGACTGCGGCGAAGAAGCCATCGTGGTGGCAATGGTTTAATTCCGGGACAGTTTAAACACAGAACTGTCCAAGTTGAAGTGGAAAATAAAACTTTGTTTGGAAGTCTAGTCAAGAAAAAAAATCACCGTCCACTCCCTAAAGCGGAAACGGAATTCCAGGCATTTTCTGGTAAAGTCGGGTAGTGTGAGTGGCCCCTCCTCTGTGAAGGAGGGTCGGGAGAGAGCAGGCAGGAGGAGGCTGCTGCTGACCGCGGGAAGCGCGAGATCCACGGTGCTCTGGCTCAAGAGGCAGAGCTGCTGGTCGAGGGTCCCAGGAGGAGCGGAGGGTCCCACGGTACCACGTAGTAGGGGAGTAGGCCTTAAGGACGAACACCACAAGATACCGTTCTTCACAACAACGGCTGCTTATTTATTTTCCTCTGCGAGTTTACAAACACTATGACTTTGTAGTGCAAAAGAGTGTTTTAGCCCTGGCCTATGCCAGTCCTTTTCGAACCTTTTTCAATAATGTCCCTCCCTCCATATTTTCCAGTCAAGGAGGCTTCCCCTTGGCGACACTTATTATCCAATGGCCACCTTGGCTGACACCTGCCTAAACATTTTTGATTGAAAAAATTAAAGCTATATAATTAGGCTACAACACATTGATTGCATAGGCTACATCAACATTGTAGCCTAACTGAAAAACACTTGTAATAATAAACACACTAGCCTATATAGTTGCACTATTAATTTAATTTAACTTACTCTAGTATGATTATTTTAGTAGTTTAATTAGGTATGCATTACTAAATCTATAGGCTACTCACTTCAGTAGGCCTAGGCCTAAATCTAGAGGTACACACATCACCATTTGAAAATCACTGCCCTGTAAAGACATTGGGTTTGTTGTTTGTCAAAGGTTAACTGTAGTCAGCCTGTTCTATCATAACTACATCAATTAAATGTAAATGTTAAAACCATTAGTCTAAATTTGACTTTAAATAACTGTGTTATTCTCATCAACTCAAACGATCAGAGATGGCTGCCAATTTCGTCTTTAACTGACTGATAGGCTAGTATGACTTTATATTATAACATTGGACGCATGCTAATAGGGTGCTTGTGTTACAGCAGGTTCCTCTATCACTCAGTAGAAAAGTAACTAGCCTACTCAATTTTGTTTAAATACATTTTTATTAATATTTTACATGTTAAAGACATGAAGCAGCATAAAACCAAAAATATAGAAACATAAAAAAAAAGCATTTTTTTTAATCAAGCAAACTGAACTTCTGTTAAATTGCATAATACATAATCCAGATTAACATTTAAAGCCCAGTGGCCAAATGAGAACAGCGGTTCTCTTTTTCCTGGGATTAAAACTCATGTAAACATGTTAATAATTTTTTACTCACAGCCCCACACACATTTGGTTAAAAACAATCACAGTGTAGCTGACAGTAGTTCAGCACAGGGTAAATCCACGCTGAATTTGAACGACCAGAAAAAGTTGCCACGACAAGCCAGGGGAAGACGAGGGCGGTGATGTCATTAACTGGAGCGTGGCCAGGTTGTGCAAACAAAGTGGATGACGTTTTTGGACCTACTGTATATGCAGAGTCAGGAATTATGTGGCAACATGTGGCAGTTAGGACTCTATCATTTGTTGTCGTGACAGTATTCCAGTACAAAGTAAAAAAAAATAAAAAAAATAACATTAAAATACACTCGAGAACATGCTCAAATCTAAGCAAAAAAAAAGTGACAAACATTGAGCACATCTCTGGATTTATGACGCAAATAAAATTTAGTAAAAAAAAAAATTGCGCTGTGCAAAAAAAGTTGTTCCATATGCTATTAATCCAGTGAAAGCTATACAGTGTTACAATACGAACAAATCCGTCACTAACTAACTACACACTGAACACAACAAGGCAGTCAGTTTGGTTTATGAGGGTGTACTGAAATTTCAGTCATATTGTTAGGAGTGGTTAGGCATTATTATGCATCCAGTTTCAGGGCAGTGTCTGGGACTGAGGAATAACACTTTCCAGCACGGGGGGGTCAAATAAACGCAATGACAGATTGCTATGTTATTAGTCCTCATGTTATGGCTGTCATGGAAGTGATTAGCTCAAGCTCAAATTTCCATTCTTCCGTCCGTCTCTGAGCCCGCTGTACCAACAGAAGGTGAGACTATAGAGCTAAATGGCTTGCATCTTCTGTTCTTTAGGGTGGCTCAGACTTTCATGACGTTTCCCATCCTATCCTCACCACATTATGTTGCTTTATGGAGAATGAGCCACAGACGCAAACTATCGTGGTTAAAAAAAAAAATGTCCGCCCCATTTCTTTTAAAACAGTGTTATACTGTATGTTAGAGAGCCCCTCACAGTACACTGTCCTGCAGCAGGCTGTGGTCTGCGGCCTGGGCCCAGTGTAGGTCATAGCCCTTGGCCAGCACCAGGCTCTCCAGGTCTCTGTCCTCGGCCCTCTCCTTCAGCCTCTGCTCGTCCAGGATGTCCACCAACATGTCCCTCCTCTCCACCGTCCTCATGATCTCTGAAAGGATCTCCTGCTCCCGCTGCAGCTCCGAGGCACTCTTCACTGTGTCTGGAGAGTGAGAGGAGGGGTTAAAAGGAATACTTCACCCATATGGAACCGGCGTTCTATCATTAGAAAATCGCTATTATAATATAATCAATGAGGTTTTTCTTCCCTCAGTCTTCCCTTCGCCCAGCTGTCCTGCTAATCCTAACCCCTACATTTTCCCATGTCTGATGTCACGCATGGGAACATGTAGGGTTGACAGTGAGACCATAACACACTCTTTCTGCCATTTCTCAGGCTAGGATGAACCGATTTCTAAATTTGTTTGCACATTTATACTACACCGCATCTCAGAGTTCAATACACCTTCATATTTCCACCGGTGTGTGCACTGTTATGTCTGTCTATCAGATTGGCCCAATTCCAAACCAGGGCCCCCTTACATCCTAAACCACTACCCTACTCTCCC
Organism: Hyperoplus lanceolatus; assembly: GCA_026929865.2. NCBI lineage: Eukaryota > Metazoa > Chordata > Actinopteri > Uranoscopiformes > Ammodytidae > Hyperoplus > Hyperoplus lanceolatus. Next base: position 8,123,273 of record CM049400.1, on the reverse strand, counting down.
TCTGTTTTTGTGGAAGGTCCCAACATTTTTAAAAAGGTGGAATCAGCAACTCTAGAGAAAAAATATGTTTTTTTTGTCAAAATCTGTGAATATCTCCTTTACGTCTTTCCAAGGAGCTAATAACATTTTATTTTTGTATTCAATATTTATCTTTGTCTCACAGGCTTATTGTGTAATCAACATTACTCTTTCAGTGCACTCATAACGTAATGATAAAGAAGGAGATGAGAATAGAGGCGGGAGTGTTTTGTAATGTTAATCTTAGGGCGATACTGAGGATGGATCAAGACAGCGGACTGACTGACGTATATTCCCATTCCCGTTTGAGGGCATGACAAATCCGCACTTTGTTTTTAGACCCTCCACCTACATAAGTGACCATTCAAGGCCATAAGGGTGACACCACAGTGAGTGTCACTCGGGCACAGAGTTTGAGTGTGTAGGGATCGGTTTGGAATTGGGCCTCTGTGTGTGTGTGTGTGTGTGCACGTTGAACCCTGACCTTCTGTTGCCATTCTACGTCGGAGATCTTGCTGCAGTCGGCTCTGTGTGTCCTCAAGTTCCAGCTCCTGAGCACTAAGAGAGAGAATTAGAGAGAGAGAGAGAGAGGGAATGAGAGAGAAAGAGAGAGAGAGACAGAGAGACACAGCCAGACAGAGAGAGAGAGGAGAAATGGGGGTTACCTCTACTGGTGAGAAACAGTACATCGCATCCATCTATCTATTAAAGCCACTACGAGTAACATGGCACGTTGGCTTCCCCTTTGGACAAAAGCGGTAGTATTTTTACGACGCCCGCTGTCGCAAAGCTGTTTTCTAGCTCGTGCCAGGCGCGCGAGTGTGAACTGAGAAGGGCGCAATATAGTGCATGTCCGTGTGTTGAAAGTGTGAGGACTCTTCGGCTCCGTGAGAGTGGTTTTGACACTGCATCAACTAATGCCAGTCACTGCCACACGCACTTGATTGCAATGAGTTGATGCAGCAGTGTTACCTAACTACTCTCTCTCTCACGGAGCTGAAAGATTACGTGTCCGACTCCTCACAGAAAGCGAATGAACGAGAGACGGCAGTCAGTATGGATCACGATGAGGTAATGTGTTTATGTTGTTGTAAATAATGACTATTTCAGATAATGGTTATCTGATGATGGTGAAGCAAAGCAAACTTTGTGTTAGTACCAACTGCTCATTCATTTAGGAGTAAACACTGCAGTCTAGTTTCGCTCTCGTGAAATTGTATACACGTTGCTTGGCAACGCCCTGGTCCCGCCCGTAGCCTATATCACTCTCCCTTTTGGCTTTTCTTCATTGCATTTTTTCTTTGATGTTTCAGTCCCGTTATCAGTCATTATCACGACAAATAACTGTCTCAAACAAAGCTCCCGCTCCCCTTCCCTCACCTGGAGGGATAGGCTTCTCAATTCACGTTGCTGTGCCACACTGAAATCTGCGACCAATACGGATATGTGACCATAGAGCCTGCACAAGCGCGAACCGAAAATCGGACTGGGTGTGCGACCAGACCAAAAGCAGTAATAAAAACTATTTAAAAACGTCTTTCTTTGCACTGATGGTCTCGTTTGCTGTTAAAGGTAATTCATGATTATCAGAGGAAACTTGAGGCTGTTTAAAAGATATTTAAATGTTACTCGTAGCCGCTTTAAATCAAAGCTGTTTAAATTGAACATTTTCTGTTTTTTTTCTCCTCTCCGTTCAAAGTCTTTTAAAATCCACATGTCAAATCTGATGTAGCTGATTGTAAGCCGCTCACAATATCATGAGCTCAGACTCGTAGCGCGCCAGACGGTTCTTCTCCAGGACCAGCTTGAACCAGGACTGCAGGAGCTGGGCCTCGTCCTCACCGTCACACTCCGACAGAGAGGATTCTGGGAAAAAAAGATTGAGAGAGAAAGAAAAGAGAAGGAGAGGTGGATGAAGAGGGTTTAGAAAAAGAATGTAAGGATGAATAGATGAAGTTAGACAAAAGGGATGGGGTTGGGAGAGAAGAAAATAGGCAGGACCGAGAAGAAAGAAAAACATATTTCAGAATGTATCACCAATGATGTAAAGCCATTAAAGAGAAAAAAAAAATCCTACACACACACACACACACACACACACACACACACACACTCTTAAAAGTCCTCACTATCCACTGGAACACAAACAAAGGGCCCCGGATGAGAAAAAAGATGAGGCAACAATGAAATCTCAGTGTCTATCAGAGCCTCTGACTGTATGAAGAAGCTTTTAACTAGACCTGGAGTACAAGGCAATTTGATATTTTTTGTTGTAAATGGTCTGAGAGAAGCATGGGCAGTCCAATCAAAAAAAGAGAAGAAAGAAAGCTTTCAAAGAGGGAAATTCCATTCCAGTATTGAACCACATAGCTGGCGTTATGGTTCAGAGTTATTTTGTTAAAAGTAGCATCATTATGTCTCATTCAGGCTTCAAGGACCTTTGTAAGTTGCTGGGCTATCTGTCTGTCTGTCTGTCTGTCTGTCTGTCTGTACATTGTGTGTTACCTGTCTCTCCTCTTATGATCTTTTCAATAGTCACTCCTCTCTCCTCTAGATCTCGCTGTTTCTCTGCAACCTCATCCAGTTGTCTCTGGATGGCCTGGGCGATGCAAAAACAACAACATTGCATTTTATTAATTTATTTACGGCTCTCGGCCATAGTACATGGTATGGGGCACAACATTCAAAAAATAATAACAAAACAAAACAATGGTGCACGGCATGGGCGAAAACTAAAACACTACTTAGACAATGGTAGGACATTTTTTTTTAAAAAGGCTCCTGTTTTACCAATAACTTTTGGCTTTTCTGACCTCAAAAGCAAAATCAGTTTAAACATAGATGGAAAATTAACACTATTTTGGCACGTCTGACATCCAAAATGACATACTCAATTGTGTGACACACATGATCAAAGGAGATTAAACGGTACCATGTATGTGAAGGGGAAAATGTACCTGCTATTCTAGATTAGACAGAAGAAGGCACACTGTTTTTGTATGTAGGCACCATTTGTTTGGGAGAAAGAAGTTACTATGTCTTGTAATCAGTTCTAGAAAGAGATGTTTTCTTCTTTTCAAATGTAATTTTTTAATTGCTGGGAAAACTCTAAAAACAATATTCCATTTAACCTCAATGTACAGATTCTAGCCACTAAAAAGGAACACGGAACACAAATACACTTTCTAGCTGCTCGATGTACAATGAATATTAGGCTGAGACCAGCAGCAGTTTATTAGGCTTGGCCTTGCTTGGCATAGACTGGAGACAGATGGAAAACAGTTAGCCTCCATCTTTGGAGTTGAAACAATCCATTATAGATTAGATAAAACAAGTAAACAAACAATCTTGATATGGATCCCCTAGAGATTTGTGACCAAGTTACATACTGAGCGGGATATTTCATTGGTTAGATTTGTATTTTTTTTCTAAATCCTGAACCTTTACTTCTAATGTGTGTGAGTACGATTAAATCGAAAGAAGTTTTTTTTCCCTTCTCAAAAACAAATGAATGAAAAAAAAAAAAAAAAAATAGTACCTGAGCTCTGTGAAGCCGCTTGAGCTGTTCTCTTTTAGCTTGCTCGGTCACTGTCTTCTCCTGCCTCCTCCTCTGTCTTTCTGTACACAGCTGGGGGAAAGTAGTATGACAACACTTCAGAACACGTACACACATGCAAATACAGCTTCTGTAGCTCTTTCCTTCAATGTGCAGCCTGTCAGCGCGTAGTTATAGTAATATGTTCACCTTCTGATTGGATGTCAGGTTTTTATCTTCATCATCACTAGATGAAGGCTGGTCCAGATTCTGTTGACTGGAGGCTAGAGCAATCAAAGAGATGAATTTAAAAAAAATCACAATAGTTAAAATGGTGGAGTCAGTGATCCTGGAGAACGCTTGTTGTCAAAATCAGTGAATACCTCCTCACAATCCTCTACCTGTCCTTACTGTGTGTGCGTGCGCATGAACTGGAAAATCCAGTGTTAAAACACAGTCTATAGGCTCTGTAAACTGGCATGTTGCATGTTGTAGCAAGAGCTACACATTTTAATGATTTCAATATTTTTACAAAAAATAGATAATTAATTGGAAGAGTCACATAATATAAATATCTCGGTATCTGGATAGATGATAAATCCACTTTGAATTTCCGCATGAAAAATCTTGTATGTCTTCTGCGACAAGAAATTGTCTATTTTGATAAGAACAAAGCCTCCTTTCTTTTATTGAGGATGAAAACGATCATTGAGGCATGTCTGTCCTTGATCGCAGTGATGTGGTTAAGCAGCATTCATCACATTAATGTCTTAAACTCCTGGACTCTGTTTTTCACTCTGCTTTAAGGTTCATCACAGGAGATGCTTATGACACACACCATTGTGTTTTATATGAAAAGGTTGGGTGGTCCTCTCTTAAAGAAAGACGTGACTCACTTTGGCATGTTTTTTTAACATGTAAAGCCCTGACCGGGAAGCTACCACATTGTTTGACAGCAATGCTCCGAATTTCCAGGCTAGGTCACCCCTCAATTGATCTATCAAGTATAAATAAAGGTTAAATGAAACGAAATGTTTACTTAGCCTTTGTTTACACACCAGTTTACAGAGCCTAACACAACATTTCTTTCGGCGCATACACAGTAGGACAGGTTGCAGATTGTGAGGAGATATTCACAGATTTTTGACAAAAATGTGATTTGGACCACAAGCATTCCCCAGAATTGCTCACTCCACTTTTGAGAATAACTATATACAATGATGGTCTCATTTGCTGTTACAGGTCATTTATGATCAGAGGAAAACAAAAAGACCGTCTCATAAACATTTTAAAAGTTCCTTATAGGAGGTTATAATAGGATAACTAGGTATGTAATCTATTGATGCAGCCTTAAAGGAGTCACCTTTGTTCCTGAGGTTGGTGAGCATGTGCCTGATGTCCTGGTCCTGGGCCTTGCTCAGTGAAGCCTGCCTCTTCCTCAGCCTGAGGGAGGAGAATAGGTTGACCCTCTTGCGGGGCAGCGAGGCCATGTCGTCGGTGAACATCCCTCCAGAGCCTCTGCTCCCCCTCAGGGACACCTGCTCCAACAGAGAGGGCAGGTCCTGGCCGCTGCCCCACGGGTCCCCCCCGATAGACACCCAGCCCGCGTCACGCCGGCCTGCCACAGCAGTCTCATCTGGATCTTCAGCGCTGCACAGGGAGCTAAACCTCAGCACTCCTTCTGACACTGGCCTGTGTTTGTGGGGCCTGTCATGTTTGGTCCTCCTGGTAGAAGTAAAAGACAAAAATAAATGGAAATGTAGTTGGTACTTTTAATTTGAATTCATCCCAGAAAAATGGTTATGAAAAGGAGGCAGTTTAGACCAATGATTTCGACTTTTGGATTTAATAGGAAAGTATTGCTAACAACAGCTTTACTTTGGTGCTAGTACATGCGAGGAACATTCAGTTTGGGTTGATTGTAGAGCCCCCTCTGGACTAAAGCGGTAATGTTTTTACGGCCCCAGCTAGCTGTCCTAAAGATTGTTGCTAGTGCGTGCCGGCGCTGTGTGCATTTGTTTGGAAGGAAAGTGAAAGTAATGAGGGGTAGGATACATGGGGATGAGGTAATGTATTTATGTCAGATTCAAAATGGCAATATGACGATGGTAAAGCAAAGTCGACTTTGATTTAGAACTGTTCATAAAGGCAGGCTCTTTTGGTCTGCCAGCTGTTCATCGTTTGGTCAGAGTCGGTTGGGATTCGGACCCGAGCAAATGCACTAATAATACTCTCAAATGAGTGACACTATTAAAATAAGTTGGAGCCAAGCCTAGTAATTAAGTTCAATGAACTCTAATACATGATGTTGACATAATCCAAGTACATCAAGTTGGACTGACAAAATTGCTTAATGTTGGAAGAAAGACAAATATTTTTTTGAGTAGTTTTTTGCTTAGGGTCTTGTTTTGCTGATACGGTGTCATTTATGATCATCGGAGGAATAAATTAAACGGCTTCCCAAAACATTTCAAAGTTCCTGGTAGGAGGGTTTGAAACTGAAATGAAGAACAAAGTATTTTGTGTACACACATTGTGACTGCAGTGTTGGAGGTGCTGTCTGGATTGGTCACACTGAACCTCCTCCTGAAGGCATTGGCTATGAGCGTGAAGGTTGAGATGGCTGGGTTGGTGGAGGCTGCTGCTGGTTCACTGTCCTGGCCCAGCTCCGACCCAGGCTTATCTGCTTCTGTCTCTTCTGCTTTAACCTGATAACACATCAAGGAGGACAGGAAAAATGTGCTCAACATAATGTGGAATTAACTCCCCCCTTATCTGGCTCACATCACTGCCTTTGGACCACTGCATTAACACTGTACAAGGAAGGAGCTAGTGAGTGGTAATAGTGGAGCGGCTAAGTGCTTATTTTCGTCAGAATCTTTGCAGTTGATGATAGAAACGTGAACATTGGCATGAGCAGTCTCCATGGGTCACTTGAGGATAAAAATTGTCCTGAGACATTTGAAATTGTGAATTTGAAAATTTCTCATAGAAATGTATTATTTTTTTTTTCATCAATTTATATATATTTTTTTTTTTGCCTCGGACAATTTTCTTTTGGAGATTTTCATGGAGACTGCTCATGCCAATTTTCACGCTTATAGCACAAATTGAAAGATTGTAGCACTTGGCCATTCCACTATAAAGAGCAGCAGAGACATTAATACGCAGGCCTATCCTTCACCTCTTGAAACCTGCACTGAAATAGTAAAAGTCAATACTTGATATGAAAAGTTGGGTGTCTCAATACGCTTATTACAGTTTTTTTTTTCGATTGCTAAAGCACAGTGGGCACAACTGAAACCACATGTGCAAAACTCTTAACACAGTGTGCATCACTAAAATGCACCTGTGCAATTCAGTTCATTTTGCCTCCAAAAGTCACTCACAGCAACAAAACTCTTCATACATGTCTCAAAACAAGCTCATTGGTTCAAACACTGGCAACATGTTACAATGGAAAAACACACATTGACACACACAACACACAGACCTACAAAACACTAACAACAAGCAACAAAACATAAAAGATGAACTTTTGATATTTAAAATCTTTGAAGTATAAATGATCTGAGTGATTTAAAATAAAACACTTTCATTAGAAAATACTGTAAGAGTGACATATTTTCATTTGACCGTACCATATTGTTTAGGTGAAACAAGAGTGAATGAAAACAGAGCAATTTGATTCAGTATCTCATGGCCTGAGTGAGTCCAACCTGACTTGCTACACAGTAGCTCCATAACTAGGACATTTGGACTGGAAAACAGGCAATATTTTTCCACTTCCTAGTCAGAGGATGGCATTGCATGTCATGTGGATAAGGCAATGTGCTTTTTGAAGCTTTTCTATTTTTATTTGTATGTGTCTAGATTAACTTTACAGTGGGCTAGTATATCAATATTTCAAAAAGTCTGGATGATATATTTAAATTCAAAAACCTTACAAAATTCTAAAAACATCTGTGTTTTGCATAAAGCACATCCACGTGCTGTTGCTGCTTTGAAAGAGTAATTCAAATGGTGCATGTGTGTATCATCTTGATGCTAAAAACTGTTTTGAAAAGGGATTGTTAGGTTTGGTTTCAAGAGTTTCCTTTTTTATAATACATACGAAAAACAAAAAAAACAGAATGTAATAGAGTCTAATCTCTCATACAGAGTGAGTGAGAACTGTTAGGTTCCTCCCTATCTTCAGCATTGAGCCTCACTTTTTACAGTGATAAACATCGTATTGTACATGTATTTTCTTTCTCTCTGTATGCAGCAAACCAGTCTGAGATTCAGTGGAAGGCCACATTATCCCTGACAACTACCCTGACAAACAGGAGAGTTTCTTGCCCTTCGATTTCTATCCTGGCGGAATAATTACGTAAAAAAATAATTGTAATATTTTATTTTCAAGTTTCGTGCTTAGACCTGAAATTCAATAAGCAATTTATTTTACATATTAGTCACATTATTGGTACTATTCTTCCACAACTTCCATAAGGTAAACATAGAATCCAATATTTAGTTTTGAATGAGTTCCTAAGAGTTTTGAAAACAGCAATTGAACATTTTGCCATAAATACATAGTGTTTTGCAGGTTGTTGTCTATGAATGGTAGAAGAGCTCTTGAGTTTTGGTCAATGTGGTTACTGTATGCATTTTGTGTGAAATGAATGAAAAATGAAACACCGTTTGGAACACATGGACTTCTGTAGTGCACACTTTGTTAAGAGTTTTGCACATGTGGTTTTAGTTGTGCCCACTGTGCTTTAGCAATCGGAAAAAACTGTAAGAAAAACTGATTGGAAATACATGCTCATAAATATTATAAAACATAAGTTTAAAATAAATGAATAGCTTTTTAACTGTCTAGACCAGGGTTTTTCAAAGTGTGAGAGAGTGAGTCCCCCCTCAGAGAACACATTTCAGCGGATCTTATCATTATTTTACACATTTTAAACATATTTTTGAAACATTCTAAACATCTTTGTGCGTTTTTAAACACATCTCTTTAAACATTTTAACATCTTTATCTAAGTATGTTTTTGTTTAGCTTTTTAAAAATACATTTGAACATCTTTATCCAGTGGTTTAATCCTGCTTCCTTAAAGCATGGATAGTAGTGACTGAGTGTGCAATGGAGTGAGAGAGATAGGCAGAAGGACTTGCCCAAATTATTGACTAACTGTTAAATGTCATTCACCCAACCAGTGCTTATTATATTATCTATGGTTTTTTCGCTAGTGCCTCCAATGTCCTGCTGGGTGAAATTAGTAGTCAGCAGAGATCCTGACCCTCCTAGGGGGATCCGGGGGTATGCCCCTCCGGGAGATTTTTTTTTACCTTTTTGGAGTGAAATGCATGAATCTGGTGCACTTTCAGAGGAAAATAGAGGCTAAATCTGAGGAATTTTGTGTGAACAAATATTTTGGAGATACTGGGTCGGATGAATTAGAAGCCATTGAAGAAAGACATGGATTTTCCATAAAAATATTTATTTAAAATAAAATATTATGCAGGGTCCTCTGGGTTGGGCTTGGAGATCTTTTTCTTTAACGAGACATATTTCTCTGTAATATAGTGAATGCATTTAAATGCAGTGAGAGGAACGAAGCAGAAGAACTCTTGTCCAGCTATCTTTATTTCCACAGACGAGGCTGAAATAGGCTATAGACTATACACAGTGCATGGGAAACTGAGGGCAGCCCCATTTCCAAATGTTTTAAAATAAACTTAATACACACTGTGCATGGACGTGAATGTGACGTGATCAGTTAACCTCGGATTATCTCCCAGATTATCTGATTAAATTATTAGGCTATTAACTATCTAGACCAAAACATTGTATTACTTTTTTGTAAGATAACTTACATTTGCCCAAATGACTTGGTTACAAGGAAAAAAACGGATGATTTTCACTATAATAAATGAAGAACTCTACCTGTTCCTGGTGTGATTGTGTGTTCTTGCTGTTGGTTTTAATGGGACTGTCCTCTGGTGTGGCCACAGTGTCCCAGTTCAGAAGCCTCTCTTTGTCAGAGAGAGATAAGACCAGGCGTTTCTTTGGGCTGGCCGTCTTTGTACTCTCACTCTCACTCTTCTCACTCTCCTCTGAGGCATTCTGGGTATTTGCTGATGTCGTCGAATTGCTGTTGTAATTCTGAGAGAACAGAAACTCTGGTCAGTGAATGAAAAAAAGCCTATTTGCAAACACAGTGGCTGCATTCCAATACAACACCCATACTATCTACTATTTAGATATTGGTAGAAAAAAAGTTTTAGGATGTCCCGATTCTTGTGGCCAGATTAAGTATGGTTAGAAATATCCGGATGTCTACTACATCCGGCCAAAATGTTTACTGTTGAAAACAGCATCTTATTTGGGCGATTCTGAAGCACATCCAGAAGTGACGTCACATCGACGGAGCCAACATATGAAAACAAACAGGGATGCAACGGATATATAAGCACGAGGCAAGATCGAGGCGCAATGTTATGATGAAATAAATAAGTAAAAGTATCTCCAAAGTTGATGCCTACTGCATCCTAACTAGATTATTTTAATGGTCAGATGTAGTATGTAGAATAGAAAAAAGAAAGATGCGATTTGGAACGAAGGGTTTGTTATATGAAAAGGATCAAGGCAATGGCAACGAATTATAATTAAGACATTGCTTTATCTCTGGTCCTGTTGTTATAAAATACATTTCCACGTAACATACCATTTCCTTTCCCGATGAAGTGATTTCTTCAAAGTCAGATTCGGCCTCTGGTACAGTCTCTGGTTCGTCTTTGTCCAGCGGCCAGCCCTTCTGGAAGTGCTTGATGAATATCAGAGGGAATGCTGTAAGGAGGACAGAAAGGACACTCTTAGAAGTTGCTTTGAGATCTAGTTCACGTAAATGTGGATCTAAAAAAATGTGCTTATAGTAATCGCATTTTATAATTGTGTCTACAAAATGAATGTACATGTCTTGGACATTATAAATACTATTTCATTTTGTATTTTTCAATCTCAAACATGAATATATTTTTTGGAAAAAATCAGTTGTTCAAAACAGTACATTTTCATGTCATAGTATGCACAGCACAAAAGATACATCTGACGGCTGGATTCCATTCAGATGCTTTAGTTTGCTCCACTTGTGCTTTCCCTAATCTGATTGGTCAGTTACACCACTGTAGTTTACATGTGTAACAACGTCATCCTTAACTGAACAGAAGCAAAGTATAAAATGGGTGATGCAGTTTTTGTTGGGGTTGCATTAACAATTGTTGAAACAGTTTAAGATGATAAAGCATGACTGCTGTCCTAGTTTAATCTGAGCCTTTGAGAAAGAGCATCCTCTTTGAGAGAGAAGCATGCTGACCTCTTGTGGTGTACATGCTGCATTACAGCTATGTCCATTTCCTTTCTAACCTCAGCCACACAGACACTGCCCTATCTCGTCTCTCTGTTATGACAGTTGATTCAGACATAGACAGACATACACACACACAGACACACCTGAAGAGTTTGACAACCAACTGCTTAGCACTCTAAGATTTATATTAACTGTAGCTGAGGCTGTATGAAAACATATGAATTAATACCCATATGAAATGGTTGAACATGATTTTAAATAAGTCTAAACATGCAGAAGAAATTCCAAAGATCATGCTCCCTCAAAAACCGAATGACACTCTGTTGTGAGCCAAAACGGACAATTCCCAAACCTATATACGGAGCTGCAGTGACTAACCGGGGGAAAGTTGAATTGAAGAGGGGAAAAGCAATGCAGTCTGACAAAATAAAAACCTGAGTCACTTACTCGCTTTGATCTTTCGTTTCCATCGAGTATTCTGTTTGGTGTTAGAGTTATCTGCAGAGATGGGAGAACAAAACAAACAGACAGGCACTTACTTATTATTGTTATTATTATTCATTATTGTTATTATTATTCATTCACATATTGGTCTGATGACCTGTTACATATTTAAAGTTACGGCGCTATAAACTGTGGGTTCAGCAGAATTGCAGATTTACAGAAAAGTTAACATATATGGCACAACTGCAGGGTTGGTGGTTCGATCCTCTGCCTCCCTACCACATGTCAAAGTGGGCAAGACAATGAACCCCAAATTGTGAATGTATAACCTGTATAAATAAAGGTAAAAAAAAAAAGAAAAGAAAAATAGGGCCCTAGTGGACTTGATGATTTGACAGTGTGTCAGTCCTAAGCCCTCAAAGACTTAAACACATCTGTGAGGGTGGACAATGCGATTGGGCCATTGTGTCACTCTAACATATAATAACCAGACAAGAGAATGTGCAGCACTCACTGACTACAGTGCATGGCAATGCAGAAACGTTAAAAGCCAAGACTAACTTAACAAAGTGAGAGCATTGTTCCTTCGTGTGTATGGACAGACTGTCGAGCCAAGCTAAACTGTTGTGTGTGGGAGAAAGCCTGCAGTATGTCGGCCGCACCCTGATCTCCCAGACATCAACCAGGGGGAAAGGAACGCCAACACAAACACTCACACATATGAAGTCGGTTCACCAGTTAAAAGTTCACTCAGTTTAGGATTGTCCCTCAGGGAGTATCAATAACACAAAGAAAAATACAAATGGTGCAGCACAGTACTTTTTTTTTTAAAGGGTGCAAAGAGAGGATTACTTCCAGATACAGCCTTTACGCCCAGTGCTGTATATTCTGGCAGAAGCATTCAGTTGTGCAGGAGCCACACTGACCTTTGGCGCTCTCCTGGCTGTGGCCCTTGGCCCCTGTTGTGTCTTGGACTATACAGGAAGCATCTAAAGCATCATCAGCCATCTCCATGTCTTCAAGGTCTCCTCTCTGACCATTCTCAACCTGGTCTGAGTGCAAACTGGACCCATTATCTGTAGGGTAAAAAACAACAAGGCGTGGACATTCAGTTTGAACCAGCTTTGAAATAAAAAGGTGTAGTAAGCGATTCTGGAGAATGCTTGCTGTCAAAATCTCATTTTGTCAATATCAGGGGATATATCATGATACGCTACCTGTACGTAATGTGTGTGCGCTGAAGAAGAAAAAATCCAGTGTTAAGAAACAGCCTATAGGCTCCATGAACGGGGTATTGTCGCTAGCGTCGGTTGGCCCCCTTTGTTTACACACTAGTTTACAGAACCTAGACTGTGTATTAACACCATATTTTCTTCAGCCCACGCAAAATATGGACAAGTCGTAAGGAGATATTCACTGATATTGCCAAAGTGATTTTGACAACAAGCTTTCTCCAGAATCGCTGCCTCCACCTTTAATGGTAACATCATTTGCATTCAAAGTCGACTAGCATGTACAGTAGCTCATTTCATGCATCTTCTTGTCTTACTAGCGAAGCCATTATTACACCCGTTGTGGGCTATATTATCTGAAACAATCATTGTAGCATGGCAGAGAATGGTTGGCACTTGGTAACCAAACAAATATATTACTTATGGCCGGCAAACAAAATCTTCTAATTTACTTTTTTTCTTTATCCAGTCATATAGCATTCCATTGACATTAATGACTTTACAGTAGTTTCCACTTCTGAGAGTTACACATGCTGCTTAAAAGCGCATTCCAGCAGTACAAATGTTCACAAGTATTTACAACACAACAAGCACACGATAAAACACAATGACATGTTCATGTAACAGTACTCACAGAGTAATGAAGTCAACATTGTACACATGGCGATTCCACTTGGCCACAGCATAGAAATGAAAGCAGCTCGATACAACCTTTGTATGCAGTATGTCTGCCACGAGAGAGCTTTAAATGCCCTCCGCTACATGTCCGTCAGAAAAAGACTTACAGTAGCCACAGAAGAGAAAACAACTTTAACAGAAATCTGCATAGATACCACACCCAGAAGAAAGGATAGATTAGAGCCACCATAGCAGAACCGAGGAGGAAGCTGGCAGGATTCACTTCTATTCTGTTCAGGTTGAGGTGTTGTTCAATCGTTCAGTTTGATTACAGCAAAGCTTTTGTACCGGTATATATCAAAATGTTTTTCAAAATGGTTGTCAATGGGAACTGGTAGCCTGCCTTAAACCTGTAGTGTGTAGAATATTTTGTTATATTTCCCAGCAGATTTTGTAGAAGATAATTATAATATCCATCAGTATGTTTAATTTTTTTTTTTAATTATTATTATTTTTCCTTAGAAAGGGTCTCATATATGTCCATATTTCTCCATACTTTGGACCAAGGCCTTGTCACCGCCATTTTGGAAGTGTCATAGTTGGAATGTCATCAGGTGCGTTGTTTAAAATGTAGAATTGTTCTTGTCCTTGAAGGCCACTGTAGCTTCTGTTATTATTTGAAAGGGGTGGGGTTACCCAGGGAGCGTTGCATTCTAGAACTTTCTATAACGTACTTGATGATGTCATGTTACACACTGCACCTTTAAGTCAAACAATAGACATTACAACATCAATAAAAAGCCCTCTGTGCTTCTTGGGATTTGTTTACCACGATATCTCTATATTTTTTGCACATTTAAGAATCCAATACTTCTTTATTGGTCGCAACAAGCACACAGAAACGTTAAGTGATGTCAGGCTAATACTTCCCATTGACTACCAGTATTTTTGATTAGCTAATTAGCGATGAGCGACATTTACCCATGTTTCCTTCAAAAATTCACACAGTTAAAGGAATGGTTTATGTCGCCTTGTCTTGAACCAGAGAGTAAGGCAACAAGCCAAAAATGTTGAACTGGTGTGTGCCTCTCCTTTGATTCTGTTGCATACTATACAAATTGTTCTTAACCAGACGCTACAAAGCATGTGTTATTTGATGTGTTAACAAAAGCTGGGGTTGTGAACATGATTGGTGTGGGTGATGTTATGTTCCATTTAGCACAAAGGGGGGAGGAAAGGATTTGCTGTTATGGAGGCATTTTGTCAACTTTGCCGTTCAAATATATCAAACCGTTTTGCAGAGTAAATTATGATAGTAGGCTACGACACCGAACGCCAACTGTTCAAATCGTGTCAAAGCTTCAGTTTCTTGGAATTGTTTTCAAAAAAACTGTGTTGGCAATAAAACCACGAAGCAAAATTATTTATGTAATCAAATTTGATTTATTTTTGGAATATATTTACACCTTAGAAATATCATAAATTAAGCAATTTTTACAGTAATTATAAATGTGGAAAAAAAAACATTAACAAGGCTTGCAGGCTGTTTCATGACTTCTTCTAGACAACTAAAGAAACATACAGAATACAGCCAAGTCAAAGTATCTGGCAGTGTGCAAAGAAAGCTGCTATGGTGGGGAGGGAGGGAAGGGGGGGTGGCTGATCTCCTGAGCAAAGCCTTAAGAAGGGCATGAAATAGATCTGGACAGGGGCTCTGTGGGAACGGGGCCTCCTTCTGAAACAGAGCGAATCACCACAGACAGACCCACAGACAATGTGGACACACACACACACACATATGGATGTGTTACTGTCATATGGGCCTGATGCTGATGATACGTCACGAGAGAAAGAGTACGTTCAGGGGGCATTCCAATGGTTTTTTGGTGTTATGGAGGAACACAGCAAATCACGAGTGTTAGTACGGGTAGAGTAACAAACTGAAAAACAAACAATCCAACTTAAAATGTGCTACGTGTGCATGGTTTAAGCATGCCGTCTAAAGCTTCCAACTAAATATTTTGCGATGCGTGCCGACGTCAGATTCAGAAACCTGACTGCTGTGGTCCGTTTTATGGCATTTGCGCTATTTCAAAATAAAAAAAGCCTTAGCCTATAGCTGTATGATATGACTTATTGTCAACAATTCCCATGAAAAGACCAATACACAAAACAAATAGTCAATTCAGCTGAAGTATTGTTGTGATGCAGGCTATCTTATTCATACAACTCCATTGTTGTCCAACACTAAAATATGCTTGGGCGAACTGTGAGTTACAGTCGCAAATGAAAGGTCAGACAAAATTATAAAAAAAACAAGACTGAAGTAACGCTAACTTGACCTGAATTACAATGCTACATGCTAATATGATGTTTATTTAAGTTCACCATCTTAGTTTAGAGTGTCTGATAGATTCAGAGATTTTTAACTGGATTAGTGGAGAGTTTGACTGAGTGGTATTATGCCAGATAAATGGTAAAGAGATCAACAAAAGTGTGTGGGCTTCATTTGATTGTCTGTATAATGTCTGTATGGCAATCCATCCAATTATTGTTGAGAAATGTTGGTGTGGACCAAAGTGGTGGACCAAAGAGCCACACCGTTAACACAGCCACAATGTGGAAAACAGACTTAACACTGATTTTGTTGGTTTTGGTCTTTTCTTGGAATTTGTTCACAATACAAACATGATAGAATAATGCCAGGTACATCCGTTAAAGGGAACATCGTCTTATTTTTGAGGAACACAAGAGCTCAGCGTCATTTTAAATGTGGTATTATTATTATTATTATTATTATTTAAGGATAAATTACAATACTGCACATAACACCTTTTTCTAAGGACTGCATGCTGTACTCTGGAATCATGCTGGTTTGGGTTTAATCTGTTTAATCTGGGTTAGATGTGAAAGAGGCGGGGCTACAGAGACAGCCCATGCAACAAGCAAACAGGACAAGATTCTTCTTATTATGACCGAAGCGGACAATCGTCACCTTCCCCATTGCTGGCAGGCCTCAGACAACCAAAGGGCGCAGCATTGGAAAGTTGAAACAGACTGAACGAAGTGAACAAAAACGGGAGAAAAAAAAATGAATTTGGAATAAAAGAAAATGAATGAGATGAAAGGGGAAAATGGAAGATAAAAAGAAAACAGTGCTGAGAATTAGAGATTGGCATTGAAGTCATCACAACAAAACACAACTGCCTACTAACAGGTCAGTGCTTCAGCAGCGCATTTCAAGAATGTACCTCTTATTCCCCCCACAACTACACTCACCTCCTGAATCATTTACAACACAGAATATGAAAGAAAATAAATGCAAAACTGAATTATTTTTATTTTTTTAAAGTTATTTTCCACTGTGTGGGGAATATACAGTCTTTCTTAAAGCAAATGTGCCCACCTCCCAAAAAAAAAAAAAAAAAAAAACAGTCACAAAGGATTATATAAGTCTACTTGTTTTTGGCTTGTGCTGATTTGAATACAAATAACAGATATTGTATAAAAATAGCACCAATTGGTCTAACACTAACATTTCAAATTGCTTCCAAAGCAATCTTGACCTTTCAGTTGCAAACATTCACAGATTTGAAAGTTAAACACGGGTCCACTTGTGACTAGCAGAACTCTAAACAAATCTTCCAGCAACTCAAAGTGAAAAAAGTACTTCACTCCAAAATTCGGTTTTTACCCAAGTTTCTGTATTACTGATTTACACAATTTTGCAATATTCAAGATAAATTCCAAGTGTTTTGGGGTTCTATAAATAATGAGCCCCAAATATACAAGAAAGTAAAGTCAGTCAATTATACTTGACAAATACAAAGTGAAAAAAACAAAATAAAAAAGTATTTCAATGAAATTATATAATAAGATTAAATAAACAACAATACTGTTTTGGCATTTCCATTGCCCATCTCTTTGGTGCAGATTTAAGGTGCAGCAGGCGATATGCAGAGTCAGTGTTAACGTAAAAAAAAAACATGGCAATCACTCACTCACTGACATATCTCTTCATTCACTAAAACAAAACCAGGCTGTTCAGATGGCGTTTAAGGTTAGTTCAGAAGGGCATATTCCAGGTTACTCCACTGCGGTTAAATGTTCTTAACAAAGTATTGATCAAATTATATCATCAACCATAACCCCTTGAAAGCCGATTGCGATATGGGAAAGCAATCGCATCGTTTGACAATCTAATTTAGTTGCTCTGAGCCAGACAAGATGACTGGGAGCAGATCTTTAAAGAGACGTTTCACTGTCCTGTTACATATCATCTGGAGACAGCTGGGCCATGTCAATGATATTAATATTCTCTTTACAGTTTAAAAGGGAGCCTGGAACACGGCCCATGTTATTCAGAGATGCAGACAGCAAAGCACACCACCAGGAGTCAGGTGGAGACAGTCCACAAAAACGTACCAGGAGAAATGAGCTCCTTACCAGGCCTCTGCCCTTAACCTCAGCTCAGCAGGTCCCATTTCAAACTTAAATGCACCTTATAACCACCTGTGATGTCCACTGTGACTGCAGGCTGCATACAGACAGCAGCAGCTAATCGAGGTGAAGCTCTTTTTATAGCAAGCGTTTAAAAGTGAATATCTCCTCACGTTCCGCTACCTGTCCGTAGTCTGTGTCTTGTGTGTGCGCTGCAAAGAAATCCAATGTCGATACACAGCCTAGGTTCTGTAAACGGGCATGTTGCTAGCTACGTCCGTGGGCCCCTTTGTCAACATACTGGACCAGTTTACAGAGCCTACTAGGCTGTGTATTAACACTGGATTTTCTTATTTTTCTTAGCACACACACGCAGGACGGACAGCTAGCTAGATGGTGAGGAGATATTCACTGATTTGGAGCAAAAGGTGATTTTGAAAACAAGCTTTCTCAAGAATGATTGCTGACTCGTACCTTGAGTTGCTTCATTAAACACTTGGGACTTCAAAAACACAAAACCAAAAATGGACATGCACACTTTGGAATGTAAGGAAATACATATAATATTTGGTTTTGGAAAATAATACACTTTTTGGAAACCACTGATTCATCCATTATGGGCAGTGTAAGAGTAAAACATCCTGCCGTATCTTTTACAGTGATCTGGCCCAAATGGTTACTCCCTATGTAAGCTGCTGGTCCAGCCCAGGCTCCTGGTAGATCTGTCCCACCATGTGATGCATCATGCAGAGCAGAGGAGCGCCCAGGCTCAGCAGCTCAAACATGGACACATAGTCATGGGAGCGGCTCCTGACGTGGGCCCCCACCGCAGACACAGACCCACACACACTTCCATAAAGCCTCCGGGGCCACACACACACGGCCCGGCTGGCACGCCTGGGCCAGCTCAGGCCTCGCCATAGCAAGGAAACCAGGGTACCTGGGGGTTGGAGCTGGACGCTGCCCGCCACCGCCGCAGAGAAGCTCCTACTGTCCAACGACGTGACGTGGCTTGGGTCGTCCTACACAAAAGAACAAAGGGGTTAACATAAAATAATGATTTAGCCAATATCAAAACAGAATGGCTTTTTAGAGAATAGGTTGGATATATTTTGTTTGTCATATAATATAACTATGTGGGGCGACTGTGGCTCAGTTGGTAGAGCGGGTCGGCCGATGATCAAAGGGTTGGAGGTTCGATCCCCGCCCTGCCACCTGTGTCATAGTTGTTGTGTCCTTGGGCAAGACACTTCACCCACCTTGCCTCGTGTGAATGTGGATAGTTAGCCTGCTGCTATCGGTGTATGAATGTGTGTGTGAATGGTAACGTGTAAATGGGAACAGGTCTCCCTTGCAAAAGAGTCTTCGGACTCAATGGGATTTACCTGTATAAATAAAGGTTTAAAAAAAAAATGTAGCTGCTTTGTAAAATATTTATATATTAAATGTATGTTCGTTTTTAAGGATGAAATTGTATGCAAACTATGGAATTGTTGTTGTGATTTCAAGTTTGTATTTGTATATTATAAATGTATGTGTTTGGTTCTTCAGTGTTTGAGTCTGGAAAAGAGGGTTTGATGTTCTGCACCAGAACAATGGAAATGAAAAATCCTTAGGTGTGTCCGCTGCAAAAGTGTCTGGTAGTCCTGCATACTGTGCATATTGTAAACTTTTTCATGTGCAGTGTTCCCCTACCATTCTCCTCTTGAACCTCCCCATGTGAGTGCTGGACTGGCGCTGAGCATAATGCATCTTGCAGTAGAACTTTGCTGTAAAAGGAAGCACAGACATACTATTTAGAATCCAGTACAATAAAAATAAATCTCCTTAAAATGACAGATTGACCAACAAAACAATATTTCCACATAATCCGTTTATTAGCAGCAACATCAAAACTAAAACTAGGCCTCAAAAACAAAATCCGAACATTCTCCGATTCTATTGATAGCTTATAAATCTTGTTTGACAAAAGTGAAACTAATATCTGCTCCGCTGCCGTGGCAGAGCAGAGACTGGCTAGCCCTCCACCAATCAGACTGAAAGACTGATCAATCAGATGCTTCTAATATTAGAATTATGTAATCGTGTAAATTTTTTCCCATAATTGAAAATCAGAAAGTGAAACTAGAATTTATATATTCTAGATTCATTATACACAAAGTGAAATATTTCAGGATTTTTGTTTTTACTCTTGTTGATAACGGCTTAAAGCTCATTATACAAACAAAAACCCAGCATCTCAAAATATACATGTACACACAAGATGAAAGCTGCTATCAAAAGCAGCCTGGGTAAGGGTAAAGTAGGGTAGGGCAGGGTAGAGTAGGGTACAGTAAGGTAAGGAAGTGTAAGGTAGGGTAGGGTAGGGTATGGTAGGTTAGATTAGAGTAAGGTAGGGTAGAGCAGAGCAGGGCAGTGTAGGATAGAGTAGTGTAGGGTAGGGTAGATTAGAGTAGGGTAAAGTAAAGTAAAGTAAAGTAAAGTAAAGTAAAGTAAAGTAAAACGTACCCTCCTGTGAGTCGAAGGTGTGCCCTCCCAGACGCAGCGTGCAGTTGCAGACACTGCAGCGGAAACACTCCCGGTGGAAGAAGTAGCCCTCTGCGCTCAGACGCTCCATCACGTACACACGCTTGGTGCAGAAGTGGCACATGTCGCTGCCGCCCAGCCCGGGAGCAAAGTCCTTACGCAACACACACTGGGAGAAAAGAGAATGACCAGAAGAAGATTAGAGAGATGATACAGCCTTCCAGAACAGTTTTTTTTTTTGATATTCTGAGATGCCTGCAAAAAAAAAAAGTAATCCAAACATATTAGTGACATGGTTTTGAAGGCGAGTTGTTGGTTCACTGTTAAAAAGCAGTTGCACCCATCAGAGAAAATGCTGGACATAATTCCCAAGAGATCGTCGTAGAATGGCCAGGCAGTTTTTCAGTGATGGCCAAGCTGCTTCTATGAAAACGGTGCAATGTCCACTTTTCACGGAATCAACATCGGGTCTCATGTCAGTGGTGTGGATTCATTCTCTTCATAGACCAATCAAATGAGGAGAATTGTGACTTGATTCCAAATCAGGTGGCTTAAACCCACTCTACTACCGTCAGCAAACGTTATGCAGATCAAGCAGATGGTCATTATCGTCTAGTTGCTCCTAGCTACCTTGAAGCCAACTAACCAGCTTTTTCAAAACCAGGAGGCAGTTTAAGGCCAAGCAGTGGTTAAAGTTGTAGTGTGTAACTTCTGTTGCCCCCATGAGGGATTCCGAGGAATGACAACAACACTGTCGGTGCATTGACATAAGGTAAGGCCTTCGGTGATCATGCATGGATTTAATACCTTCTGCTGTACGTCCAAGTGTTTTCGTAGCAGTAGAATCAACAACTGAAACATTTCTTGGGCGCTTCTTGGGATTTGAAACTAGTGTTGTGGGGCGACACCAGTTTGTAAACGCTGCCCCACTGAGAAATACAGTGAGAATTGTGTGGAGTCGATAGGCTTAATCAACTTTGTGTCAACTCGTTTTCGCGATGGCTTGAATGTAACCGACGTTCAGTCAGGTGAAAAAATTACTCACTGTAGCTTTAAACGTGATCTAAAGTTAGCAGTAACTGCATGCAAATACTGTATATTAGCTGCCAATATGTAGGCAAAGCCAGTCTTCTGAAGCCATCTCGCACTACTTGCAGTCACACTAGCCGCTCCATTGCTTTTGCCCTCACAAAGACAGAGCAGAATCCATTTACCCCTTCAGCCTTAGGAGCCCTCCGTTTCCAGGGAACTAGTGCCTGAAAAAGCAGATTATCTCTTGTCAAAGCCCGGGGGCGGCTGATTAAAAACATAAGCATTAGTCTCTTCTTGATTGTTTTGTAATCTTACTTAATGTTAGGAAAGCAACACAATGCATTCTAATGATGCTATTTGTTTTAAACATGAGCTGAATTACACATCCATTGGTGAATCCTCTGGGTTAGCTTTTTGGTCTCAGCAAAACATCGACGTGCAATCTTACCGGCGAGGCATTGGGCCTGTGGTCTGTCTCATAGAGGACGGCCAGCATCTGAGCTTTAGCGTCTATTCTGGACGACACCTTTCCAACAGTACGCTAACGGTAGCGCCAGGGGGGATGAGGGGGGGGGGGGGAGGAGAGACACAGGCACAGAGGGTTGGAGAAGGGAAAAAAAATGGAATTGGAAATAACAAGTTGGAAGTTAGAGAGAAGACAGAGGAGGGAAAAAAAGCATGATTTACTTTGTATTAAGGCGGAAGGATGGATTGGTCTACCTCTTTAAGGTAACTAGGGGCTGCCGACGGACAACTCTCAGAGCGGACAATAGACTTTTTGGTGATTCTCCTTGGGTTGTCAAGGGCCACACCGCCATTGCACTGAGTGGACATCAGAATCAACATCACTTTTTTTTTTTTTTTTTTTTTTTTTTTTTTTTTTTTAAATACGATGATAATCAGTTCATGTGTTTCATATGAAAAGCAGAGAATCCCAGTGTTTCTTCCTACAGCCCTATGACTATACAGTTTGTTATCCAAGTTATTTGAATGAGAATGTTCTAGAATTAAGAGTTTGGTTGAAAGTGGAGCTAATGGGTTATTAGCGCTGGATTAGCAGTGCTTATTGATACACATGTTGGAAACCGTTACCTTCAAGTGAACATTTTCAGCTAATTTCTTATTCTCAAAGGTGTCCCGAGCAGCAGTTTTATGGACCTTCTCCGCATTGTCCACAGACGTGTCACGAATCGCCTCGGGGCTTTTTTCAATAGAAAGCAGATGAGAAGGCATGGAGTGGTTGTGTCCATTTGCACAGTTGGTTTCAGTTCTTTCAGAGTGAGTGAGAGAGGAGGTGGTGGGAGTGGAGGAGGAGGGGGCTTTCTGTGTATTGTCCCCACGTCCAGAGGTGTACAGGGGGACGGAAGAGAAGCCGGCCTGGGCTGTGGGCTCGGGGACAGGGTGGACTACGCGGTAGACAGTGGAGCTAGCAGGGACAGAGGCAGGAGGAGGAGGAGGAGGAGTGGAAGAGGTAGATAGATCCACCTACACAGGGATAGGTTCAAAACAGAAATGACAGATTGAGTGTAGGATACAGAAAGGGGATCAAACTGGAGAGAAGAGAACTGGGTCAAATGAAAAGCGACAGTGAAATTCAAACGGTCACAGAAAAAAAACATACACTGCCCAGCCCAACCATTATTTTTTCTTAGATTAGCACTTTGCCTGTCCTTAATTTTAATGGAAAAAAACTTGATATCCTTGTAGAAGCCTAAATCAGCAGCAATGTCTTTTCAAAATACAAATTCATCTTTATTTTTAGTGAGCACATACCTGACAAGCTTCAATTTTAGCTTAATGTAAAAGCTGATAGCTCAATACATTCGGTATATATAATTTGATTAGACGACTTATTGTATTGTTTCAATAATTGATGGATTCATCGACGATTAAAATAGTCATGAGTTGCAGCCCCTAGTCACATCATCAAGCCATGCACAGGCATGGAAGCCTGGGTGGTTGGTGCCGTAATACACAACCTGGGACTCAGAAGGAAGGGAAGCATGATTGGGTTTGCTGGAGCCAGGAAACATGGAGGAGAGGAGGATGGCTCTGTCCTTTATACTGCCCCCAGAAAAGCCTCCAGGAGACCGTCTGTGGGCCTTACTCTGCTGACAGCACGCCGTGGTTAAAGCCATAACAGAGCAGGTCAAAAAGACTTTCTTATTTTCTTAATATATATATGTAAAAGACCAAATGAAAAAACATTGTACAGAACGGGCATGACATTCACCTGCTGTATGGACTCCTCAATCCTCTCAGAGGAATGATCCAAATCAGACAGAGCAGAGGCAGAGAAAGAGGTGCGTTGTGGGTAATAATGCTTAGTGAGATTAGGGCTGGGTGAGCGGCGGGGGCCGGAGGGCGAAGGAGAGCGACTGCAGTCACTCTGATGGGGGGAGGTTTTGGGGGAATAGAGAAAAGTGTTCTGCTGGGCCACAGCACTGGGGTTCTCCAGTAAGCGAAGGTAGATGGAAGGCTGGAAAGACAGGAAGAGGGAGATGGGGAAAGAAAAGAGAATGTGTGTGTGTGTGTGTGTGTGTGTGTGTGTGTGTGTGTGTGTGTGTGTGTGTGTGTGTGTGTGTGTGTGTGTGTGTGTGTGTGTGTGTGTGTATAGCAGTTACACAGATGTTAAAAAGAGACTATTAGAAACCTTGAAATGTTTATGAAAGTCAAATTGTTTCCTCTGATGAAGATACATGACATGTTGCAGCAAACGAGACGACCAGCGAATCAAAGCTGTTTTTATATAGTCACTGATAATGCCCTGGCCTTTTGTCCTGATTCCCCAGGAACTTGGACAGAAACGATTTACAGGAGGCAGCCCTGAACAGCCAAGGGTTTCCCCAACGGTACTAAATCCAAGTCGACTTTTCTTCGCCATCGTCATATTACCATTATTAATCTTCCCACGGTCACCTATAAATACGTTAGCTTAGCTCAAATACTGGTAGTCAGGGGGGTAGCGTTAGCATGCCTTCCGTTGACAGTCAGAAGATACATTTTTATAACATCACTGAATGGTCCAGTGTGCTTGTGGTACTTATTTGTAAAACTTAAAAAAAGGAAACTCAGAGCCACTTTAGCATATGTTGAAGGAGGAAAGGAAAAAGTGAGGACAGACAGGCCTACCTGCCACTTGGGGCGAGGGGGAGACAGGAGAGGAGGAGGAGGGGGGGCGTCTTTGGGCTTTGCAAAACGAGGGTTTTCACACTCCTCTTCCTCATTGTCATCATCATCATCACTATCATCCTCATCCCCCGAGAGAGGAGAAGAAAAGGAGGGATCTGATTGGTCCTCATCAGACTGATGCAAGGAGGAAAGGGGAGGAAAGGAAAGGAAAAGGAAAGGAAAAGGAAAGGAAAAGGAAAGGGAAAGGTCCCAAAATACATGGCACATAATTTGGTAACAAAGCTGAATTTAAGAGTTATTCAGTTAAACCTTCGAAAGTTCTCATTTCTCTGACACACCTCACAGTTACGTATTGCACCACAACAGAATATTCAATGCCGCTATTCCAATGCCACGGAATTCGTAAACTTTGACTACTTAATAGCTTTATCTATTTTGAATACACGATGGTCAGAATAAATATAATTTTGAAAAGTTTGAAAAGACCAAACCACAGAGAGCAAACATGATGTTAAATTGAGAAATCCTCACACTTCTTGTGGGTGTGAAAGTCAGACGTATAGCCTACAGTATGTCCCAGAGCCTTTTTCTGATATGTGGGCTCAGCATTGGAGCGGTCACCTTCTCTCACCTTGTTGCCTGTCTTGGCAGATGAAGAGTTCTCCTCAAACTTGGCCAGCAGCTGAGTGGCCATGGAGCGCACCTTGTTCTCCTTCAGCTCCCCGTCCTCAGCAGCAGGGGGCGCACTGTGGCAGGACAGCTGAAGACCAGGCCAGGACAGGGACGAGAGAGGGAGGAGGAGAGAGTGGGACATTAATGTACTGCTCAAGTTCAAGTTACTTTATTAGTCAAATGCACAACAAAAGAGGCAAAGCAGTCATAGCTGGCAATGGATTTTTTGTGTTCCAAGCTCTCCTTAACAATGCAGCAATAAAATAAAATAATAGTATAGAAGATAAAAGTAAAAAGAGTAACAACGTACAGTGGAATTAGGCCAGACAGCAGATGAATAGGGTAACATTGTTAACTTATAGATGTCATCATGAAACTTTGCCAGTTGATAACGTCCATTAAGACTGTTCACTTTTGCGTTGCCATTTTTCATTTATTTTTATTTAAATAGGCACATTTGGCAATATCTAACTAAATATGTGTCAATTAGTACATATTAGTGTCCAAAGGTTTTTGGATAGAGGCTTTTTTCATTTTTATAAATCAAATAAATACTAAGTACAAATCTTAGAAATGTATCTTCAGCATGTTTTTAAGGAGAAAATGTATCATAAATTTGACAATTAACAACAAACGAACAAATCCATCCGTAATAAGCTTCAGAACAGTGCTTAGAATGATTATGGAGAGATAAGTTGGGTATTGGAAACATAACTTATGTTGAGATAACGGCTGTTAAAGATGGTTGTATAGTATGAATATACAGACGCAGACAGGCCAGGTTAAATCAAATACACACCAGGATGTACATATTGGACCTCTCATACTATTATGGATGAACACATGTTATGGAAAGCAAAATAGACAAACTTCTCAAAACTGAAGATTGCTTAAAAAAAACAGTGTTTTTGCATGCAGCGTTTGGCCTTCAGATTCAACATCTTTGACCTTCTTTGGAACTTACCTCTGTGAGGTAGTTGTTTCCCTTTCGCCGTCTCTTGTTAACAGAATCATCTTCAGGTTTCTTGTCATCCTGTTACCATAGAAGCCACAATTAAAAAGATTAAAAAAAGGCAGACCCATTCAAATGTATAAGCTTCCATGTGGACCATCCTCCATGTTCAAATAAACAAAAGCCACTGAGATTTTGATTAGTGTAAACGTTGATACGGTGAGCCAATAATGTAATTTATATTGTTAACATGAGAGGAAGGCAAGAATGCATATTATCACTGTGAGGATTGACGGTACACGTTTAGGATTTGATAATACATGTACTACAATCAATGGTTGGATCTCTACGTTAGCTTTAGCTGATCTAATAGAGATGTCAGTGGCTTAGCATAGTGTACTGTGTACTAAGGATGAATGGAAGAGGCCTTGAGAGGGTGGGAAGAGGTGGACTTTCAGTGCTCTAGGAAGGCAACAACAGAAAGAGAGAGAGAAATAAAAAGACAACTTAACTGGAGGAGAGATTAAAAAGGTGACAGTATTTGTTTTTTTTTACCCTGGGGATCCTCTTCCTGAGCTGGTTGCTTTTAGCTGGATATCCTTCACTATTCTCATCTGCTTCTGTTGAACCTGAAACGTGGACAAAACAGTCAAACCAGCTTGAAGTTAAGCTGACGTGTTTATTTTCAGAACAATGTACATCAAAACTATTTGATCTACCGGATACTTTAAAAACTTTCAAATGCTTTTCATGCACAAATCAACCGCACAAGTCACGCTGATGAAGATATTTCCGTTCTAAATATGGTCCCTGAGCTGCAAGGTTTCATTCCCTTTTTTAAAAAATATGAAGCATTTTCCGTGCATCATTTGAGCTATTAATAGTAGTTTACGTAAGACACAGAAACAACATCCAATGTCTATGTGTAAAAGAACCAGAAGAAGAATTTGAAAGTTTAGATAATAAAAAAAAAAGTTAAATCGACAGACAGAAGCTTTAAACGTCAACGTAATGGATTTGTTAGCACACAAACAGCAAACTTAACACCAGCCAACAGTTAAATGTTAATACCAAATAATCATTAGAAATGGAGCAAAAAAATAAAAAAATTAACAACTTTGATGGTGGCACACAGTCCAGACCACCATGAGTAAATATAACCACACCATAAACCTAAGCTCCCTAAAATGTCCACCAGTGAATTCCTGCACCAAATGGACTGTGAAAATGGCTCAGTCAGTGGAGGTGAAGATATTTTTCCCCAGAGGTGTGGACTGCTGGCTGCTGACATGAAGGACGTCTGCAGCACCATATAACATTAAGCCATTGGAAGTGAAAACCTGGCTGTAGTGGGAGCTAACAGCCAGTGGTCAGAGAGGCCTCCAGAGTTACATACAGTAGATTGGATACAGCTTCCACGGACATAGCACACATACCAGTCATGTCTCTGGCAACCGAGCAACCTGACCACGGTTGTGTAACGTGCAAGACTCTAGGTCATGCAGTGGGATAAAAACAGTCCCTGGGCCTCACTTATCCAGAATGCAACTGGGTCTGAAAACCTTTTAGAGAATATACTGGACATTTGACTTGAAGCAACATTTTAACTTGCAGTCTTACATCTCTAGATTTAGGTGGTATTTTTGAAATGTTTTGTTAAACACTTTATTTGGTTGTGTAGCCTATAGTTTAACAAATTCCTTTGGTGGTAAAAGGTAAAACTTTGCACACAACCATACAGCACATACTATACTGTGGGCTGGCGCAGGGCACTTCCCCTGGTCTATTTGTTCAGTATGGCAGGATCCCTCTCTCCCACGCTGGAGTGAATATGTAAACTAATGCTTTCCTCCTGTCACAGTGCGGTCGGGTAGTCGTTGTGTATAGTGGGGTTGTATTTTTCTGAGTCGGTCCAAAAAAAAAAATCACTTATCTCCTCACTATCCACTACCTGGCCGTAATGTGTGCACACACTGAATAAAATCTGGTGTTTATACACAGCCTAGGCTCTGTAAGCTAGTTTGCACATAAAGTGCATGTCAAGACAAAGGGGCCCACTGTAGCTAGCAACATGTCCATTTACAGAGCCTAGGCTAGGCTTTGTATCAACACTGGATTTCATTCGGCTCGCACACACAGTACAGACATGTAGCATATCTTTATATCATATAAATTTACTGATTTTGTACATAGTACAAAACTCCTACATTGATCAACAAGGCTTGAATGAGTCTTAAGCATTGACAACATTGGTGATGTTAGGATTAGCATCATCTAGACTGACTTTTATACCAATAAAAGAAGAAAAAAATTAATTTCCCCATTAGCCATCACTGTATATAGCTTCAACAAGAGAACTTTGGAAAGCAAGGAAGGTAGCCTGACCATTGTCGTTTCCTGCCGGGGAGTTCCTGAAGGCCTCGTAGAACTTGGAGAGGTAGAGCACCATGAGCAGCTTGTCTGGCTGGGCCTGGGCAGCCATGTCCTCGCCCCTGGTCACCGGCTGGATGCCAAACTCTCGCTCTGCCACATCAAACGCCAGCTGGTTGTTCCCCGCCACGTCCTCCTCGTTCAGGGAGTCATAGTCACTGAAGAGGGAGGGACAAAAGGTTAAGGGATGTTAATGGATGGTTTTATATGGTGTTCTTCAAACATCCTATATATTTCCCAATCCCACCAATGGCGGACGAGAACATTGTGGAGCTGAGGGGATGGGAGCAAAAGAGAAAGTCTCACTCGGCTATTATTTTCAACTGAATGCTAATACTACTTGATGATAACATGTCAGGTGTTCATTTTAGCATGTCTCAATTATTTACGTAGCAAAAGTTAGCGAATTTTTAAAGCATGTGATTTTACATCAGTTAGTGGTTATGATGGTAAAAGCTAGTACTACTTAACTCGTTTGAATTTAAGTTTGTATGTACTTTATGGTAGAAGTTTAAAAAGTAAAGCCGATGTTAGAATATTGAACGACTTTCTTGGAAAAAAAATAATATAGTGTATGTCATTCTTTTGGACGGACGACCCTGACTTACAGTTACACTGCTTGTGTAGCTGAGGACGGAGTATTTTGAAAGGAACATTTTGGTACGATGAAAAAAAAAAAAAAACACTCGACTAGTGTGCACACATCATGTCTATTTGAATAGGGATCATACAGTAGGTTTGGAAATTGGAATCACAGCTACCTGCTGCTATGACAAAGATTAAGATGACGCTGTGTTTGAGTCACAGACTGTTTATAAGGTGTGAGTCCACTAACAACAAATCAATGATGTCATTCCCACCCATCACTCTGAGACTCAATCGCTTTCTCAGTTGTGTGTGAGCAGACTGCATCATGTAGGTCAGCGTGGACTGTATGACCTTCATTGAATCAGATCCATCACAAGATGGGTTCGGCGCAATATCTCGGATGGCGTGTCAGCAAAGACTCCATGTGACTTGGCCCATCGAACAAAATCAACTATTATTATCTTTTTCTCAAATAGTGTGGAGGAGAGTCAACGTAATACAATGGAAAAAATAACTCACAAACTTCAAAAAGACCAAATTTGTGGCGTTAACAAGAGCGCAAACTACTGATAAAATCCATAAATGAAGACGTACAGTTATACAAATATTAAGGAATTTGGTTAAAACGCAGTATTTCCTACAAGGCACCTTTTGAACAACAAGTGTTGTTGTGCCAAAACAGAGATTGGATTATAGAGATACCCTCACTGCTCATGCTGCTGACATGGGCACCTTAATGTTACAGATTTAAGTTGGAGCAATTCATTCCACTGAGAGACTTTAAAAGCTAAACTAGATTATATTTCTAATTATATTTACATTAATTAAACAAATATGAATAATATTTTTAATTGTTTAAATTAGTACAAAGCGGTATGGCGTGTGTGCGTGCGTGCGTGTGTGTGCGTGCGTGCGTGCGTGTGAGCGAGTGAGTGTCTGACAGTTGTCTGAATTTCAAAGACCTGTACCTAAACAAATAAAGCTAAAATAACTGACTGACTGATATTTCCCAGCTGGGAGAGAGCTGACTTTTTTTTCTGCGCTCTACTTCCTAGAGAACAATTCATTTCATCCAGCTCATTCATGGTATAACGCTGCATTAAGCTGCAAAACAGAGAGCCGCCTAAACCTGAATAACCGTCAACGGATAGATTTGTATTGTGTGCGTGCCTACTCCTTACATGAGCTTGGGTCTCTGGCGGTGTATGAGGGCGCACAGGGCCAGGCCGTTTCTCCAAGAGGATGTGAGATTGGTGAGGTCCACCCCTCTGTAGCCCTCAGTCTGCTTCTGACACCAGGTCAGCAGCCGGCCAGGGCGCACCTCAGAGTCTTTGGGAAGAGACAGAAGCAATACTGTCAGCAAAAGGACCTGTCATACTGAATGAATACTGCAAACATTCTAAAATCTGACCGGGTATATTATCTCATATTGGTCTAATTTCAAAATATCTCACACAACTTAACATTAAGACAAAAGCAACTAGCAAGCAACATTTCAGATATAGGGACTTGTAAGTTCAACACGCTAAAATGCAGAATCATAGACTGGCTTACTATGACACAAAAGCTCTTCATTTAACTACTAATCCAATGCTCTTTATTAGACTTGATAATAAGTTACATTACACTTGAGATGAAGAGAATGTTATGGACAAATACATCAGAGGAAGAAAACTGATTTTGAGCATTACAGGCTTATTATTATTATTATTATTATTATTATTATTATTATTATTATTATTATTATTATTATTATTATTATGAGTATTATGATACATAAGACTTCATAATAATACTAGTTAGCCTACATGTACTTCAAAATAAGTTTCCCCAGATCATTTTACGATCTCTTCTACCTTGGAACCTTAAATACCGCATCGTATTTAAAAAAATCTTACCTAAGTGATTTTTCCTCTTTTTTTGAAGTGAAATACACCTTGTATTGCTTGTTTTTTTAAAGTATTTTTGCAGTGGCATTTGCCCAGTGAGTCTGCCATTTCACAGACAGAATAGACGCCCGGATGGAATTAAACTACCATGTGAAAACCAAGGACTTGAGCGTGCACTTGAGGCCTTGTGACTATAAAAGATTTGAATCTCCTAGCGAGCCTAAAAAGCACAGTACAGAGCAGATAGTCAGGGCTGGGTACAAACGGGCCTACTTCAAGAGAACTGCAATGTTGGCTTTGATGCGCTTCAAAGAAGCATAACTGTAACGCAGTGGTGAGATTTCAGGGGTTGATCTGTAGAGAGAAAGGAATGGGGGACAAACAGGGTGGCTTTACTGAAGGTTTGGTGGTTCTTATATTTAGTCTACCCTGATGCATATACATGGTGTGAATACAAGTCAACAGCACCGGGAAACTGCAGCCTGCGAATGCACCATGAAGTTGAATCAAAAGCTCTCTAAAGATGTCAATACAAACTGAACTATTATAACCTTCTTAAAAAGGGTAGGATTAACAGAAAAGACTGCTGTACTTGATGGCATTAGTTTTTAGCTGGGTGGACCTGATGATGAACTAGCAAACTGAGTGTATACGGAAGAGAAATGTTTGGGCCTCAAAACCCAAACGTTTGGAAGTGCCAAAAATTCAAAAGATGCTACGTGATACTGTTTACAAAGAAGTCCGTAAACTTTTTTAAGTAGAGATGTGGACTGACCTTATAAGCACCTTATGGAAAATAAAGTAAAGAGTAAATAAGCTAGTGTTAGCTAACAAATACGCCATAATAACATAAGGTGAAATATTGAAATATGTAAACGCTGCGCTGCCTCCAAAGTGGACAAAAGAAAATCTATTATTTGCTCCTTCCGGGGAGAAACCTTCATCATAGGATAAGACAGTGGTGTCTTCCCTTCACTGTTTATGGGTCTGACCCCTCTGTGGCAGGGCACAGCAGGCCAGCACACGTCTGTGAGAGGCCCCATGTGGGTGTAATGTTATCCAGCTGGATTGTCTGGGACTAGGTGTGTCAGTCTGGGACTTTAGATAAGGCTAAAGAGTGGGGGCTGGGGGGCATTGATGTCGTCAACTTATGTTCTGTACAGAGAGCTACTGTATATGCAGGAGTAGTTCACTGTTCAAAAGCAGCATGTATTTTGTTAAGGCTGTTTGAGTGATATGCATGCCATTACATTAACAGTAAAGCTTAGGGGTTTTCATTGCACTTATAGAAAGGTATTGAGGAACGTTTTGACACAGTGTTAATGGGACAATGGAAGCATCTTATCTCAGAGATGACTCATAGGATGATCAGATTACCATGACATCATGACGAGGAGCTTTTGAAAGTAAAATACAGTGAGTGTCCTCTGACTAAGTTGACCCAAATCCTCACTGTCACTACTTTGTCTAAAAGAGATTTGATGTATCCGTCATACGTTTGATTTCATATAGCAGCATGAACACTGCATTCATAAACAGAGATACATCATTCTGGCCCTTTATAAATCAGATATGATTAACCGAAAAAAAGCATTCTGAATCTTTATTTTTTTACTGATGTCTTCAAATGAAGTGAGTGGACACAATGTGAAAAGAAACAGTATACACTAAACTGTGGGGGTTAGTAATATTCATCCAGATTGCATTTTGGGAAGACTCCAATTGAGTCAGTGTGTAAAGTTAGTCACTGACTAACTGGATGAAAGGTTATCTTATGAATATGACAGAGACCAGGCCATCGGATCAGACACAGAACTATATCAGGCTTTCCTTGGTAGGAACGGAGGGACTACATCCTCAGTTGTGGTGTGTTGGGAGTCATTGAACATCTCACCTTTTCTGGACAAGTTGACTGATCGACGCTTGGGTCCTCCTCTTTCAATGTGCAACGAGTCATGTTGGCCATCAATGAACAGGTGACGCACCTGAGAGTGAGAGAGTGAGAGAGAGAGAGAGTGTGAGAGAGTGAGAAAGAGAGAGAGAGAGATGGGGGAAGATATGTAAGGAATCTTCAATTTCAGATCATTAGATGATTTGAAACTAGATCAGATAACTAAATGAAGACATGCATAAAGTTGAACAAGGTGAACAAGTGAATAATACACTTCCTGTGATTAGTGCGGATGGGCTTCAGACCCGAGATGATCCGCTCCAGAGTTCACTTTCAAACGGCCCCAGACCACCTCTTTCAAGTGGAGCAGAGTCCGGTTGTTTAGTGCACATGCACCAGAGTCTGGGACTGCGTTCAAACCAACCCAAATGAACCACACCAAGGGCTTAAACGCTCCAGGGTTGGTTTCAACCGCAGTTAAACAAAGCTGGTGTGAACACGCCCTAAGTGTCTCTTAATACCTTTGTTTCCTTTGATATCTACTTTAATTATATCTACTATAATATATCTTCTATTGTAATTGAAGTTCTTTGCTATTGAAGTAAAGTGTATCATTATATTCTAGCGGTGTTGGACTGACCTGATGTGGGCGCACACAGCTGGAGTTGAGGTTGGGGTAGCGAGTGGCGGGGTCGATGGCGTACTGCTCAAAGTTCTTACTGATGTTCTCTGTGGTGGTCTGAGGCAGCAGCCGGTAGATACTCTCCCTGAGGAACAACAGGGCAGATACAACAACAACAACAACAACAACACAGCAATTATTGTGCACAAAGGTGATTTTAAATCTATCTAACTATAATAGTCAAGAGAGTTGTTGAAACAGCTCTCCTCCTCTGGGGAGCATGTACACACATACTAATAATACATATCCGGCCAATAGTTTCCAACGGACCAACTGAATTACTGTCCACAACTGTCTGGCCTGATGCTTGTTTTCAGAGTAAACACATTACAGAGAAGTCTATCTATCTATCTATCTATCTATCTATCTATCTATCTATCTATCTATCTATCTATCTATCTATCTATCTATCTATCTATCTAATCTTAAGACAGAGGAAGTGGAAAATAAAGCCCACACACACACCTCTCAGCCAGTATCTCCAGAGGGCTCCTGCCCTGTGCCCAGCCCCTCACCATCCACGCTGTGTCGAAGGCTGCCAGGAACCCCCGAGCACAGCCCGTACCCATGGGCCAGAAGGGCTGTGAGCAGAGAACACAAAGAGTCCATACACATTAGCCAAATATTCCTCTTACCTCAAACAGACTGTCTCCCGCTGAATTTACAGAGAAAAAAAAAATCCTGTACCATGATATATACACGGTTACCTATAAAATGACTAATACTGTGATAGAATATTTTCATACCGCTTCCACGTTACTTGACGACACACCCAATGAACCCCATCCGTCACTACTTCACGTTAACCCCCCTTACCTCGAGCAGACTGTCTCCCACCAGAGCCACCACCAGCTGATGTCCGTGCTTCTCCCGGATGAGGGCGGCGTTCTCCGAGGCGTACATGTTGGTGAAGTCGAACATGGCCACGTCGGGCTGGCCGTAGTGGTTGATGGCGTAGTCCAGGGAGGGCAGCTGGTAGTTGGTGCCAAAGTCTGCGGCTTCGCGGCCGTAGGAGCGCAGCGCCTCCTGGTTGACGTTGTCCATGCTCAACAGGCGCTCTGTCTCTATGTAGTCCTGGGAGAAGGATACAAGAGAGGGGAGGGGGTGGGGGGGACAAGGTTTTTGAGCAGAGGTCAATGCCATCAGATAAGTGATTTAAAGACACACTCCTCAATAAAAAAAAAATATAACCAAAGGATCAAATAATTTTAAGGTATATATTTTCTAGGGCTGTCAAATTAAAGCGTTAATTTCAATTAATTAATCACAGAAAAATTAACGCAATTAAAGAAATTAACGCAGATTAATCGCACTTCTATAATGCCCTTTGACCTGGTGCAAAAGTGGTGCGCAGCTGCACCTGTAGCTTGCATACACAGCCCGCACGGGTGAAAGGGAGAAAAGTAAAGAGAGAAGCAGGAGAAAGGGCAGGTCCGAGGGCTCTATGGACGGTTTATGGGATGCTTCGGGCAAATAAGCATGAAGGTAGGAATACATCTTACTTTATTCTCCGCAGTGTCTGTGCATTATTGATTTAGTGGGTGCAACAATGTATAGGTTCAAAACAGTATCTCTCAATCTTCCTCCGTGTGTCTCAATTTTGTTTGCTAGCTGTCTCGTCTCCCGCATAAACGGACACCCGCCCTGTGTGTGTGTGTATGTGTGTCAATATTTTTGCCTATGAGTACGACAATGGTGAATGAATCGGCATAGGCATCTGTGGCAGTGCAGCACTGTCTGTTGTGGAGAAATAAGTTACGAGAGAAGGAGAGAGAGAGAGAGAGAGAGAGAGAAAAAAAACTGTAGCAGGCTATACAGCCGTTTATAAACAGGTATAAAAGTGTCATAAATGTATGCGATTAATTTAGATTAATTAATCACAGAGCCTGTAATTAATTAGATTAATTTTTAAATCGCTTGACAGCCCTAATATTTTCTGTTCTTGACTGAGTATTGCTCCTTTAAAAGTAGACTGATGTGTTTCACCGTAAGAAGAACATCATTTCAAGGCCAAGAGAGTCAGTTGGAAGTATCGGTGAGATATAGAGAGTGTGTGAGTGTGTGTGAGTGTGTGTGTGTGTGTGTGTGTGTGTGTGTGTGTGTGTGTGTGTGTGTGTGTGTGTGTGTGTGTGTGTGTGTGTGTGTGTGTGTGTGTGTGTGTGTGTGTGTGTGTGTGTGTGTGTGTGTGTGTGTGTGTGTGTCTCATAGCTGACATGGGGAAATATCACTCTGCACTAATAGGCAATGTTAAAAGATACCACCACTGAGGGACTACTGTAGCTTCAACACACACGTGCGTGCGTGCGTGCGTGCGTGCGTGTGTATGGTTGTGTGTGTGTGTGCATATGGTTTTGTGTGTGCGTCCATCGTGTATCCAATATGGGGTTTCCTTTGTGTGCGCGTTTATATGTATTTTCAGATGAGTGTCGTGCCAAGCGTTAACAAAAGCAGTCTTCCTTATATGATCACACCTATGCCCCTCAATGCCATACTAATATCCTCATGTCAACTGTGTAATATCTGCAGAGGGACATTAAAGATGGATGAGAGACAGGGCGTAGAGAGAGAGAGAGAGAGAGAGTGTGAGAGAGACATAGATAGCCTCTAATCAGAGCTCCATTTCATTATCATCCCCTATAAAGGCCCATCACTCATCACCAGGCATCGCTACTGGAGGCCATGGTCCACACACACACACACACACACACACACACACACACACACACACACACACACACACACACACACACACACACACACACACACACACACACACACTCCTGTCTACCCAAAACAAACTTTCACTCTCTGCTCTGGCTGCTGGTTAGAAATATTGCAACCCATGTGTGTTTGTTTGTGGCCTATAAGTCTGTGTTTCAGTCTAAATTTCCTAAACGCACACTATTAGTTGACAACTGTCAAAAAGTACTACTAGAATACCTTCAATAATGCTAACTGTACACCACATGTAAACAAATGCAGAAAAAGATGAAAAAACATAGTGAGTGAGTGAGTGAGTGAGTGAGTGAGTGAGTGGTAGGAGGTGTGTATGTGAGTGTGTGTGTAACTCACATTTATAATGACCCCTTTGTCCAGCAGACTCTGCTTCTTCGCTGTCATGACAAAGTAGTGGGTGTTGTCCTTGTAGTAAACTATGTTCTCCAAGTCTATCCCTGAAATACAACAGCAAATGCACTTAACAAAGAGACAAAGGGCTGGAGAAGGAGCAAATAGAGCTGCAGAAGCAAACAGACAGCATTGCATGCTATGCAACTCAAACAAATCTTCAGAGACAGAGGCTTAATATTGCGAGTTGCTTGTGCCCATTTTCTTAAAATGTATATAGAGAAAAGTGCTATATAAATTGAATATATTATAATTATTAAATATGTATTACATCTTTTGCAGGTTTGGTACATGGCCTAGATATTTTATTTCAGGATACAGGAACACACAACTCTTAAAATGTCATTGCGGCAGTCTCCAGTAAATAATCAACCATACAAACAAGTTAAGATTAATCAATGACAAAAATCAATAAAATGTAATTATCAACCATACAAACGAATAAAGGGTTGTTTTAAACTTGTTTTTCTAACGGCCTCTGCACACATCCTGCGTCTACCTCTGGAGCGCGTCGCCTTACCTTACTGCTGCCTCTCTCGGACTTTTCTCGGACACACATGGAACGTCTCAGCAGCAGCTGCAGCGCTGCTTCTAAAAGCCCTATCTTTCTACATAGAGTTTTCATAGATAATTCCCATTAAAAATTAAGTTATTTCGTGTCATTTATGATGCATATGATTTATATTGAGTCTAATATTGAGTCTGGACAGTAATCCGTGCGCCCCATTGCCTTTTTTTTTGGTCACATTTTCGCTTGTTGGAAGTTTTATTTTGAAAGGGACTCACCAGGAAATGGTGAAAATATCAGTTAAAGCAGAGAGACCCGAGAGAGACGCGCGGCTCTCAGAAAGAAATAGGCGAGCCTCCTGAGGTAAAGGGGAGTGTCGCTGCAGACGTGCCTCCGACGCGCCTCCGACGCGCATCAACAGTGCGTCTGAGGTTGGATGTGTGCCCGCTCTAGGTTGATTACAATGTCAGTGACAAAAAGTCAGACGCAGACGCGAGGTAGATGCGCAGTAGAGGTAGGATGTGTGTGGAGGCCGTAACTCACCCGTCTCCTCCCTGAGTTCCAGGAAGAACTTCTGGTTAAAGATGAAGGCCACTCCACTGATTTCCTCCACCTTGGCCTCTGCCGTGGTGTTCCTGTTGACAAAGTTAGCCGTAATGGCGATGGCTAACTTCCCTCGGAACTCTTTGCGACCAAAACCTGACGGAAAAGAAATGTTAAAAGCAGTTGCAATAAATATTCCATTATAAGCAATATAAATAAAGTAACACAGGTTTAGGGGGTTAAACTTGGATTGGAGCATCATATTTAGAAAGTAGATGACCCTCTTATAGGTGTACACACAAGGGAGTTTGCCAGCAGTCGACCATACACAAACACACTAAAACCCATAAATACACATACGTTAAACACAGCCATTCAGAGGAAAAAGCTCACATAAAGTTCATAACAAGCCACATACAAGGCCCGTTACAAACTATTAAGCTTTTTGTGAAGCACATGAACCCCTCAGCAGTACCACTCTGGACTCTGACTTGTTTTCTGTCTCACCTTCTAAAGTCTCCTTGACTTGTCTCACCTTCTAAAGTCTCCTTGACTTGTCTCACCTTCTAAAGTCTCCTTGACTTGTCTCACCTTCTAAAGTCTCCTTCACTTGTCTCACCTTCTAAAGTCTCCTTCATTTGTTTCACCTTCTAAAGTGTTCCTGTTTCACCTTCTAAAGTCTTCTTGACTTGTCTCACCTTCTAAAGTCTCCTTCACTTGTCTCACCTTCTTAAGTCTTCTTGACTTGTCTCACCTTCTAAAGTCTTCTTGACTTGTCTCACCTTCTAAAGTCTCCTT
The DNA here is from genome assembly GCA_026929865.2 of Hyperoplus lanceolatus. Classification (NCBI taxonomy): domain Eukaryota; kingdom Metazoa; phylum Chordata; class Actinopteri; order Uranoscopiformes; family Ammodytidae; genus Hyperoplus; species Hyperoplus lanceolatus. The sequence goes on along the minus strand of CM049400.1, from coordinate 8,084,862 downwards.
CACTTGTCTCACCTTCTAAAGTCTCCTTCACTTGTCTCACCTTCTAAAGTCTCCTTCACTTGTCTCACCTTCTAAAGTCTCCTTGACTTGTCTCACCTTCTAAAGTCTCCTTCACTTGTCTCCTCCTGTTCTTGACTTGTCTCCTGTCTCACCTCCTAGAGTCTTCTTGACTTGTCTCACCTTCTAAAGTCTCCTTGACTTGTCTCCTGTCTCACCTTCTAGAGTCTTCTTGACTTGTCTCACCTTCTAAAGTGTTCTTGCGTCCGTCTGCCCCGATCACCACGTCCAGATCAAAGCCTGACACGGTGTGTCCCTCTGGCCTGACCTCTGCTCTCCACCCAGGACCTGAAGACAGACAAACCAGCAGGCTCTACTTTAGAAAGATTACTTTTCAAACCATTACACACATGTCCTCAAAATTGACTCAAAGTATTGGGCCGTGTAGCGACTGCGGTGAAGCCAGCCATCTCTAATTTTTGCTTGGTCAAACCAGCTGCTCCTATATTTATTCCCCCATATTGTGAGCGTATTACGCCGGTAAGTGCACAGAGACGGCAAGCCGACAGACACAGTGAGCGAACAGCGCTGGCCACGGCAGCTACATAACTATGGTGACATTGTAGCAGCGGGACAGAGTGTAGCCCACTGATTGATTAGTTGAGGAGGAAAAACACCACACAACAGTGCTGCGCCGACATTTTTCTCTAAACACAACACTCTCTTCAATCCTGCCGAGGTGACTACACATGGCGGTATAACGCGGATATGACTCTTTCGACCAATCAACGGACGGCAGTGTGTAGCTCCACCTTTCACACGGGTTTGTCCCCAATGGAGGAGAATAAGTTCAAATGAAAAGGCAGAGGACAGGGAGTTGGGGGTGATGATGCTGAAAGGCAAAGATCTTGGAGGACAACCTGGAGGACAGTAATATTGTTGCTAGGGATCTAAAAGTGAGTCTTGGGGCCCCTGATTCAAATTTCATGTTGGTTAGGGTTGGATTATTGGGAAACCGTGTTCTTTTTCCAACCACACAAAGTGTATTTCTCACATTGCATAGTGCTCTTAGTGGACACATGGTTGTGCCGTGCTACCTGGAGTGGTAAAGTAAAAGAGAAAGTCCCCATACACCAGATTTAGGACACTTTGTATATTTTGGGAAGCAACCTCAAAGTAGGACTAAAATGTAACCGCCAATAGACTCTATCAATAGCTTAGTCTTAGTTATTTTCCCACACAGTTTGCTCTTAGTGCTGCCAGTGCTAAGGCCTCCTCACTAGGAATCTTTCTGATCACTTTAAAATGTGCACTGTGTGAGACACGCAGGAGAGTCCCTATGTGTCACTGACACACAGACAGACAGACAGACACACACACACACACACACACACACACACACACACACACACACACACACACACACACACACACACGCACTGTCGTCAGTCTGCTCCGCCGGTGGCTCCACAATGTTGACAAACTCCACGTTGACATGAATCTCCACTCCCAGGATCAGGCAGACTTTGAGCAGCATCAGCTGAAGTTTGCGGATACCTGGAGGGGATGCAAACACACACACACATACCCATGCAGTTATTGGATATGCACATATATGCACAAAGTAGGTTACAGCCAACTGTAAATGAGCTCTCTTTGTATTCATTTAGTGCCAGATAATGTCGCTGTTCTGTAATATGAATTGGCCTCAACATCAGGGAACAACGATACTATTGATGGTAACAATTTATTTCCCAAATGATTCTTGAAATGATCGTTCTGTAGAGATCATTTGGATCTTTGTACGAAATCTGACTAATAGGGAGAAACTTTAAATTTGGCAATGACATTGACAAAGTACTTAAATCTGTCATGTCAATCTATTAAACAATCTACTAAAACTAAATGTAGCCCATCAGTGCAATCCTTACTGAACTGTCTACAACAGTACTGTTACACTAATGAAGAATCAAAACACAAAAATAGCACATTATTTCTAGATTGAGTTGACATTGTTAAAATAGTATATACTGCAGCTCAGAAGCTATTTGCAGGTGCATAGTTGAGATGAGAACAAGGGGAGAGCTTTGAGACATACTGTACACTCAGAAGAGCTCATCTTATAGGAGATATTAATACATGACACCGTAGCCAAAGCCGCAGAGGATAGAGCGTCAGTGGAAAATACATCCCACTAGGGACGGAAGAGGCTGAAAATGCTCACTGCAGCAAACTAGACTGCTGGGAAAATGTCTCACAGGTTACACAGACAATGTCACATTAATCTGCAACGAACGGATTTGACACCCATGCGTGGTAGGCCTTATTTACATGTAAGGCTCCAGGGTACATTGCATTCTATATCTGTTTAACATAGGAGGTAAAATAACTAAGTGAGAAACTGCCAAGATATCAATAAAGGTATTTTGAATGCAAATGTGATAAAGATTGTTTTTTGTAGTTGGGATGTTTTGGATTATATAAAAATGATGAAGGTCAACTTAATTGTCAAATTTCTGCAATATGTGCCAGAGGAATTTTAAAATATGTTTCTCTCCGACACACGTTGCAATGAGTACAAAAGGATCAAATAAGATAAGATGAGATAAGTAATATATACAATAAAAACATTCTAAATAGATTCAAATACATCTCCCATCAAACTTGTCTACATGTCGAGTGGCTCTAGAAAGTGTCCAGACCCCAAAGCTAGAGAAGTTGTTTCTCTCAAAACTATTGGACACAGGCAAAGCACAAATTCCGTTTTTCATCCCAGAGCATTTTTTAGGGAAGCTTTGGTCAACTTCCCCACTTTACTCTCTCACTTCCTGATAAACGTACTGATGAAATACGAAAAAATAAGTAACAACATTCGAACAAAGAACGTCAAAAATGTAGACTCACTGATGTGGTCGATGGAGCCAGCGCAGAACTTCCCGTAGAACTTCTTGGCCCCGAGGCCCCTGAGGTCATGGATGGTGAAGGGCCACAGATGCAGCACGTTGTTCCTGGAGAAGGTGTCTCTCTTTTCGATCACCACCACCTTACAGCCCAGCAGGGCCAGCTCGATGGCTGACCGCAGACCGCACGGACCCCCGCCGATGATCAGACACTGGGTTAGGGGTGGAAGAGAGGCAAGGCAAGATAAGGTTATTAATATAGCACAATTCAGACCATCAGCCATTCAAGGTGCTTTACAGGGGCGACAAAAATCAATGTTAGACATTTGAAATTGCATATAAGAGAAAGAGGGGAGATAGAAGGCACAATAGGGTCTTAAATCTCCGAAAAACAACAGGCGACGGGTAGACTACATACACATCCTTTAGACCAAGTTAGCAAATAGCTGCTGAACATAGTGGAGCATTAAGGAGGTAAAGGACAGACATATACCACATTTTCCCTCATCTGCTAAAAAGAGGGAATATGGGAACTTTTATGTGTCAGGTATTCGGAAGTAGGACTGGAGATACGCTAATGTGGCTTTGTCTGTGTTGATTGTGTGAATGAGCAACTATCATGCTCAATAAGGGGTTTCCACCATTTTACAAATTCTTGATTCCAAATAGATTTTTTAACGATTGGATTTGATTCTGATCTTTTTTTGTGTTGTGTTTTTCTTTTAGAACAGATGGTTATACCATTAAGGACTTGTCTAGTCTCACGATCATTGGTTTAGTCCATGATAACTCATTTCATATTTCATTTCTTAATTCAAAAGATGTTCTATCTTCATGGTGTCATGAGTGATACAATATCCGTTATTCATTATTAGCTATGTAAAAAACACTAAGGCCTTATTGTCAATGTCACAGCTGGTACAACAATTAGCAAAGCCACCATTGAAAGTCAGGTTGAACCTTTTTTGGGGCATCTTCCATGTTAGGAACCGAAGACACAGTAAATCAGGGACAGAGAATTGTTGATTCTACATACAGAGCTCCAGAGGCCACCCAGCTACAAGGCCACCATCTTTCTCCAAATAGCAGTTTTTTCCCCTTGAAAAAATGTCTGGGATAAAAATGTAGCTGTTATTTTTGGCCAGCCCTCAGCCCAGCCCATCTCTGCTAATCTCCCCCTGTGCAAGTCTCTGGCCTCTTTCCCCTACGGAAGTCTTATCTCTCCTTCAGATATGAAGTTATCCCACTATGCTAGGCTAAGGCTTACAATACTTAGACATACATGGTCAGACAATAAGACGTATCTGAACTCCCATACTGTCTCTATATGTAATGTATGTCTTATACTACTACTCTGAGTAGCATAACAGTGCCAACATTCATTAAGTGTTCCCCCCTATCAATAGCTTGTATTACTTAATCCAGGTGAATCTACTCATGTTGTATGCACTCATTTCAGCCTCTCAAAGCCTGGATTACTTTGGTCAGATTACTTGCATGAGTACAGACTTAATCCTCATCTGCATAATCTATTTTTCTTAAACATCCAAATCCACTCTGGAGAAGGTCCTAATTGGGAGAATGAATAATGCATTCCTTAAGTTCTTTTAAAGTTTAAGTATTACATTATAACAATCATTAGCACAGTATATTCCCTTTAATACCTTCCCATTATGGCCTGCTAAAACACTGAACCAAACTAGCGTCACCATGGTCTAATAAACAGCCTCCAGTACAGGTCCTCCCCAGGCTGGTGTCTCTTACCCTGGTGCCTTGACATGCTTTGTTTTGGCTGTAGGCCTTCTGCTGTGCCCTCTTGTCCAGTTTGGTCCACAGAGCCTTGACCTTCCATGTGCTGACTGCAGCCTTCAGAGAGCTGTAGAAGTTGCTGTAGTCCAGAGGGTCTAGCTCCAGCTGCCTGCAGAGGATGCTGAAGGCCTGCAGAGTTCCTTTGCAGGTGGACGCCTGGACAAAGTTCTCAAAGAGAACGCCGGCCACCGCCGTGCGCTCATCCTCAGTCTCTCCCATCTGCTACGATGGTGATGAACAATGGTGTCCAGTCTCCTCCAACAAACTCTTCTCTCCTTTCCTTTTCACTCCTGTCACAATGTTGTGGTGCTGGATTTCTATTATGTGCTATGTGCCGCCATGTGTTGCTAGTTCTGAAAGAAACAAATGACAAAAAAAGATTTTTAGACGGTAAATGGTAACAACATGCAGACAGAGTTGTAGAGAGAGTGATATCTAAAGACCTGCTTTTTCTGCACATGATGTTGTACCTGGTGGTAGAGCTAAAACGATTCCTCAAAATAACTCAAATTCATCGATGCAAACTCTTTGCATCGCAGTTTTGTTCCCATAAACTACAAGTGGCGCACTTTGTTTCGCGCTTATGCTGTACACACCTAAATGTTCAAGACTTGTTGGTATTTATATGCTGTGGACAGAACATTAGGGCTCCTATTGGCTCAAGTACGTATGAAATATGTAATAGAAAAATAAAAATGGTCCCATTTGCCTGTCTGCAGCAGTCCATGTGGAGTTATGGATGTAATGTGGATTTTACTGGAATGGATCATGTGGACGTTTGCCAATGTAGCCAGAACATTTATGTTGTCGGGATATCATCCATCTGTGGATAAGTATAGGACTTCATAGGTGAGTCTCCTCAACTTTGTAGCTATTATAGCAACCTGTTTTTTGGCTGGTGAACATAGCGGAGCATTTAGCAGCTAAAGAGCAGACACTTCTCCTATTGACTGAGCACTATTTTTTACTTTTGCATCAGACTGAATAACATTTGAAGGTCTTGCAATGATGATGATGCTCATTATCCTGGTAAAAACACAATGACATACGCTTTGCAATGATAAATGTACATTATATAAATGAGCGGTCACATGCCAAATGTAAAGAATGTCTGCTGCTCTCAAACTGAAAATAAACTGCAAAGGTCAATGAGTTGCCTGATATAGCCGGTGTGTCCTCCCTTCTGTGTGAAGTGGCCAGGGAGGGAAACACACACACCTTTGACCACAAGTCCCTATACAGGACGAAATCTCCAGCCAAAAACAGCAAGCCATACTGAGTTCAAACAGTCATCAAAAAAATATATTGTCCTACTCTGTCTCCACCGAATGCCTGATAGGATTATGACCCAGAGAGAGAGTGCACTTGAAGGGGTTCAGCTGAGCAGTCATGGGAGAAGCTCAAACACCATAGGGCGTCGGGAATACAGAAGCAACACAGTCGCATGCATCACATTCAAGCAGCAAGAAAAACAAACCGAAAATACAGCAGATTTCATACAGCAGACTACTTCCTTTGTCCTCCAACACTGTGCAAACCTTTCAGAAGCTCAGAACCTACAGCGTATGGGGAACTTAACCCACAATCAGGAGAACATCACTTCACTGTTCTATCACCCACTCTGTCCTTGGGTGTGAGAAATTTCCCAGATTGTTGTTGTTAAAGACCCGCGCTCACTCTCATTCACTGTTGTCAACATTCAGAACTAGGGCTGGGACGGTACAAGTAAGTCACGATAAGATACTTTGATGATATTCGGTCCTCGATAACGATACTATCACGATACACTATATTCGTTAGGGTGCAATCTGTCAATCAAAAAACTGGCCAATGGTATGTAAAACGATGTACAACAAATTCCATCATGAACGTTTAAATTGTGATTTTCAAAATAGCAATAGGGAAAATATGTTTTGCGGAACACCGTCATGTCGTAATACAATATTAAAAATTTAGAAATAAAAATCGATATTTGGTGCTAGCGTAAAAATAAATTACGACGAAATATCGCAATACCGATTTTTTTGTCCCACCCCTGTTCACAAGTTGAACCTTGCTATTGAAAGAAAGCATTCGAACCAAGACTTTGTTGATTATGACCCTTAGCAACACAGGCGTGCACATGTTTTCTTCCGAAAATGTGGCATTTTTCCAGTCTAAATATGCTGCATGCCCTGATATTATAGTTGTATCCCAAACGCTACCCTACAACAGACACGCAAGTTTGCTCACAATGTTGCCAAGCCATATCCTGGATATCATCTCTGTCAAAGTGAAGCATCAGGTCGCGATTCCCCGGAAACCCTCTCAGCATTATTCTCTCTATTACAGCCATGGGATCTGATGAATTAAAAGAGTTTGGAGTCCGTTTCTCACACACTCAAACACAAGGATAAGGGTCTCCACACACACCAACTTCAACACATGCATTACACACGCACTCAACTGTCCAACAAGCCTGAAACAAAATCACCTGGGAGCTTGGGGAAGTTCTCTGTATGCAAAAAATGTGTGCGTCATGGCAAACGGAAAAGCACATGCCGCAAGAGGATGACACCTGGCTGGCCTCCCCTTGAATTAGGGGACCAGTCACATATCCCACTGCACACAAACACTCACACCCCACTCCCCAAGAAAGACACACTTCCCATTCAAGTCCTTGACTGGCCCAGAGGGGGTCTCAGATCTCTGCAATATACATGACCGTTTGGCAGCAGACAGTAGTCTCTAAAATTACTATTTCCCCCCCATTTTCTGGAATAAAAACTGGCAGCAGCCACTAGAAGCTGTATCATTTAAAGTATGTTCAGATGTGTGACTGAAGATATCAGTAAATCAATATGTTTGGCTTAGTGGAGTGTCACCACATACAGGAGACTGCCTAAGCAACATAAGCCTCTAATACCTCTCCGAGTTTCTTCATTCTTTTGGATTTCATCCACAGCTTTAAAGCATGGGGAACCATGGGACACAGAGTTGGAAATGTAAGGAATATCTGTTTAGGAATAATATCCTCAGTCATGTTATAGACAACGCCTGCTGCCCCAAGAGAAAAAGACAGTAAAGTGTGCAGTGTGCATCAACACACACAGAGCTAGAAAGCTATGGGAAAGGTCACAACCTTAGGAAGCTGTACTGTATATAACATAATGTAGTGTGTTTGTACAGGAAGTAAGCTAACTTGGTATGTCATTCCAGATGTGTGTGTGTTCAAGGGTTAGTGTGTGTTTAAGGGTTAGTGTAAAAATAATGTGAAATACTAATATAAATAGAGTGAGTCAAGACCGCTACAGCTCAACCAGCAATACTTCTCTAAGTGCTGACTGGTCATCTGACATTTCTCCTGCTTTCATCTCTCTCTCCCATCGGCTGACATCTGGAATCAATCTTTTTTATTCCAATCTGATTTTCAGTTCATGTTTATTTTGATGTTATGGTGTCAAATAAAATAAAATACTAAATATACTTTTGATAAATGTTTAAGAAATACGATGTTATAGTGAACTCTCATCCAGGGTCTACACAGTGTGATCATAAGAGCTTCACTGGCTGTAATGAGCCTTTAAGTGATTTCACAACATCTCATTTTCTCAAATGACAGCTTCCAAGTCATGACTCTAACTGGGCCTCAAGGTGCACTATACATAGACGCCAATTTCCCACACTCATGTACGTCTATTAACACTGAACATCCATATCATGCATGTCTATTTCTGAACACTGGATGGATGACTCGTTACAGTCAAGTCAGCTATTTCAGTAGGTTCAAGTGCACATAATGAACCCGGGCAATACAAGAACCTTCATAAAAGTAACAGGACGCTACCAGCATTTAAGGATATATTCAGATGAATGTGAAGGATACCATCCAGGATCATTGCACCTGTCCATCTTACACAAAATGACCTGCCAGCCAGAGTTGTCTTTACATAAAACTAGACAAGTTGTTACCTGTAACACTTCATTTCCAAAGGGCAGGGGTCAACATAACAATAGACGGTATATTGTGTTTACCTTTGGAGTCAGCCAGTAAATCTAAACTCATAAAACAGCGTCAGTGAAATTGGGTTATGCCGTGACCTTGGAATGAACCATAATCCGTTCCGTCGACACATTGCGAAACAGGAATGCAACACACTTAGTCTGCACCATTTCACGGCTTATGTCAAGAAAAATATTTAACACAATAAAATTATATTTTGGCATTCATTTCTCTGTCTGGGAAAGCCTCAACACAACCTCTTTTAAAGAAAACAAATATCCTCATCACATTTGTTATACTTTGACTTATGCGTGGAGAGGATTCCAAAATAAATATGAACCGATGCAGTCCGTCTGTGTGAGCACGTCATCAGTTTGGGATTCATTATTTTCTGCTCCGATCCTAGTGCAAGGTAATATGCATAGTGTTATAGATTTGGTGGTAATGGTTGTGTTTGTGGTATGGCCACAAAGGGTGGAAATGTTTTCGAACAGTGCATCAAGGGACAATCTAAATCTAAGGCACAAACTGTACATCAGTATCTAAGGGTGCGTCTAAACATTTGTGTGTAAGTTTTTTTTTAGGTACAACCATTGGGTACAACTAAAACATTTTCTGAAAGAGGGTATTCTCTTATCCCCATTTTTTCTACAGTTTAAAGCAGGGAACAATCATACACAACAACACTCCCTTTTCTGTGAACATATTTGGAGGAACAAAGCCATCTTGTTTGAATCAAAAAAGGGATTTGAATGGTCAACATAAAAATAAAGGATTGGTGGGTCATGACCGGACGCTCAAACCACTCCTTGTGAGCAGTTCAAATTTGTGAGTTACAGTTAAAGCCTAGCTGCATTTAGCAATATTAGAGTTGACACTGGTATTCGGGTAAATAAAAATGTAATGGAAAAGCCCTGTTGGGTTGAGATACCAATATAACATTAGATGTCAACTGCACTCTAAAACAAACGGAGATCACAGACAGATAGCTGGGTTCTCCATTGCACTGTCTGTTGATTTTCTACAACCCAAATGGACTGATAAGGTGTTCAAAGTATTTTTGAACACAGCCATAAAAAAAGCCCTAATGCATTTGTATGGTGCCGAAAGACTCTGAAAGGCATTCTGTTATAGGAGGTCACAAGATTTGGTTTGAAGAGCTAATCCCTTACAGCGTAACACAGCGTTTAGTTGTGGTGGTAAGTCGATGTCCTGTGGATGAGTGTGTGTGTGCGTGTGCGTGTGCGTGTGCGTGTGCGTGTGTGTGTGTGTGCGTGTGTGCGTGTGTGTGTGTGTGTGTGTGTGTGTGTGTGTGTGTGTGTGTGTATGTCTGAGAGAGGGATCAAAGCTGAGTCAACAAGTTCCTGGCCAGACAGAATAGATGCCAAGAGTGAGAGGAATAACACAGTGAGGAGAGCAGCGTGTAGAAAGGGCTTTACACAGACAGACAGACAAAGAGACGGAAAGACAGACGGAAAGACAGACAAAGGAGACAGACAGACAGACAGAGATACAGAAAGTCAGACACACAGAGAGACACACAGACAGACAGACAGACAGACAAACAGGGAGTTTAGGTGCAGAGAGAGGACACCGTTGCGGATTCTTTGGTTTTTGAAATGTATGGAATTTAAATGTGAGCGCATAGAGTGCAGACTTGGCAGGGAGACGGCATACTGCTGAATATGATGCTGATTAGCTCCAGCAGTGATTTTCTTCTGAAAACAGGAAATATGCATGAGGAATGTCAGAGGGCTGGCTGTGGACCTGCTTAGTCCTTCTCTCACAATCACAGAAAAAGTCTGCTACACACAACACAAGAGAACAATCCGCCTATCACAATGAAATGGCAGGATCCCGACAAAATGACCATGAATACGTTGTGTGTATACACATTTTAAATGAATCGTTTAAGTAATATTTGATGGCGTGGCCATGGCAATTTGGAGAAGACATTGTATCAAGATTTAGTTTCAGAAAGCAGTATCTTCAAAATAATTCATATAACATCATTTCAGCAAAATAACAAATGATAATGAATGATACATTTCCTAATACAGGTGAGGTAGAGAAAGTGATTTAAAAACTTTAAGTGTTGGTCAAAATTGTTGTTTTTCTCATTTTTAGCCAATAAATGGGCTGGAAAACCATTTTAAAACAGACGTCAAGACAATATAACCTTACTGCATATTTGATTTATTGAAAGGTTACCGCTTTAACCTGCATTGGATTCAGCTTGGTGTGAGTATTAAACCAAAGTGTAGAAGAAAAAAAGGTTGAAAAAAAAAAAAAACCTTGGAGTTCAACTTCGAGACAGACCTCTCTTTATCAAATGACCCTGAACTCAACACTCTCCAAATAACAGCCAGAAAAGCAATTTCCCTACTTCCTCCCATGATGACTCACTCTGCATCCTGGATTTTTGCACTCCATCCTTAGTTCTACTTACTGCTATAACAAAAACAGATCATGTTGATCTCAACAATAGGAAACATTTTAGGAGGCGGGATGACCCATGTGTAACCGAAATGAAAAACTGACCCAGAAATAACAGAAAGCTGATATTGTTTGAATTAGAACTTAGCTTTAAACCACGTCAACTTTAAGACTGAGACGGCTCACATTGCACACAGTTTAAGTGTCCTGCACTTCAACATGTTACTTTTCTTCATATAGCAAATCAACTTGACTGTAGCGCTTGTGTGCTCAAAATCACCCTTTAAGAGCTATTTCAGCTGGTTTTATTTTCACCAATATAATCTATAATACAACCACAACTTCAACCGCTTTCTGTATTTCAACACTTTTAACATTTGAACTAAACAAACTTAAGCATCGAGCACACAACACAGTTTATGAACCAATGTAGCCCTTTTCCTGTTACATAAAATAATTTGAAATCATTTTGAATCTTGCCACCTTCTGCCCTAATATGAACATCTTTTTGTTTTACTTTTATCCGTACATTTTTTTTGTTGGCCTTTCTGAATGAAACCCTTTCTAAATCAAATGAGTAAAGATTCAAAAACATACAAAGTAATGAAGTGCCGACACTGTGAGCAGCGTCTCGGGGAGGGGGGAAACGTCTGCGTGATTATCATGGAGCTCCATCAGCACGTCCAGGGCTCAGAGCGGCACACCCAGACCACAGATAAGGGGCTCTCTACTCATCAGCTCCATACTTCTTATTCCCTGGGTGGGAGACCGCAGCACTAGTACAGTGGGCCAGTAATGTGAAAAAGTACAGAACAGAAGGCTGCTGAAGAGGCAATCATTGCTTGCATTGCACTTGTATTACCTTGAAGTTTGATTTTACAATAATATGCAACCAATGAAGGTTTGTCAATAAGTGCATCAGCTTAAGCATGAAAGTTGAGAGCATTCCGATTCCTCAAAACAGTCCTGTTAAGTTTTCTTGTGTTCTCATATGTAGTATTTCCTCACCAATAAGCATTGAGAGTTCAGTATCCCTGGTCTAACAAGCATGATGCGTGCATTTCATTCCTCATAACATCCTCGCAAACCTATTTTGAAATATTCTAAATCCTGCATTCTTAACATGTATTGTTAAGAATCTGTCTTGGTTGGCACATTTCTTTGAGACGTTACAGTCGCTCAGTAGCCTGGTGCTACCAGACCATCGTACTTCATTTCATTTGTACAGAAGGTCTGGCAGTGCTGTAATTGGCAAATGTTCACTCATGGAGGCGGGTGTCTGTTAAAGTTTAAAACTATTGGATCTGCCCAGTGCCACTCTGGATTAGCCAACCAATCGCATAACGTTTGGTCGTCACGTGTGTCATGAGCCGGCTTCTGGCAACTGAAACTGGAGCGCGACTTCGACGTCATCGTTCTCAGCCACTCGCTCTGTTCGCTGATTGGACCGGCTGTCGAATCTCCGGCAAAACTGGGAAATGGGCTGTACACCCAGACTGACTACTGAAGGGAAAATAAAATTTGGCTGGAAGTAGGCGGGCGGGCGGAGCCAGGCTAGTCGCTCAGTACAATATTGTGAAACTGATTAACTGAGCATGTACATAGTGTCACCCATTTTAAACAAAAACAGGGAGTCACTCATACTAGAAAGTCTGTTCAAAAACTCTACATGGTGCCTTTAAATGTGTCCATTTCTTGTTTAAAGAGTGATTGAAAGTAAATTAGGTTTTGCCATTTATAAAATAATTTAAGTATATACAAAGAACCAGGAAGGTCAAACATTTAAATATAGGGGAAGGTGGGGTGATTTGTGCATTTTGGAAGTTGCAAAACCCCTTGTTTCTAGAAAACCGTGGAAGAAATTGGAAATGTGACCACATATTTAAGAAGAGCCATCCATTTGACTCATCCTGTAAAGAAGGGAGACACAAGGAATAAGATATAAGCACATTTAAGCTCAAAAAACTGTGTTTTGCCTTTCAAAGTAAAATTTCCATGATCAAGGTTTTTTGATTATTGTGTCTGAACAATTATAGACACGTTTGAAAACATTTGACACATGTTTTAGTGCTTTGGTATGCTACACTTTGAGTCTATATAGTTAGCACAATGTCAACCCTAAATTGCTGCATCATGCCTATTATCCAAAATTCTGGGGATGGGGTGATTTGTGCGCAAGGGCCTGGGTGAGTTATAAGTAAGTAAGTAAGTAAAATGTATTTATAAAAGCACATTTATGACAGTTTGCACTGTCCAAAGTGCTGTACATAGTGCATTCAGTAGGTAAACAATGAAGGTAAAATAACAATAACCAAAATAAAAGACGTAAAGCCCATACATCCACATAAACACAGATAGTAGTGCAGAGGTAAGTAAGTAGTGCAGAGGTTAATGGGGAGGAAACACCAGGGTGTACATATGGGTTTTGAGCCTTGATTTAAAGGCAGAAATGTAGGGGGAATCACATTTGTCAGGTGGCAGTTGGTTCCACAAGCACGGAGCAACTAGTGCAAAGTACATTTCTGAGAGTTGTGCCAGTGGCATGGCTGTATACGCTGGTCACCAAAAGAAAGTGATAGTCTACAGTAGCTCAGGAGAGAGTGACATCTCAATTCCACTTAACGACACCACTGATGAGAGTTCAGATGGCCAGAAAGATGATGATGGTGACTTTGTCATTGTGACACAATGACTCACGTAGTGGGGTGATTTGTGCGACAAGACAACTTTTTTCCGAAAGCTATATTTCTTAAACAGTTTATTCCAGATCCAAAGTTTTTATTGCCAGGGATGCACAACATCCTGAAATATATGTACATATTTGAGTTGGAGACATAACTGTCAAGGCCTCACTTTAAAATCACTTTGAGTAAAAAGTTGCACAAATCACCCCACCTTCCCCTATATTGTTTAATGCCAGGGACAGCTCATTTGCATATAATGAAATTTATGTTTTGTCCTTTGATGTCCATATTTGTTCAATCAGCACAGAAAGCACCAGAGGCAGAACAACTATAAAAGTGACAGTTGTTCGATCACATCACAGGTTAATAGGTTAATAGTACCCATTATGTAAGAAGTCTCATCATTCATCATACCTGCTGCCTTAAGAGGACAGCTGAGTTGTATGACTTTAGTGACTGACTCACAGACAAACCAACACACCTGAGCTCTCACTGTTATCTGTCTTACTACATAATTCCACTAATTAATGGGTTAGTGTAGAAGTGTTTTACATAAAAGGCATACAGTAACAATATCCAAGACTCAAATAAACAATGTGGCACTTATGACAGATGCACTTTGATCTTGCTAGATTTCGAATATCCTTGTTTACCTTCATAAAATGGCCAATCTGTTAGGCCCTCTTAACATGCCAGTATTCAATGTTACATTCTGTATATTGGTGCAAATAAACCCATCCATTAAACTTGCCAACACCTTTTCCAGAACATGACCTTTTTGCTATGCGTTAAAAAAAAACACAATATTACAGAAATGGTAGGCCTAACTGCTTCCAGGCAACTCTTCACTACTCAATAAAAAGGCTCTCTGGTAGAACTGCCGAGGTGCTCTGCACAAATATAATAACAAATCATTGCAGAGAAAAAGATAAAGGACGGAAAAAAATACATGAACATGAAGGCACCATAAAACAAAGCCATAAGAGAACAGCTGAGTGTTATGAGAAAAATGCCCTGGGGTAAAGTGCAGTCATATCCTAACACACTGCATGCTTGAACTCCAGTTAGCAGCACATTTACAACTTGTTCTCTGCTTGCATTTCTAGGGCTGATAATATATGTTTATGTTGCTGCCTGTGACTTAAACACACCATTGCCAGCCATTGTGTTTTCAGTCTGACCTCACCTAGCCAAGCAGTGGCGTACAGAGCCCAAAGAAAACCCTGGTAAACCACCTGAAAATGCTCAAATCAGTTACTTTAACTTTGAAAACAAAAAAAAAATGGTTTGGATCTGCATTTAATGAGCAACACAAAAATGCCTTTATGAAAGTAGGATAATGGTTGAGCCTACAGCCATGACTTTGAAACCAAAGCCCAGTAGTAGCGGTCTCTCTCAAGCTGTTCTTTCAAAGACCAAAGTATAAAAGATGACTGACTTGTATTGCCTTCATGGAGACACAAACGAGAATTTTTCCTACCATGATATAATAGATGGACACACAACATACTGGGCTGTGTGTTATGTCTTCTCTGGGAATGTTTTAAAATGAATTTGAACAAGTGACAAGCCAATCACCATCAGTGCTCTTTATTGATGGTCCAAAATTGGTCCAGAATGTTACCTGATTTGGCTGAATTCTATTCTCAAACCCAAATCTTCCTAATGTTTTGGACCTGAGACTAAAAGACTAGGCACTCAAGATGTCATCTTGCTTTGTGTGAGCTCATGTTTTGTAGGGTGCATTCAAGGAAATTGTATGAAAGGTTTGATTTTCTTCTTGCCACATGTGCAAAAGGGCTGAAAGCATCCTGAAAGTCTACCTGGCTGACTGGTTGGCCCCTCTGGCCTCTTTTTGAATGATGTCAAAAGAGCATTTGATAAGAAGAAGGAAGGAGGAAGGAGGAAGAAAAGCTTTGCATTCCTTGTCTGGTTTCATCAGATGTAAATATCAGGGTGGAAACGGAAACCTCCAAAATTCAAACGCATGGAAATCACACCGGCTTCACTTCACACACGATGAAAAAAAGCAAAGTCACGGCATGTCTTTAGTCTGGGACTGACAACATCTGCTCTCAAATGGCACGCTACAAAAATGCAATGTCAATTCTCTTAAGGAATGGTTCAACATTTAGGGAAACATTTACTGTCCAGTGTCCACACATGAGCAGGGTCTTGGTCTTGTCAGCTCTCGGCAAGAGAAACAATAAGCGCATTCCCCAAAATCAAACTAATCCTTTTCAAGAAGAGGAATGAAATCATTAATATAATGAATCCCATCCCAATGCCTTGAGAGACTTAAGCATGTGATAACCAGGACAGGGGACAGAGGGGAAACTCTTCCAAAAGGCAGACCTGTTCCTGTGTGAGCAAGAAACCCTCTCATGACATTAACATCAGAAAAAGTGCTGACGTGGTGGACACAACATTATCCCTCATCCCACAACATCAAATATTGACCCCAAAACTGATTACATTCGCCGTTGGGTGAACAATCCTAAAAGGAAAAAAAGGCCTTTTCTTTTTGTTACTTTATCTAAGTGCTTTTTTCAATTACTGGTTTCAGAAGGTTTTCTAGATTATGGGGTGTGTTGTTACTCAGAACTGATATTTCTGTGCCCTTCTACAAGCAACTATATATCAACACACAGACACCAACAAACTTGCTGTAGGAAGCATTAACTTAATTATGAAAGAAAGAGAAAAATCAACTCAATGAAATAATATCAGTTACAATGTATTTAAAGCCAGTCACCAACAATATCCTTTTTGATTTAAATTCAAACATAAATTGAACTTACGCAAGGGTGAGTAGAACAGTCGAGACCAATGGGGCTTGAAAAACACTGCAGTTTACCATGTACAAGGTTAAGAATGAAACTGTCACTGAACTCTTGATGTGATTTCTAACAGTTTGTAATCCAACTTTAAAGATATGTAGGTAGCAAGATAGATAACAAAGGCAGTGCTCAACAGCAAGTCAAAGGTTTGAGTCTGGGTAAAGATTGATTTACTCAATGACACTTAGTTTCATTGAATACCCATGCTGTTCATTCTCACCTTAGGTGCAAAGGTTACATCAATGAAATGGGGAGTGTCCCTTTCCACCAATGAAACTGTAAAAGGAAAAGGATAAGTGACCAGGGGCCTATTTCAGGTAGCTGGTTTTGAGGCAACCCAGAGTTTGTTCGCTCTGAGTTAGTGGAAACTCTGGGTTTTCCGTTTCAGGTAGCAGGTTCAGCGCAACCGAGAGTCAGTTACTGCGGCAACATACGCCGTGGGTCTAACCTGCTGGATAGGTGGTTAGACCTACCCTGAGTTTGTTTTCACTTTACGCTGCAGCTCCGACTGAAGAAAGAGTGTCACTGTCACACGCGTCCCTGTACAGTTTAAAGTAAAATCACTCCATAGAAATCTCCATCGGGATGTTTTTATCATTTCCTGATGTTTTTACGTTTGACCGATCATTTATCTGATCAGTAGCCTTGTTCTCAGCAATGATCCTGGATGGTATCCGTTCATATAGGCGGCCACCTTACACATCGTGACATGCTCTACATTCAGATTAATAAACCTATTTGTAGCCTATTGTATGCTTTTTAACGTCTGTGCCACTGAACGGATTTATGTCAGGTGGATTCATGTAACGCTGCGGCTGCACGCGATTGTTACTGTTCACTTGTGACAGACGAGCCTCGTTAAATAGCCTAATGTGAATATAAAAATGATATAATAATTTAAACTGTGATCACTTGAGGAAAATGGATCTGGTAATAAATCAATCAGGCTCTTCAATGGAAAGTGTCACCTTATGTGTCAGACGTTAATGTCTTTCACTCCCCATTTAAAAGAAGCGACAGTCTGTTTACTGCACAGTGGGCTATTAGGCTATAGCTTCCCAACATATTATACAGCGAATATAAAACACTGTCAGAAATGCTGTGCCGCGCCAGCTTTATTACTTTACTGCTGATATGCGTAACTTTTTAAAATAGACTATGGCTTCTCATACGGAAGCGAAATGATTGCTCTGTTTTTTTCTGAATTGCCGAGAAGATTAGATCAGAGTTATGTGACAATATCCCCGTTAATTCTTCTCCATAGGTTACCATAAACTCATTCGTTAATATTTCTAACTCCAGTGGCGGAGAAGTTTTTTTTTTTTTTTTTTTTTTTTTTTTTTTGGAGAAGTGGAGAAGTGGGAGGATCACGCATTTGTTTCTTCTGTTTCCATGGTGAATCATGTTATCAGCGATCCATTGACGATGGCTTTTATGCACACGCTCCACCCAGAGTGAACACGCTCAGAGTTGATTGACCCAACGCTGATCCACTGTTCTGTAACCGAAAACCCAGAGTTACTCATCAACCCTGCGCTCTGAGTTGACCAACTCAGAGCGCAGGTTTAAACTCAGAGTATGTAAAACCAGCTACCTGAAATAGGCCCCTGTTCTGAATTGGTATTGCTGACATCAGTGGGGTGGTCTCTACATGTTTTGTAATGATGTCAATTGTTTGTATTGATGGAGAATGACAGAAACAGGCCCTAAGCCTAAATAGCACCTATTGAACACTTGAGTCACTTACAGTACACTATAACTCTTATTCTGGACCCATGTGCCCTTTACATACAGTCCCCTCCAATAGTATTGGAACGGTGAGGGCAATTCCTTTATTTTTGCTGTAGACTGGAAACATTTGGGTTTGACACCAAAAGATGAATATGAGACAAGAGATCAACATTTCAGCTTTCATTTCCAGGTATTTACATCCTGATCTGATACACAATTGAGAAAATATCATTGTTTGTAAAGGAATACCACATTTTTAGGTGAGCAAAAGTATTGGAACATGTAGAATTAAAATAAATTAAAGTGAATAAAACATAATATGTTGTCGCAAATCCTTTGCTTGCAATAACTGCATCAAGGCTGTGACCCATTGACATCACCAAACTTTTGCATTCTTCTTTTGTGATGCTTTTCCAGGCTTTTTTGGGGCGGCAGTGGCGAAGTGGGTAGGGAGTTCGCCTCTGGTGTGCAGGGTCGGAGGTTCGATCCCCCGTCTCCCCGCCACATGTCGAAGTGTCCCTGGGCAAGACACTGAACCCCGAATTTCTCACGATAGTTAGCTTAGTTAGCGTGGTAGCTGCTGCTATCGGTGTATGAATGTGTGTGTGACTGGGTGAATGTGTACAAAAACAATGTAAAGTGCTTTGGGTCTGTGATATACGGAGTTATAGCGCTATACAAGTCCATTTACCATTACCATTTACCACTTTCACCGCAGCCTCTTTCAGTTGCTGTTTGTGTTGTTAGGGGGTAACTCTCTTAAATCTCCTCTTTGGCAGGTAAAATGAATGCTCTATTGGGTTTAAGTCTGGAGATTGACTTGGCCAGTCTAAAACCTTCCACTTCTTGCTCCTGATTAACTCTTTTGTTGTGTTTTGGGTCATTATCTTGCTGAATGATGAAGGACCTTCCAATCAGTTTGGTTGCATCTTTCCTTAAATTGGCAGACAAAATGTTTCTGTAAACTTCAGAGTTTATTTAGCTGTTGCCAAGATTAATGAGCCCATCCCAGAAGAAGCCATGCAAGCCCAAGCCATGACATTGCCTCCACCATGTTTCACAGACTAGCTTGTATGTTTGGGATCATGAGAAGATCCTTTCTTTCTTCAAACGTTAGCCTTTCCATCACTTTGGTAAAGGTTCATCTCGACAACAACACAGCAACACATGATGGCAACAGCAAAATGAACTTAGAAGTCTACAGAAACATTACGTCTGCCAATTTATAGAAAGATGCAACCAAACTGATTGGAAGATCCTCCATCATGAAGCAAGATAATGATCTGAAAAAACTGCAAAAACAACAAAGGAGGTTATTTATGGGCAAGAAATGGAAGGTTTTAGACTGGCCAAGTCAATCTCCAGACTTAAACCCAATAGAGCATGCGTTTTACCTGCTAAAGAGGACACTGAAGAGAGTAACCCCCCAAAATAAACAGCAACTGAAAGAGGCTGCGGTGAAAGCCTGGAAAAGCATCACAAAAGAAGAATGCAAACGTTTTGTGATGTCAATGGCTTGATGCAGTTATTGCAAGCGAACTGGATTTGCAAAAAAAATATGAAGTCTTATTCACTTACATTTCTTTTAAGTCTATCTGTTCCAATACTTTTGCTCACCTAAAACTGTGGTGTTCCTTTACAAATAATGCTATATTCTCAGGTGTGTATCAGATCCAGATGTAAATACCTGGAAATGAAAGCTGAAATGTTGATCTATTTTCTCATATTCATATTTTGGTGTCAAACCCAAATGTTTCCAGTCTACAGCAAAAATAAAAGGAATTGGCTGTTCCAATACTATTGAAGGGGACTGTACAAGAGGTGCCAAGTACATCCATACATTTGGATATATAATTTAATTCCTCATACACCATACATGTGTAGATATACTGACAAGACATATCAGTTGAAAACCAATACAAATCGGACCCAGGACCTAGCAGCTGAAATAAGGAAAAATAGAAGCAAACATAACATTTCTAATACTTATGCTAAAATTTGACAAATGTGAGTATATGAGTGAGACTGGAAGTCAGGCCTCACTCTGTCCCTCTAACAACACAGACCACAGAGGCTTGGTTTGAATAACACCATATGTTATCTCGAGATAGGCTTTGGTGCACGCCAGCACTGAAATCAAACCCTTAATCCTCCAATTAACACTAGACACTATGCCAGATTATGCCTGCATCTTGCCAGCAGTTGTGACATTATATTACATTGCCATGTCCACGTTGCACAGCAGTTGGATCACACAATTACAGTACGTTAAGGGTGTCCTAAAATTAGCAGCCAACCCCTTGTTTGCAAGGGACTGATATAGGCTTCTGCAAATCATACCCCAGCTCAGCAGTAAATCTTCATTTGCAATGCTCAGATTGTGTTGATACTGTAATAAACAATTGGACCAAAACTGTCCTGGATTTAAATACAGTAGTCCAGCCTTCACAGGTGGCTGTGCTACAGCCATGCAAGGCAATGGACTGTCTAGACATGATGTTGATGTAGATTACGTTTAAGACCCCACCTCATGGGGTGGGATTTGGACCCATGTGTTCACCAGAAATGTAGGATTTTCTAGGCTAATAAGCAATAGACCCTTGGACTGCTGAGTTAGTGCAGCTGGACCGACCACAAGGGTTTCAATGTGTGTAGATTCAAAAGCCTTGAACTTCCATGGAAAAGAGGAGAATTTGAATACATCTTAAAATCTACTCTTTTTTTAACCTTTATTTATACAGGTATATCCCATTGAGTCCGAAGACTCCTTTGCAAGGGAGACCTGTTCCCATTTACACGTTACCATTCACACACACATTCATACACCGATAGCAGGCTAACTATCGACATTCACACTCTTGTACACAGCAGATGGCTGGGCAGGTAATGCAAGACGAACCAATATCATCGGTTTCTCATGGCAACAATTAAAGTCATACTGCATCGTTAGTAGGTTAAAATGGTTCATAAAAAAAGTAATTAAAGGTTCAGTAAGCGGAATGGTCAGTTTAGCTAACTTCCTGTCAGTTAATGCATTTAGCAGTCCCCTCGCTCGTCCCTACGTCACCACATTAATGCACTGCGGTCTTCAAGCAGCGAGTTATCTTGCATCATCTCAGATCCATAAGTGTGATAAAAACCACCAAAACAGACATTGGGAAGGATTTTTACCAGCTCCGCCATTGTAGGCGCATACACATTCACCCATCTGTCACTCTGCAAGTGCACCGGCACTGAGACGGGTGCCGGTTTGTAGCGTTCTCTCTTCTGATTGGATACCAGTTTAGGGATCCCCGAAAAGTTTATTTTCACATTACATGCAGAGTGAGTGACTGAGAGATCAACTTTATGAAACGCACACACTATACAAGTGATCACTGTATGAATAAAGAGCGATTTCACACTTATATTAACATAAATAAATCGCTTACTTCATCTTTAATAGTCGTATTCCACATACTTTTTAACTTATCTTAAAGCCACTACATGTAACTTTGTCCGTTGGCGGCCCCTTTGGACAAAAGCGGTAGTATTTTTACGACGCCCGCTGTCGTAAAGCTGTTTTCTAGCTGGTGCCTGGCGTGCGAGTGTTAGGGCGCAATATAGTGCATATTTGTGTGTTGAAAGTGTGAGGGCACGGACTCTTTTCGGCTCAGTGAGAGTGGTTAGTGACACTGCATCAACTAATGCCAGTCAGTGCCACACACACCTGATTGCAATGAGTTGATGCAGTGTCACCTAACTACTCTCACGGAGCTGAAAGATTACGTGTCCTCACAGAAAGCGAATGAACGAGAGATGGCAGTTAGTATGGACGATGAGGTAATGTGTTTATGTTGTTGTAAATGATGACAATTTCAGATGGATAATGGTCATCTGATGAAGGTGAGGTAAAGGAAACTTTGTTTTAGTACCGCTGATTCATTTAGGAGTAAACACTGCAGTCTAGTTCGCTCCCATGAAAACACGTTGTACATGTTGCTTGGCAATGTCCTCCTCCCGCCCGTATATCACTCTCCCTTTTAGCTTTTCTTCATTACATTTTCTTTTTTTTCTTTGATGGTTCAGCCCCGTTATCAGTCATTATGACGACAAATAACTGTCGGGACAGGCTTTTCAAATCGCGTTGCTGCGCCACACTGAAATCTGCGAGCAATAAGAATATGTGACCATAGAGCCTGCATGCGCGAACCGAAAATCGGACTGGGTGTGCGACCAGACCAAATGCAGTAATAAAAACGATATATAAACGTATTTCTTTGCACTGATGGTTTCGTTTGCTGTTAAAGGTAATTTATGACTATCGGAGGAAACAAGATATTGTTTTAAAGATACTTAAATGTTACTCGTAGCTGCTTTAACTATTGTATGTTTATTTGATCACTTCATAGTTCCATCTATATACAGTATATCCACAAACTATCTGGACCCATTTCAATCATCGTAAGACTCAAATTGTTTTTCTCAACCCAACCATTGGAAAATCCTCTGACACGCTGCAGCCCAACTTGGCCTTTCTCATCTGACAGCAGCCCATGTCATCCAGTGACAGCCACACTCGGCTCCCTGGTGTATTTTTGTCTTGCTAGCTTCTCCCCCTGGGATGCAATTCCTTATAAGTCATCCATTCATTCCAGGAAGTGACAGCTTGTGTACCAGCTTTCCCCCCTCCCCCCCGTATGCCCCTCCTGGTACAGATAAGTAGGAAACTGCCAACATGAACATGAGATTAACATCTCCTGGGTCAACGGCACAGAAGTAGGAAGTAAAGATCAAAGCTTGAATGGAAAAAGAGTTGAGTGGAGTTAAAGATATATGCGTACACAAGGGGATCAGGACCACAGCTATAAGAATCAGGATGATGAGAGGCCAACTGTGGCATCACACAAACACCAACAAAGGGACAACGCTGCTTAACAGACAGAAGTCTACACTTATCACGGTTCTGTGAGTTTACGATTATTTGCACGTGAACAAGAGCCAAGAACTCCAATGTACTTACTGCCCAATGCTTGGGACCATTGCACTTTGTATCATCACATAGCAGTCCATATAGCTTTGTTTCCACTGAGTGGTACAATTCGGTTTGATACAGCACACAATTATTTTACCAAAATAAGTATACCGTACCTATTTTGATCACCCTTTTTGTTGGGGTATCAAGCGGTCCCAAGTGGACCCAATAGGGTAGAGTTAGAAACACAGCAGTCTGTTGATCTACAGAATCATAATTTCTGTGTGACAGGAGAGTTAAAAGGACAAACACAATATCCGGCCGCAATGTATAATCTCCTCTGCGAAAGTGCTGAACACGGAATTGTGTACTTCCACCATTGTAACTCTTTGTAGACTGCGTTGCATTCTTCGTCTTCATTGCATTTAATGGGGGGGCTTCACTGATGTCACAATACGTAGCTGCTGCGGCTAGCGCCATCCAGCATTTCCCCCTCCTAAGGAGGAAGGTAAGGGTAATGTGGTCAGAAGAAATTAAGGCCAGATCTAGGGTAACCGTTCATATCGTACCAAACTGAACTGTACCGCTCCTTAGAGATGATGCTCCAGTTCATTTCAAAAGGACACGTCCTCAGTCAGGTATGTTTTAGTGGTTATCCAGCAACAGGATGCCCTTTCAAAAAGGTATTCATTTAATCTCACAGATGTCTACATTCAAACAGTGTGATGAAGACTATGTATGCCCAGAGTTGGAACCAGTGCTTAAATCCTTTAAATTAGTTGCTGCATAGTCAGTGGACGCATTGCATTTTAAAACATTGTTTATCCACAGATTTTTTTTAAATATCTTTCTGGGCAGCAGACAGCAGACATCTCTGGGATCACAAAAATACCTTTATGAGATACAACCAGGTGGGGGTTGCGTAACATGGTGAAGGCATGTCCTGGGTACACCGAGGAACTGAATCATGGGCTAGAGATCCTATTGGTGACACTGATCAGAACATTCTACTGTAAAGTCACTGAAAATTCTCCACATAGTTTTGGTATGCTCCTGCATTCCATCTCGAGTTATCAGTTTTTCTAGCGTTTAGCCGTGTCTGCATTAATCACTTCCAAAAAGCTCTACGAAAAAAAGAAAAAAAAATTAACCATTTTACTTCCTTACTGCTCTGTAGTTGGAGGTTCTTCATAGGCCTACTGTGCATGGCTTAGTAAGCAGCAGTAACAGCAGCATCATCAACAATAACACAAGCCTTTTCTATGCAATTATGTTTCAAACCACCATTTAACAAGGATGTGTCTAAGGAATGACCCTTTGACCCGTTAGGCCTCTATGCTGAGCAAGCTGCTTCTGACCAACACTCACATTCAGTAACTATAAGCCTCTTGCAACAATTGCTCCTCCTAATGCGTATTTCTATTGACGTCAGATCCAACGGTGTATAAGGATTGACCATAAAAACACATCTACTGAGTGTGTGGATGCCCAGTCCCTTGTCCTCTATAGACAGCTGCCTCATATTGTCACCTTTACACTTCTTGGCAAGGTTGTGTAGGGGAAGTGCCTATTAACTTGGGATGCAGATCCAGTTCTTATGAAGGCTATAACCACTATGTTACTGGAGTGTACAGTGAAAGTGTATCCTACCACTGAAGCCTGACAGTCAGCTACAACCTGCCGGAGAGGAGATGAGATGTGGGAGTCTCACCTGATTGGATTTCAGCTCTCCGAGGACGTGAAGCCAGCTGCTATTCACAGTGAATCAAGTGGAAGATGAGAGGAGGGACACCCATAGCATTGCCCTGCAAAATGACAAGTTTTCATGCACCACCCTCAACCTTCCAACAAAAAAAAAATGGAGCTTAGGGCAGGCTATACTGCTTTAAGGTGTATTCAGCAATTCTGGAAAACCCTTGTTGTCAAAATCACTTTGTCAAAATCAGTAAATGTCTCTCCTCACGATCTGATACCTATCCATAGGCCTAATCTGTGTACACTCACTGTAAAAAAAAGTCTGGTGTTAATACACAGCCTAGTCTCTGTAAACTGGTGTGTAAAGAAAGGGTAGGCCTAGGGGTATGGAAAGCGGAAGGTGCCACAATTCGGCCCGGTATTTGACGCGGTATAGACAACAATCCGCCCGGTTTAGTCGTTAATCCGCCCGGAAAGGCCTGTTAAACCGCCCGGAACTTCCGCCCGGATTTGTATTTTCCGCCCGGAACTTCCGCGGAAAAACCGGGCGGAATTTCCGCCCGGTTTTTCCGCGGATTAGTCGCTCCTAAACCGGGCGGAAATTCCGCCCGGTTTTTAATATGCAAATTCTGTTTTGCTTGACCACTAAATTCGAAGGCTTTGTAACCAATCAGTGAAGAGAAATGACAGACCAAAGTAATGCATTGACGAGATCTGCAGTGCCTGCCTGTTACGCCGTAGCCTAGCTTGAGATAGGATAAATGATTGTTCTACTTAAAAACGTAACATGCACATGCATATTTAACAGTTCTGGATATGATGTGTTTGCTTAGCTAGTGATAGTAATCAGCTGTGTAGATTCCACAACATATAAGTGTTAATTAATAGGCTACCACTGTTAAAATAGGATTTATACTTGTAGTGAAGTAGGCTAACTAAGAGTTCAGCAGAATTGTGTCACGAGCATAGGCAAACGTAGTCATTATGTACTGAAATGGGCCCTGTCAGACAGTGTTTTTCTGTTCTGATGCTTGTGGATCATTCTTTCAGCCAGGCCTACATTAATGTCTTTTACATTTTCCTGCTATATGTTAAGATTGAGCTCACTTATCTCCATTGGCTAGTTCAATCTACAGCATCCAAGGATTTCATAGAGCTGATGCAGTGGATTAAACATGTATATAATCTGTATGATCACATTGCCTGCCTTCTCTTATAAAATACCATTTTAATCATGTGTATAATGATCTGACGTCTGTCTCCATTGTTGACTGAGGATTAAACATTTGCCTTGGACTATTTCCTTTCCTTTTTAACTCACCTTCTTTTAAAATCTCCTTTATTGTTCACCACATGCACTAAGACAAATTACTCTTTTCACAGGTAACTGATACTCTAATGGTCTGAGAGGAAAAATAGATATTCAATCATTAAAGGATCAAACCTAAACTTAACCATATCTCACCCCCCCCTACAACCCCAATGTTCATTTATCATGAGACACATTAGTATTGATTTAGGCTCAATTAGATCCAACTATATCCAACTTTTTCCTGTAAATGGTAAACGTAATGACCATATAACAGAGTATTTCCACACCTAGCACACACAGTATAGCAACATCAGTGTAACACATCAGAGAAACTTTATTCAGGTATAACAGTGAAAAAAAACATCTGTGTCATGGGTAAAGTAGGCTGTGCATGTGAGGAGCAGGGCCCGATTAGAAGGAAGCTGCAGACAGGATGAAGTTGACCCAGGAGAAGGGAGTTTCCAGGGAGTTGGAGATGGAGGGCTTTACTTCTTATCACCACAGCAACAGAACGCCTTCTGATAGGATGAGAGATCGGAAACATACATAGATATTAGAAAAAGAAAAAGCTTGTTAATCATTAAAACTAAACATCTGTAGAGCACCTCTTGTCCTGCATGTTTTAGGACAAGGGGCAGTACTCCTTTTTGAAAGAGATGCTATGTAAAAAGCTTATTTAATTGATAATTGCAGCATTTAGTATTCTGTCTCATTGGTCAATCAAACATGTAATGATTACTCTTACTAACAATCTGGTGGTATAAAGGCTATGCTATAATAAATGAATAAAAATGAGCCCTATATAATAAATCTGTCTTGAGTTGTGGTGTTTGAACCCAGAGTTTGTTCGCTCTGAGTTAGTGGAAACTCTGGGTTTTCCGTTTCAGGTAGCAGGTTCAGGGCAACTCATAGTCAGTTACTGCGACAACATACGCCGTGAGTCTAACCTGGCAGATATGTGGTTAGATCAACTCTTGAGTTTTTTTTTCACTTTACACTGCAGCTCTGACTGAAGAAAGAGTGTCACTGTCACAACGCGACCCTTTACAGTTTAAAGCAAAATCACTCAATAGAAATCTCTGTTGGGATGTTTTTATCATTTCCTGATGATTTTATGTTTGATCGATCATTTATCTGATCAGTAACCTAGTTCTCTGCCCTTTTGTCTTTCATAGAGGCGGCCACTTTATATATCATGAACATGCTCTACATTCAGATTAATAAACCTATTTGTATAGGTATTTGTATATAACCTATTATTTTTTTTATTAACAGGAGTTTTGTAACGTCTGTGCCACTGAACAGATTTCTGTCAGGTTGAAATGTACTAATTCTGCAGCTGCATGCGATCATTACTGTTCACTTGTGTGATCCTAAAGTCACAGACGAGCCTCGTTAAATAGCCTAATATGAATATAGAAATTATATAATAATTCAAACTGTGATCACTTGAGGAACATTGATTTGGTAATAAATCAATCAGGCTCTACAATGGAAACTGTCACCTAATTTGTCTGATGTTAATGTCTTTCACTCCCCATTTAAAAGCAGCGACATAGTCGGTTGTGAAACTAAACTTATTTTCGTCTCCTCTACTTTCTGGCGCCTTTGAGTCATGTCCATGTCCTTGTACTTGTCGTGGTGTTTCATTTCATAGTGTCTTCTAATCTACTCGTCTACTCTTTGGTTATAGCCACGTTGGCTCCCCATACAAGACAAACAGGTCCGTCTTTTACATCTGTAAACAGATATTTTGTCTCCCACCTGTCCAAAAAGCTCCTGTTTTCTGTCTTTCTTGGGATGGGTAGCAAGGTGCCAGTAGCAGCATGAGGTCGCTGTGACTACTGTCTGGCAAGTGGCTGGCAACACCAGCCACCACAGAGTCGCACCGCCGCATGCGTCATCAAAATGCTCAATGGTGTTGTGTGCCTCCAACGTAGCCTGTCAGGCAAACCTGCCAGGGAGGCCCTATGCCCATGCCCTGTCCCTAACCCTTACCGCGGGGGGTAGCCCTGCCTTCAAGGCTCGGTTGGGGGGAAAAAACACCCATAAAAATGCTAAAGTGAACCTTCCCAAAACTGGTATTAGCGGTAGACACGCTGTATAATACCGTCGGGCCAGCTCTAGTTGTAATTTAGTATTGCCTTGCGGGCCAAATATAATTACACTGCCACGGCCAGAGTTTGACACCCCTGCTATAGAGGCTCTGCTTACTGATTTAGTAACATGTTTCAATGTGTCTCAAACTAAAAATCAGATTAAAATGTATTGCTTCTTGTTTGCATTTGAACATGGATTATTTTTTTTTTAAATAATATAACATCCTCAGGCTGTAAACTAGGTAATTGTGCTTAGCCTTTTGAAGTAAAAGAACAACTTTGATCATCACTGTCAAGAAGAGAGAAACATATTGAGTCTGTTAGATTTATTGTCAAACAAAATATATTTGTGCCAGGCTTTTGTTTTTACCCCCTCCCTATTGAAAGGTCCCTTAATTTTTTGTGTTGTGATGTGATAATAGAAATTACGCATGACAGGCAGTAAACATAATGTAAAAACCTTGGAAGCTTCCATCAGAGCAAATTTCCTGAAAGTACACAACAATAACAACAATATAAAAAAGGGCCCCTCTATTGATGAGAGTCTGAAAGATAATCATGAAAAAGTTTCTTTGTATTAGAAAGAAAGAACCATTTTGTCAAACAACATTCCATCAGGGGGTCGCTGGCTGAAAGGACCATCCATTTTTTCCAAAGATAAGCCTACTATGTGTCTGTGTGATTACATGAGAAATGTTGATGGCTGTGATTCTGTAAGTCCTATTGAAAATCCAATGTTCTTATTTGATCTTTCCTTTGATGTATTGTACAATTTGATTGGACAGACTACAGCATTACGTAGGTGAACAGCACATGACCTGTCCTGTGCCTCTAAACCTCTACTGTAAGGTTTATGGGGGGGGGGGGAGAGCCATAGAACATGAATGATAAGAATAGAAATATGTCACAAAAACAGTACAGTACAGTCAGCTTTTGTTATCATACATTTAAAAAATGCTGAGGATAATGATGCTCAGGAGGTGGGTGCAATCAATTACTTAAAGGCCTACTTCACCAGTTTGAATATGAAGGTGTATTGAATTCTGAGATCCTATGTAGTATAAATGTGCGAAAAAAATTGAAATGGGTTCATCTAAGCTGAAAATACGAAAAAGAGTGTTTTTTTAACCCTATATTTCTCTTTCTCGTGGAAGACATCACAAGAAAGAGAAATATAAAGTTAAAAAAAAACTTTACTGTAAATATTACTGTGATGTCTTTTACTGTGACATCACAGTAGTATTTTGAGGTACGTTTTTAACCCTGTTTCTCTTTCTGTGATATGTCCTAAGAAAAGATTAAAAAAAACCTCTTTCTGCCTTTTCTCAGGCTACAGATGAGCCATTTTTTTGTTTATACTACAAAGGATCTCAGAATTCTGCCTCATATTCAAACCATAGGCCTTTGCATATAATTCTATTTTGTGCATTGCCAGTGTTTAGGCCATATTGTAACTATAAAAGCAATAATTGAAGCATTCCCAGCAATGAACATAAAATAATGCAGACTGGAAAAACGTTAACTGGTTGTCACTTTATTCTTTCAATTCAAGTCCCCCAGTCCATCTCTTAAGAAATGAGCCTATCAGAGCCAGAGGTCCGAGAATATATGTATGTACAGGGAATGTTTCGTATTACTTTTCCTGTTTCATTGTGTTTATGAAAAGGACTGGACTAATTTAATTAATATTGCAATTTCTTATCATTTTGCAAGAAGGAATTGGCTTTGATGAGACAAATTGAGCTGGCCTGTGAGTGGGTGGAAGAAAACAAATGCAACTGTGCTGGAAAAGTCTGGCTGGCACCAACGTTGATGTTGGATGAAGAAGATGCGGTGCTGGCCATCATACTAAAGGCTGAATCCCACCAGCTGTTTCAGGAAGCGGGTTTTTTTAGGGCGCACTCACACTAGTGCCGTTTGCCTGTTCCGTGCTCAGCACGATTCAGCACGATTCCCCCTCCCCACTCCCCCCGCAGGCCCGTGCTCACACTGCTCGTGGCCTGGGCACACTTGCACCTTGCCTACGTCACCCTGTGCGCGTTTAGGATTTGGGCTTAGTCTACTTGCTCAGGCTCTCTGAGCTGTTTGTGAATATTTTCATCCGGCTAAATTTGCATCAAGTATTCCACTTCCACATTAGAGCAAGCGAAATCCTTAAAGCTATTGTTTTTTTAAATGTAGCCTTAAGCTGTGGCAAGTCGCGGTGGACAGTCTCATATGTGCAGCACGCTGTTTATTATTAATATAACGGCCCCGTCATCAGACCATATGTACTGGATAGTTTTATACACATGTCGATCGCTCCATCAAATCCAAGTCAGAACTTTGTATGGGCAGAGATCGATTTTTTAAGTGTCTTTATAAAGTTTCTTGTTAAACCTTAGTGTAGGCTACTGTTTCCTTTATCTCCGGACGCGGTGTGTTGTTTTGGGTGCGTCTCCACAAGCCATGCGTAAATGCAGTTAGACAAGCTGACAGGAGGAAAAAGAAAAAATCCATCTGTGAGCGTAGAGTAAACAAAAACCCACTGCTGTGCTGGGCGACCCTGAGTAGCTCTCTCCCTCTTTTATTAGCCCACACCTAGGCTTACACACACACGTTAATTCTCACATTATAAGCTACAAGTCCAAAGTGGTGGGCAATTCTGGGTGCCGACTAATGGGGGCAGCGGACGTTAACGGATAGTAAATATTAATAAATTCACGTCAGAACGCGCCTGTGGCACTTGTCGCGTGTCATCTCCATTAGCATCTTACTTTGGCCACGGCACCTCTCCCAAGTGTGCCGTGGCCAAAGGCTGTTCCGTGCTGGAATACAAGTTGGCGTGGTCACACTAGCCAAACGTTCTAGACTTTAGTATGCTAATGAGCTTTGGCACGGGGCTGCGGGCCTAGTGTGAGTGGCCCCTTAGTGTGCTGCGTTGCATTTCTCCTCTGCTCCTATTTGTGAAGGGGGCGGGGCGTTAACAACATGAAAGCATGGATCCATCAACTATGCCATGTTCAAAGTCACTTAAATCCCCTCTCTTCCCCGTTCTGATGCTCGGTTTCAATTTCAGCACGTTGTCTTGACCACGTATTCATGCCTAAATGCGTTGTGTTGCTGCCATGTGATTGGCTAATTAGCTATTTGTTTTTAAAAGCAATTGAACAGGTGTACCTAATAAAGTGGCCGGTGAGTGTATATGTACATACACACAATATTAATTTGTAGCACGACGCGTGCACACACACGAGTGGAAACTATGTTCGGGCAAGTATGTTACACATGCATAGGTGACTGTGGTAACCTCACCAGGATGCAAACATACTTGCCCATCAGAAGTTCAGCTGATTTTTTGCAGTTGCAATGGTGACTTTTAGCTGCTGTGTGCCGTGTTTTTTCTTCTTCCTGCATACCTGCCGAACTGAAGGGCTTAGGTAAACATTGAATGATTTACTGGAAGGAGATTTCAGGAAGCTGAGCTGAAGGTGATACACTCATATCCTATCTGAAAACAGGGATAGGAGCAGTCTTTTTCAGCTGGAGAGGGATGGATGGATGGATAACTAAACGGAGATCACAGACAGAAAATGGGTTTGAGGGCATTTTTGTTAATGGACATACATGGTGTCTCAGTGTTCAAGTCAGATAATGCATTTTAGGGTCCAAACACACATAGGGGACTGGTAATGAAAATAATAGTTGCATTAGCTAAACAGAGGGACACAAACAGAAAGATGTAAGAAAATAAAGTGGGAACATATCTAGAAGTAAGGAAAGTGATGGGAGCAAGAAATCCTATCCAGCCTGAGAAAATGTCTTCTCACTTGTTATTTTCACATACACTAACACAGGCCTGAAATAAACTCACATGATCAAACACAGGAACACTCTAAAAA
Source organism: Hyperoplus lanceolatus (assembly GCA_026929865.2). Taxonomy (NCBI): domain Eukaryota; kingdom Metazoa; phylum Chordata; class Actinopteri; order Uranoscopiformes; family Ammodytidae; genus Hyperoplus; species Hyperoplus lanceolatus. Next base: position 8,052,542 of record CM049400.1, on the reverse strand, counting down.
ATAAATAAACTCCTGGCCAAACTCAAAGGATTACTTCACCAATACAGAACCGGCGTTCCATCATTATAAAATGGCTATTATGATATAAGGAAAGAGGTTTTTCTTCACTCAGTCTTCCCTTGGCCCAGATGTCCTGATAACCCACACCCCACCGTGCGTCACCAAAAAGAGCTATGGCTTGTGTGCTAGAAGGGCCGAGGACTACAGACCACTAGTTCCGCAAATTTCTATGCCCTGTGCAGGAATGAGGGGGCAGGAAGCTGCGGACGGGAAATGTAAACACAACGTCCACCATGTTTCTCCCCGCTTAGCGGAGAAGCCGAGTCCGAAAACCTCCGACCCTTAGCTGGGACATTTTCCATTTATAACGCCTGAAGTGGATTTTTAATGTTTACTGCAGTGAACGGACATTCGTGTCTACCAGTATAAACCGGATTACAGCGAGGAAGAGAGCTGATAGTCGTAAGGAGGAAGAGGAGAAGCTAGTGTAGTAATTTACAACAAATAGATATATTGTCATTTTACAGAACTCTCTGAGTTGACCAGAAAGCAAGGCAACCTTAGGGTTAACCTTGTTGCCACACAGGTCAGAATGACCTTAGTACACAAACTGCAGCAATGATAGCTGTTGCAGACACAGCAAAACATAGGAACACGGTTGCAACATCTTGCTACAAATAGCCACCCGAGTACTTCCGGGTAATCTCGATAGGAAAGGAAATTTCCTATGCAAAAAAGAGAATCCGTAGAGGCCCCGGGTCTATATGCAATGAGTTGCTGCCATGTGATTGGCTGATTAGTGATGTGTTAACAATAAATTGAACTGGTGTACCTAATAAAATGACCAGTGTTACATTGTGGAATGACATGGAGAAATCATATAATGCAGGGAATTGTATAAATGACTTTAACTGGTTGACAAATGTAAGAATTTCTAATTTGTAGAATACATTTTCATAAAGGTCATGTCTGGTTGGCATGTCAGTGAGCTAGCAAATGTAATAGCTGGGCCATAGAACCTTCACACTGCCCAACAATTAAGGTCCCTGATGTCTTCTAGCATTTTTAACTATATATCTGATGAAACAAGAAAATATGATTGGGATGATGGGATTTGATGAAACAAGAAAATATCTAAAAGCCTTTACAGTGTAAAACTTCTCAGGTTCAGAAATATTTAATAATAATTGATTGGATTTATACAGCGCTTTATTTCTCTGTGACTCAAAGCAATTTACAGGGTTCCAGGTTCAATTTGTTCACACAGTCATACCGGTGGTGGTAAACTACGATAGCAGCTACAGCTGCCCTGGGGCAGACTGACGCAAGCATGGCTGCCATTCAGCGCCAACGGCCCTTCCGACCACCACCTCAAACATACAGCAATCATACACATTCACACAAGGCAAAGTGGGTGAAGAGTCTTGCCCAAGGACACAACAACCATGACACAGGTGGCCGGGCGGGGATCGAACCGCCAACCCTTGGATCGTTGGCCAACCCGCTTAACCACCTGAGCCACAGTCGCCCCAAATCATCATTATTATAATCAACTGAACATGCTCAGACCGGTGAATACTATTTGATCGCTTTGGTAAGACTGTGTGTGTTCACACGCCTCCTGTTGAGTTGGGGCTATTGCATTGTGTGAAAGGCCTCCTTTGAAGTTCCCCTCCTTCAAAATAATGAGACCCTTCAATTGCTGCACACACTTTGCTATCTTTTCTCTCTCTCTCTCTCTCTTTCTCTCTCTCTCTCTCTTTCTCTCTCCCTCCCACACACGCTCCTCTTTCTCAGTTAAAATCCATTTTCAATTTTTTCCTAACCCTTTTATTCTTGGGCCCCATTCTTTATTTTTTCATCTTTCATTATTTTTCTCCCACCTGCCTCTTTGTTATACCCAACTGCCCATTTCAAAGTCTCCATTTCAAATGCTTCAGGAATAAAAGAGCAGAAAGCACATTAATCCAATAAGCACACACTATATGGCTACAGTTAGATGGTCATATAATAATAATAATAATAATAATAATAATAATAATAATAATAATAATAATAATAATAATAGGCATGGTAGGCACACTTTTCACTCTAGTGTGAATTGCTCAGGGGCTCGATGGCGCGTGCCCCTCTGACGGGCAAAGGGTGTGGATCTTTCCTGGTTTGTTAGAATGGAGGCGGTGGGATGGGCATACATTAAACGCACCCAGGAAATACAAGGGCACCCAAGAACGAACTCCTCCAGCACCTTGAGCAAGTACCCCCACTCAACCTGATCGAAAGCCTTTTCCGCGTCCAGACACAAAACAGCTTGTTTGGAAGAGCTGTCGAATTTGTTATACATAATATTTAGGACTCTCCTAACATTAAAAAATTAAAACCTATTGGGGATGAACCCGGTCTGATCTGTGTGAATAATGGATTCTATAGATTTGTTTAGTCTATTTGACAGACTTTTTGTGAAAATTTTGAAATCCAAGTTAAACATAGAAATTGAGGATGGATTAGTTTCATCCCTGTCTTGTTTTAACAAGAGAGAAATGTTTGCGTTAGCTACAGTGTTGGTGAACCTAACAGCTTCGGTTGAGTTGGAGAACATTCTATGCATGATCGGGGTTACTTGGTCAGCAAACTTCTTATAAAATTTAACAAAGCCATGTGGGAAGCTCTTGCCGTTATGCAGTGATTTGATGGCGTCCGTGATTTCTGCAGGGGACAGTTCAGAGTTTAAGGCCTCACGGGAGGCGCTGTCTAGTTTTGGTATGTATAGCTTTTTTAACCATGCGTCGATATCACTGTTAGCTTTGGATTTATAAAGCTCCTGGTAATACTCGTAATAGCGTTTATTTATCTGTTTTGGGTCAGTTAAAGCCACACCTCTGCTAGATGTTATTGTATGTGTGGATCTGCTGGCTTGTTGCCCTCTGAGCTGGCGGGCCAGCAAGGTATGTGGTTTATCCCCTAATTCAAAATAACGTTGCTTAAGTCTGAGAAGCTGATCACTCACTTGACTCGTTAAAATAGTGTTATACTCGTATTTAAGACTAAGAATATTTTGCAGAGTTTGGGGGTTATTTGTGTTTCTGTATAATGTCTCCACCGAGGTGAGCGCCAAGTCAATAACCTTTAAACGTCTTTCTCTAGATTTCTTTAAAGACTCTACATATGAAATGATATAACCTCCCATGACCAATTTTTTTTTTAAAGATATTTTTTGGGCATTTTTATGCTTTATTGAGTGCAGAGCGACAGAAGTGAAATGGGGCAGTGACATGCAGAGAACGACCAGCTAGTGGGAATCGAACCCGGGTCTGCTGCTGGGCCCGGTCCCGGAGGGGGACGCCTTACCAACTGAGCTAAAGTTGCCCCCTCATGACCACTTTAAAAGTTTCCCACAAGGTGGAGTCAGAGACATCCGAGGTATCGTTGGTCTCTAAATATTCAATATCAATATTTGGACCATAAAAGTTAAGAAGTGTTACATGAACAGAGCAAAGATACCCAGTTACTATAAGGAAACAACCATTCAGGTTACTTACTGTAGAGATATGTTTAAAATCTATGTTTTTCTTAATAATAATTGCCACACCGCGGGCTTTGCTTGAAAATGTGGATTGAAATATCTGGTCTGCCCATCTGCAGCGCAGCCGGTTCCGCTCTGATGGTCTAATGTGAGTTTCTTGGAGGAACACAATATCGGCAGATAGAGATTTAAGATGTGAAAAAACCTTAGCTCGTTTAATTGGATGGCCCATGCCTCGCACGTTCCAGCTCACCATGGTAACCCCCCTGCTTGTATCATCACCCCCGGGTATCATACAAAGTTATAAGCCATAATACACACGCAGTGACACAGTTTGCCCTAAACAAAAAGACAGTTAGACCACTAGTACAAAAACACATACATGCCTTCCCACCCTCCCCACTTTCCCAAACAAAACGGGGGTTACTCCAGCCATCTAGCCTATTCAGCCTAAAGGCCAGCTAAATGCTACGCTGTAAAACCGCTAGCTAACTAAAAGTTTAGCTGCCTCCCCCCCCTCCTCCGATGTACAAATAAAAGTGTCAAACATAGTAACGTTTCCCTTTGAAAAGTGAACAGGGACACATCTTGTACAAACAACCTGCTCCCGGGATATGTCAAGGTACATTTAAAACCAAAAAAAATAAAGTGTATAGCCCAGTGCTGAACCTGTAAGCAAATATGTATCCGTGGCTCAACTTTTAGCTCCTTCATGGCCCGGCTCGCGTTAGCCGATGCCCGCCGTCCACTCAGTGTCAATGGGATGAACATAGATAAACACGGAAAAAGTCTGTGCAGCTGGGCAAAAAATACTGTCTTCTGGCTTTAAGCTTACCCCACAATAAAGTGACCATGGCTCCAAGTCGAAGTTGGTCGTGAACGTTGGTCCGAAGACCCACTAGCCAAAGTTAGCCCGTTAGCCGATATTAGCCAGCTAGCCGGCTTTAGCTCACTGATGACGCCGGCCTGGCCTGCCCTGCATGTTGTCGGCAAATCTCGTGGCCTCCTCCGGGGTAGTGAATATCAATGTGCCCTGGGTGGCTCGGAGCCGAGCGGATAGATGAATCCGGTCCGCAGGCCCGCATCTCCCAGCCTCTTCCTCGCGTCCTCGAAGAGCTGGCAACGCCTCATTATCTCCGCCGGAAGGTCTGGAAAGATATGAAACCGTTTCCCATTGTAGCTAAGCGGGTATTTTTGTTGTGACAGCCACATTATCTGTTCTTTCAGCCAGAAGCTGTGGATCTTGGCTATCATGACTCTGGGGCGTGCGGGGTCGTTAGCTGGGTGTGCACCTAGTCTGCGCTCGGTCAGCCTCTATTGGCTCCGGGAAGTTTTCTGCCCCCAGAAAATCTTCAATAAAGCTGGCGAAAAATTCAGTGGGGCGACCACCTTCAACTTTTTATGGTAGCCCGGCTTTTATGTTTTGGCGTCTTGAGCGCACCTCGAGATCAATTACTTTGTCCTGGAGAGTTTGTTAGCATTCTCTAGCCGTAGTCCCTGTCGTGGTCACTGCTAGCTTCTTCCACCGTAGCTATCCGCTGACCGTGTTCAGCCAGAGTAGCCTGCGTGATTTGAAGAGACGCTTCCAGGGCTTGAAATCCATCTTCTTGCTCATGTCGCCTATCTTCTTGCTCATATCGCCTATGGCTGTGAGAATTACGGCCGAGTCAGGGGTACTGTCCGCCATTAGCTTTGTTAGCTCTGATGCCTTGCCGCTAGCCCCCTCTTCGGCCTGCGGGGATGACGGATTTTCTCCGTTAGTTTTAGTTTTTTTACGGGTCATTTTGTTTTGTTGCCGGTAGTAAAGTACAAAGCAGCACTCAAAGTGGGAATTGTGCAATAAATTGCCTTAATCGGAGAGGAGCGCAAGCAAAACACGTCTATTCCATCGCATGCGCTCTAGCGCCCCCCCTCCAACAACTAGTTAGCTAGCTAACAACAACGGAGAAAAATACTGAGGAGCTAAATATTTTCAATTTGACATGAAAAACACATTCAGCTGTCTAAAGGTGCGAACACACTACATGCTTTACACGCGTACAGACGCGTATAAAATCGGCTATTTTTCCATAGGGAACCATTGGTTTACGCACGTACATTGCGCGTAGATGCGTCACTCGAGCTAAAGCAACATTTTAGCCGCGAATGTACGCACCTACGCAGCAACGCGCGGATTTCAAAAAATTTAACTTTTTACGCTCCTACGCATGACGATTAGCCGCGTTGGCCAATCAGTGTTGGGCTTGGCACGGTCGGAGAACAGTGTACTGTACACAGAGGCTGATGAGAGACACCAAGGAGGAAAATGTATTGCAGGCGGCCCGGTGCTGTATTTTCATTTTTCATTTTTCATTTAACTTTTATTTATCCTCGAGAGACCAATTGAGGGGTGACCCTCATTTTCAATGATGTGGGTCAAAACAAATTCAAAACAACAATACACAAAATATTCAATGCAAGCACATCAAATACACAACAAGTGAAGAGAAGAGAAAAAAACAAAAAAACAATTGAAACATTTACAAAGTGGTGAAGAGTGGCAGCGGTAAAAGGAATAAAGTACAATATAGCCTAATTAAAACAGTTACAAGTAGAGTTTGGCAAGATCCAAAGATAATCTGTTTAAATTGGCCAAGGATATGAATGTATTTAGTTTAAATTTAATTTGCTGTAAGTTGTTCCAGAATTCGGGGCACTTAGCTAAGCCATCTTTCCCAGCTCAGACCAAGCTTGGGACCTGCTTCTCAGCATGTCAGTGGGCCCGGGTTTGATAAAGCCCATGAAATGTGCAGCATTTCAGTTAAATAGCGAGGAAGCTTCCCGGTCAGAAGTTTTATAAATAAAAATGTGCCAATGTGCGTCGTCTCTTAAGGGAGGACCACCCAGCCTTTACATACAGAGACAATGGTGTGTATCATAAGCATCTCCTGTGATGAATCTTAAAGCAGAGTGAAAAACAGAGGTCTAGGAGTTTAAGACATGAATGAGATGCATGCCGGTAGACCACATCACCGTAATCAAGGACAGACATGAAAACCGCCTCAATAATCCCTTTTCCTACTAAATAAGGGAAAGGTGGTTTATTCCTAAAAAAACAATTTTTCGTCGTAGTCGGTAAACAAGATTATTTATATGAAAATGAAAAGTGAGTTTATCATCTAACCAGATGCCGAGATATTTATACTCTGTGACTCTTTCCAATTAAAAATCCATTCTTTGTAAACATATTAAAATCATTAAAATGTGTAGTTTTGCTCTGGAGAAACACATATATTTGGTTTTGTCTGTGATAAGAACAAGCCTGAGGTCCACTAGACAGTCCTGCAGGGTGTTAAAAAAGAGCTTTGTAGGTTCTGAATAGATTGGTGTGCGAATCAGAAATGCAATACAGTACTGTGTCGTCAGCGTATAGATGGGCGTGACAGTTTTTTAGCAATGAAACAATGTTATTTATATAAATTGTGAAAAAACTAGACCTAAAATTGAGCCCTGTGGGACACCATTTGTAACCAGTTAAAAACTCAGACTGGTATCTTCCCCAGTTTAACTGACTGCTGTCTATCAGAGATAGTCCCTAAACCAGCTACGTACAGAATCAGAATGATCAAAGCCAATATCATGCAGCCTCTGTAAGAGCAAATGGTGGTCAACAGTATCAAAGGCTTTTGAAAGATTAATTTAAAAGAAGTGCTGCACAGTGCTTTTGTTTTGTCTAATGCTGTAACAATGTTGTATACAACCAAAGTGACAGTACTGACGCTTGCCCTAAAACCAGGTTGGAATGGGCTCAAAATGGAAGCACTAGTTAGAAATGTTTTTAACCTGATTATTAATAAGCGATTCTAGAATTTTTGCGAGGCATGGGAGTTTGGAAATTGGCCTGTAGTTATTAAGATTATTCTTGTCACCACCTTTATGTAAAGGAATTACATGAGCTTTTTTTTTTAAATTTTAGGAACTATTCCAGAGAGACAGGAAAGATTAAAAATATGGGTAATTTGTTTTGATATTATATGTGTAGAGCTTGATTGAAAAGGGGTCCAAATTGTCCTCTCCCATGTACTTCTTAGGGTTGATGGCGAGTGCATCGACAGCAACACTTGTGGGAAGAAGATCAAGGCTGAAAAGAGGAGTTTGAGAGACAGAGGCGGTACGTTACTACTGGTGGTAGAGGCCTATAACCTCCATTCTATGAAAGAGTTGACCAGCAGCTACAAAATGTTTATTAAAAGCTAAGCCAATCTCTTCTGATCATTGAGAGTGTGACCATTTAATTTGATCTGAGTGGGAACTGTGCTAAATTGTTTTTATTATAGTTCACAGCTTTCCAAAATAGTGCAGGGTTAGAGTAGCAGTTTGAGATTAATTCAAAGGTAGTATTCAGATTTGGCTTTCCTGACCATGGCTGTGCATTTATTCCTAAGGTGTCTAAAAATTGTCCAATTGGTATTATCTCCAGAGCGTCTAGCTACAGACCATGCTTTATTTCTCTCGGAAAATAAATCAGATAGTTCACTTGTAAACTAGGGGTTTGATCTATTTTTTACTCTATGTTTTTTAGGGGCGCATCTTGTTTTATAATTGAGGTGAAAGTATTGATGAAATGGTCCTAGGCTAACTCAACATCCGAAATTTGCTTAGTCAGTTGAATGTCACTATGATGGAGATCACTTAAAAGGAAACGCTCATTAAAACCTTTAAAATTCGCTTAATTATGATTTTAGGTTGAGATATTTTTAAATGAATACTTCTGATACAGGCCACTGGGCAGTGATCACTAATCCCAAGCTCAAAGACACCAGCGGAAGCTATTTTATTTATTTTATTTGATAAGATTAAATCTATTAAAGTTGATTTTGCTGGGTTTTTGAATTAGGTCTTGTGGGCTCAGTTATTAATTGTAAAGGAATTAATGTTGCTACAGATTTCTTTGAAAGATTCAGAGAAACTCAAAGCCAGTCAACGTTAAAATCACCCATCACAATTACCTCTCTATTTACATAAATCAGTACAAAAACACTGGCAAGCAAGTAGCAGGGAAGCACAAACACATAAGGGCCAGCAACCACTTTCTAAGGCATCCATGCCCTATATAATGCCCCCATTCTCAACCACCACACCCACTGAACTCTCTCTCTCACACACACACACACACACACACACACACACACACACACACACACACACACACACACACACACACACACACACACACACACACACACACACACAGACACACACACACACACACACACACACACACACACACACACACACACACACACACACACACACACACACACACACACACACACACACAGACACACACACACACACACACACACACACACGTCATACCACACCAGTTGCACCTTTTATTGCTCTGTGACAGCTGTCTTCTGAAGGCAGAGGGAAACTGCCCTTAAAGAAAGTATACTTTTCAGAACAAAGTGCACTTGACTCTTCTTGAGAACACTGAGAATGGGCCTAACCCAGTAGTGGACACGTGTATACTCTACATGCACATATAAAGCACTTCTCTATATTCTTTATATACCTGTGCTATGCCATTTTACTTTCCACTTTTGAGTTTATTTGTCCTGCTCTGCCCTCAGGTGGTGGAGGGCTGCAACAACATCTTAAATATTGTATCCAAGGAGAGAGGATTTGTATTTCAGGCAAGTGACAGTGAGTTCCCTATTTGATCAATGAAGTTAATACTAAGATATGTGTTTGTGTTATATGTATTTATCTTGTTGCCAATAAAGCTTCACAAGTCTTGTTTGGACTGCAGTCTTTGCACCGATCTCCAGAGGGCCCAAAAAAAGTGAACTGCATCTGTGTGTCAGAGGTTATGATGGGGTTATCCACTGACCTCAGATCAGCTTCTGCCTGGAACTCAGCTCAATACACTCTCTGTATGTGATGCATTCCATAATTCTGCCATTAGAACCATTAGCAACATTCCGCGTCTTCACAACAACACTTAGTAGAAACAATTCAGTGTGAGAGTGTTAGAGTGTTTCTGTTCAACCAAACATATAAATATATTTTAAAAAGAGAAACTGACATGTTTCAACACATCCTTAATCATTCCAAGGCAAATAAATACATGCAACCCGACAAAGCAGTCAATCTCCAGCCAACAGGAACAAATCCCAGACCAACATTGGAAAACTACATGGTTGGTATAGTTACTAGCATGTTACTGTGTGAATATTGTGGTTCTCTGATGAGGATGTATTGTATGCATTGCCCAAGATTGGCAAATACTTAGGCAAATGAATACATTTTAACGAGATATTCAGTGCATTTGGATAAAAAGATCAGGGGAGGTTGTACTCCAGAGTAAATGTCTCTTCATTAGATATGTAAAGATGCTGTGACTAGGTCTGGTCATTGAAGAGTTTGGCTTTACATGCTATAGACATTGGGTTCAATATTGTGTTACTCCTTTTCATGCCATTCAGAAGCTTGTTCAAGGTTTTATTTAGATTCCATCTTAATGTCTCAACTATGGCTAGAGTTGTATTGTTATGAAATGTCATCAACTGGTTGAGTGTAACTTTAGTGCCTCCACTTTTATTTCTACACCAGTAATTAGTAACTTTGCAGATTAATAACTTTACACAGAAAATATATGATCAAATAGGACAATATGACTCATTGTATAGATATATGTACTGATAACATCCCAATACATTCACTGGAAAAGGCAACCATTGCATTAAAGGTGGAGTCTGTGGTTCTGGAAAACGCTTGTTGTCAAAATCAGTTCTTGTCAACATCTGTGAATATCACCTCAGGATCCGCTACCTGTCCTGTGTGTGCGCACTGAAACAAAATCCAATGTGAGTGGACAGCCTAGGCTCTGGAAACAGGCATGCTGCCATACGGTGGGCCCATTTGTGCTTACCCTTTGTTGAAATACCAGTTTACAAATCCTAGGCTGTGTATTAACACCAGATTTGTTTGCGCGCATAACACAGTATGTACGTGATTTTGACAACAAGTGTTTACCAGAATCGCTGACTCCACCTTTCAATACAATTGCACACATACAACCACTCCTCAGAGATTACATTTCTACACATGTTGGCTGAAGTTGGTCAATTGAACAGTTGTTAGCCTACATACATTCCCTCTGTTTTTACCTGCAGTGTGACGTCAACGTGAAAGGCAGCATGTACACACTGGAGCTGAAGCACAGTGTGTCTGAAAAGGCTTTCAAGCGCCGTCACCTGACGGCCCTGCCACCAGTGAGCTACTATGGATCTCACAAAACACAAAAGAATGTCAGGCACCCTCAGCAAACTGGCCTGCTGCCACCAATCTGCCAGGCCTGGCAGAAAACCCCACATGGCCTCAACCATCAGCAAACTATGCTCCCACCAAGCCATGCTGCTCAGGTCTGTCCCCCAAGTCTTTGTATATACCTTTATTTAAACCTATAGTGCGTAACTTCTGTCACCCCCATGAGGAATAATGATGAATAACAAGCGCATCTACATAAGGTAAGCCTTCGGTGATCGTGCATGGATTTTTATACCTTCTGCTGTACGTCCAGGTTTTTTTTCTTAGCAGTAGAATCAACAAATTAAACATGTTGTGGGCGCCTCTTGTTTTTTTTATGTGGCAGTGTCAGGGGCTGACACCAGTTTGTAAACTGTACCATACTGAGAAATACAGAGAGTGTTGATTCAACTGTTGAATGTAACTGACATTCATTTATATTGGAAAAAGTTACTCACTGTTGCTTTAACTATCACAGGATCATATTTTGAAGTGTTCAATCAATCTCTTTGATCATTTGACCAGGAACGACAAGGTTTGACATGCAGCAAAACCTTCTCCGTGGATAGCTTCGATTCCAAGGATAGGCAGAAAGTCAACGATATGACCCAAAGAAAGGTCATGTCCCCTCAAAGTAAGACTTATTTCTTGGAAATTTAGATTTTTATTCTTCTATACTGAGGTCAGATCTTTCTGTGATTCCCTTTTGAGAGCCCCAAATGAAAGTTTCAGAGATCTGTTTGCCCCTTATCTTGTACAGCTGTTCTGAGAGATTACAAGAACTACCTGACTGGGTATGAGCTGGAAGAAATCAAGGACTTCCAACAGGTGTGGTACCTGGGAAAGAAGGCCTACAAAACTCGCTACTCTAAGCTCACTAATATGACAGCCCTCAACTCTGGCTTTGACAGCGAGGAGGGATACTACAAAGCAGTAAGTGGTCCAGTATTTACCGTCCAGACACACAACGGTCACCTATAGCTCAAACTGTGTCTTTTTTGTTACTTTTATGTAGGCCTATTACGGGTAACTGACACGTACTTGCTGGTATCGGTTCCTTCATTTGTCTGATTCTTTTACAAAAAGGTAAACATTTCAAAAATAGTCTCTTTAATAGCCACTGAGGACCGCAAAAACAACATTGATCACACAGAGCTGTTATATAGCAAGCATGTGCGCCACATTAGCATTCATTGATTTAGTTTGATGACGTCTGACAAATGTAAATCTTATGTTCACTTTCCTTTTAGCTCAGAGTAAAGCCAGAGTAGTGGATGCAATGTCTCTCGAAATGTCAGAAGCTTGAATGCTGAAAACCAGAACTGAATAGCTTAAATATGCTCATTTGTCTTATTCTTATATTCAGTATTTCATTAAAACAAAGTATATAGATACAGTAGATTCAAACACATCTTAAAGGTAACAAAAGTGATTTTGAAGCATCTCCGCATTGCATCACTTCCCTACGGCCTAGATGTGAATGTGTGTGAGTTTTTTTCTTGTGGTGTACCTGGTAAAGCTATAACCTTTTTTATTACCCCACAGATCATCAGTGATCACTTGGCCTACCGCTTTGAGATACTGGGGGTGATTGGCACAGGCTACTCCGGACAGGTCCTCAAATGCAAGGACCACAAGACCATCGAGCTGGTGGCCATCAAAGTCATTCGAAACAAAGACAGGTAAAATATCACTGGGCCAATGTGAAGCAGCACGCAACAACAACAACAAAAAATCAGGCAGATCAGGCATGATAAGAATCATTAGCCATATGGCTGAGAGTTTGATTAATGTGGATTATATTCAATGTTCCCCCGCAAAACACCATAGTGCATGCTACTTATCAAGGTCAGCATGCAATAGCTTTTAACTGCTTTCAAGCACGTTTCATCTTACAGTAATGCAGTTGAAAACTCCGAAAAAGCTAGTGGGTGAAGTAAGATTGGTTTGTCCTAGAATGGGTCCCAAGCTGAAAGCTGATCTTTGAATGAATATCATTAATACACATTATATCTTCGGATCTCTCGGTCATAACCTCCAGTTGACTGGGTGCATTTTATACTCAACAAGTCAGCCTCGCACACAATCACACGTTATTACCGAGGTTCATATTGTCCTTTCACAGTACTCATAACCTGGGCAAGACCGAGTTGAAGATCTTAGAAGCCCTGCGAGAGCTAGACAAGAGCAACAGAGCCAACATAGTCCACATGAAGGAGCACTTCTACTTCCGCCATCACCTCTGCATCACGTTCAAACTCTTTGGGTGAGTTCAGGAAGCATATTCTGCTAACTTGATTTGTTATGACTTCACGTATACAGCTCCGGAAAAAAAGAAGAGACCAGTCTGAGACCAGACCAGTCATCGAAAAAAGTTCTTAATGACCAAAAATGTATTGGAATATGGTAGAAATGTTGTCAGTATTTTATTATATTAATTATATTATATTATATTATATTATATTATATTATATTATATTATATTATATTATATTATATTATATTATATTATATTATATTATATTATATTATATTATAAAACCAAACTGTTCATTTTACTCAAACATATGCCAATAAATAGTAAAACAGGAGACACTGAACATTTGGAGTGGTCTTTTAATTTTTTTCCAGAGCTGTAACTAGGGAGTCTATTGAAATGTGATGAGCAAGGTTGTCTGACATTTTAAATTATTCACCTACAATTTTTTTCTCTTCCAGAAAGGACTTATATAGAGCCTTGAAAGACACCCACCCGCAGGGCCTGAGTGAGAAGGAGGTGAAACAGTACGCCACAGACGTGCTGAAGTGTCTGCAGATGCTAAAGAAGAAGAGGATCGTCCATGGTGACCTCAAACCGGTGAGAACCACTGGCTTTATATGTTGCTTGCAGCCTGTCCATTCACTGAAGTTGTTGTAGTGACATATAACACATAATGATAATAACAAAGAGACACATGGATTTCATATACCTTCTGCTGTATGTCCAGTTTTTTTCTTCTTCTTGGCAGTATAGAATCAACAACTGTAATGTGTATTGGGCGCTTCCTTGGATTTTTTTCTGAGCTCCTGAACCAGTGTCAGGGGTGGTGACACCAGTTTGTAAACGCTGCTGTGTTGAGCTGATGGGGCTGAATCAACTTTGCGTCAACTCGTTTGGCAATTGGCTTGAATGTAACCGACATTACAAAGTTACACACTATTATAGCTTAAATAAGGGCATGTTTCTTTTCTTTCAAGGACAATATTCTAATGTACCAAAAGGACAATGAGAAGCACGCAGCAGTCAGTGACTTTGGAGGGAGCTACTTTATGAAAAGCAGAGGTGAGTGTGTGTGTTTTTTTGTTTGTTTTGTTTTTGCATTACATATCCAGACACACAACCTGCGTTCCAAATCGCATACTTTTTTCTTTTTTCTACACTACATACCAAAAGTAGAGTTTTAGCCACAGGTGAGAAAAATAAATCAGATAAGGGAATGTTTTTTTTTTATTAGTGAAATATCAAGAATAAAGACGAATACTCCAAAATGCTATTGGAGTGAGAAGGGTATTCATGTAGGCCTACTGTATTTTCAGCATACTACAATTGACGTGATGTATTTGGACATCCTAAATCTTTTTCTGGCGTACTAAAGTAGTAGGGAAGTATGGAGATTGGAACGCAGGGACAGTACAATATTATCTCTAGACTGCTTTGTTTTTTAATACTTCCTCCCATCCATACTTTCCAACAGATCAGCCCCTCATCCACACGCTGTACTACGCGTCTCCCGAGATTCTCCTGGGTAAGAAGTGCAGCCCCGCCACGGACATGTGGAGCCTGGGCTGCATGATGGCCGAGCTGTCCCAGGGCCACCGTCTGTTCCGCGGGGATGACAACGCAGACCACCTCAACTGTATCATGAAGGTTAGTAGAGGGGATCCATAAAATAATGCTACACCTTCAGGACTTTGAAGGTTGAGCCGGGGATTCTGTAGAATGCTTGTTTGTCAAAATCAGAGAATATCACCATATTGTGTAGGCTACTGTGTGTATTTGGAAAACAAACACAGTGTTAATACACACGCCTATAGGCTCTGTAAATGGGGCATGTTGCTACGGTGCCCCCCTCCCCCCCCACCTCCCCCATTTTTACATACCCTTTGTTTATATACCTTTTCTTTTAAAGAGCATTGGCTGTGTATTAACCTGGTATTATTAAACACTGGATTTTTTTTTTCAGCGCACACACACACACACACACTGTAAGGACAGGTTAGCAGATCATGAGGAGATATTTACTGAAAAAGGGATTTTTACAAGCATTCTCCAGAATCACTGACTCCACCTTTCTACGAGTGGATTTGTTGAGCCATATGCCATTTTTTTTTTTTTTTTTTTACAAATGTATCCTTGTGAACTCTTTTAGGTGCTGGGTGTTCTTCCCCAAGAACTTCTGATGGATGCACCGAAAAGTAACAAATTCTTTAGTGAGCAAAACAAGCATTTGAAGACTTTTTTAAACCCTTTCTTGGCTGCTTTCACATGTACTTATGTGTCCATACACCGCACTCTTACAGGACTGTGCTTTTAATTCTGAGGGCTTTTTTTTTTGGCACAGATTCCGATGGTGTCCCGTTGAAAATGAAATACATAGCGATGTACCAAAGCAGCTCACTGGCCAAACACCTAAATTCTAAGAATTTCTCTTTCCTGGATTTCATTGCACGCTGCCTTGAGTAAGTAGAAACTCTCATGGGAATGACGTATCATCTCGTATCATGTATGAATAGACCGTTAAGTCTACAGC
Organism: Hyperoplus lanceolatus; assembly: GCA_026929865.2. Taxonomy (NCBI): domain Eukaryota; kingdom Metazoa; phylum Chordata; class Actinopteri; order Uranoscopiformes; family Ammodytidae; genus Hyperoplus; species Hyperoplus lanceolatus. The sequence goes on along the minus strand of CM049400.1, from coordinate 8,036,936 downwards.
AACACATGAACTCTGTGAGCATGAAATCTATAGACATTTCTGAATTCATTTGTCCTTTTATCACAATTGAAATATATCTCGGAACGACTCCATGACGTGCTTGTATCTCATAATCATTTAGGTATGATCCAACTAAGCGCATGACACCGGGGGAGGCCTTACAGCATCCATGGTTACGAAAGGCAGAGAGAGCTAAACATGTGGAGTCAGATGGAATTACTAAATCAGGTAAGACCTTAAGGGCGCACTCACACTACACTAGAGACCTTTCTTTCGTCTCTTCAGCACTACTTAGCACCTGCTGTACTCAACAGTAATGTATGTAGCCGTCTTTTTTTTCTCTTTTTGCGTGTGCGTGCCTCACAGCTTAGCTAGCAGACAGTAGACTCAATCTTATTAAAGGAGAAGTAAGTGATATGGTGCTTTTAGCTAACATCCTGTCAGTGACTGCAATTAGCAGTCCTCTCCCTCGTCCCTACAACACCACCAACCTAACACACAGCCGTCTTCATCAGATAGTGAGCAGCAAGTCATTGTTCACTGTGACCAGCCTCTTTATACCCCCCTGTCTCCTAATTGGATAAAACAAGCGGGATACTCGAAATTTTAACTGGCAATTACTGCAAAGCTGAATGACTGGGAGACCTGTGTTATGAACTGCACATACTGTTTAAGTGATTTCTGTTTGAATATAAAGAGATGTAACACGTATATTAACAACACAAATATCACTTACTTCTCCTTTAAACAAATAAATACATTTTCATATCCACTTTTTTCCTCAGTCGCCCCAGTGCCCTCCTCCGGCAGCAAAGAGCCGGCTCTTCTGAACAGACCGAAAATGCCACCGCTGAAGTTACAAGCGTTCAAGAAGACCCTTACAAAGAGGGGAGGGAATTAAGAGACACAGTAACAGACTGCCAGATGGTGACATAATACAGCGCTCCTCATTCTCCTGAGCGTGTGTGGGTCCTGCTAGCTCCTACCCTTCTACCCTCCCTGATCGCTCTTATATATGAAGGTATAAGCTGGAGGCCTCTCAGGGTAGCACAGTGGCTCAGTGCAGCATTGACGCCACATAAAATAATGGAGCAGCATTGTGAAAACATGTCATGCCCATGCCTGGTCCTTCTCTGTGTGGAGTTTGTTTGTTAGTATGGACTAGTTGACTCAAACTGAATTGCCCTACGAAGAAAAATAAAGTGGTTTGAATGTAATACTCCCTGTGTCTGCATGGGTTATCTTCAGGATCAGGAATGTTCCTTTCTAAAAATCAAAATTCTTTTACCCTGTTTCTTTTAGTACTCAAATAACACTTCATTTGAACCTTTATCAATACTGAACACATTCTTAAGAGTCAGTATTATTTATACCCACATCCTATGAATTCCTTTTTCTCTTCAATAGGCGCTTTTTTACCTCTCTGGCAGTGACAAATTCAAATAGCATGTTCAACCATTTCTCCTAAGCCCCATTCACAAAGACCTGATGGATATTCAACTATTAAATGACACACACTGCGGTCAGTCAGTTATAGTGAAAAGTGATTGCTTGAGAAAAAAACGTTTTGAAACCATTGGTAAATATACTTTGATCTTTCTTCCTTTGCCTTTGTCGTCCAAATGTAGTGTCATCTTTTTTTGTAAATAAGAGCACCTGGATACTTTTTGCCAATCAAGCCATTTTGTAATCTTTGTTTTTTAAACGGTGAACCCACTCTTTACACTAAAAAAAGTTTAACTTTTCGTCCCACAGTTTACAAGTCCTCATTAACCCCCTTTATAACCAGCCTTTTGAGTTTGACACGCATTGGGAACCTTTTTTCCACGCCACTGAACCTGATTCCTCCACCACCACTATAGCACTCCTCAGAGTTTCCAAATAAAACGGATCCAGCTGTGTTGTGTGTGTGCGTCTGTGCGCGCACGGTGCGTCACACACACAACACACAAACATACACACTGCGCTGACTGTTGCTCGGCAGACGGGCGGGATCTCCGGCACGGCAGTGGGACCGAAGGGAAAGAAGAAGATAAAGATGTCCGGTGGTATCATGCTGACCCTGCTGACGGTGTTTGTGAGTTGGAGCTTGTTGCTGGCGACCACCGGCGGCCAAGGCACAGCGCGGAGCCGGGAACTGGAGCGGCGGGTCCCGGTCAGCCTGAACGATATGTTCCGTGAGGTGGAGGAGCTGATGGAGGACACGCAGCACATACTGGAGGAGGCTGTAGACCAGGTCTGCGTCACGGTTATTGTTCCCCCATCCATACAAGGGCAGTGGAGAGAGTGATAGAAAGCTTAAATAACTTGTCATCTAAGGCTTCCAGACATCCAACTTATTAGAACAGCGATCGGCGCACACCTTGGTTTTGATGTAGCCTCTGTTGGCAAATGCCGGCTTAATGTTTGACAAACAGAGGGGTAAAGGAAAGTAAGCACACTTACGCTTATTGTACTCAGGCCTGCTTGTTCTGTACTTGAACATTTTTCAAGCTATTTACACTCCACTACAATTCAGTGGGAAATATTTTACTTTTTACTCCACTATATTCACTGATAACTCAAGTCACTATTTCTTCACCAATTACGATTTTTGCACACTCAACATATGAAGGGTTTGTAAAATATTGCATATACTACCCAACAGTATAGTTTGTAACATTATTTGAAAAGTTGATTGACAAAACGTAATTTTCTATTGACGATTTTGATCATTTTTAATGGTAATACGCCAAAGAGTTCGATTTCAAGAGGTGTAATAATAAGTCATGTGATGTTTCAATAGTCGGTGTCAGGTTTGGGATCATTTGTGAATGACTGAAGTTTTTCCCCTCATGTCATCCAAGAGATGGGGAATAAATATCTACAGTTATATAGCCACACTGAGGAGAGGTTTCATAACCCCCATAGGGCCTATATGGAAATCTGATGGATGGACAATGCAATGATCTTCTTTTGACTTAAAGGTGGAAGTCAGGGATTCTGGAGAACGCTTGTTGTCAAATTCAGTGAATATCTCCTCACGATCTGCTACCTGTCCGTACTGTGTGATATAACAGAATCCTGTGTCATTCCATAGCATAGGCTCTGTAAGCATAGTCAAACGGTGTGTACACAAAGAGGGCCCACTAGAGCAACACTATAGCACTCATTTACAGAGCCTACGCTGTGTATTAGTACTGGATTATTTTGCCAGCACACACGCAGTACAGACACGTAGCGGATAATAATAAGATATTCACTGATTTCGACAAAAAAAAAAGTGATTATGACAACAAGTGTTCTCTAGAATGACTGACTCCACCTTTAAGATGCATGATTGACAGGTGCATTCTAACGTTGAATAATCCCAACAGATAGCTACAGAGAGCGCTAAATCATCCTTTGGGACACTGGATCTGCGTCCTCACGTCCACAACCAGACCAAGGAGATAGTGCAGGACGGGGACAGAGATGAAGAGGTAAGGGGTTAACTAACTGACTAACATGTGTGACTGTCATGACTAAACGCTTTCATCTGTCAGAGTTTTTTTTTTTTTTTTTTTTTTTACGAGTTGAAGAAAACAGCTTTGTTGTTACGCCCTTTGAATTTTTCGAGTGGGTTTAGGAGTGGGCTGCTGCTGCTGCATGGGTTGTTAACGTTTGTCCTTTTTACATGACTTTATTGCAACAACAACAACAACCAAAAAATAGCTGAATGATTGCTATTCTGTGCCAGGTGTGATATATAACATGCTACTCCCCCCCCCCTCCTCTGTTCATAAGGAAACTAATAATCAAACAGGAGAGGTCCACCTTCCACACACCCACAAGGAGTTCTCTGGTCAGTGGAACACCATAGACCATGTGAGTCTTTTGCCCTTTTGTGAACCATTAGATGATGATGGTCCCATCAAGTTGTGATATGTATATATATATATATATATATATATATATATGTATAATATATATATATTTTTAATACATGTGTTAAATCACTCGATATTCATACAGAAATCACTTAAACAGTATGCGCAGTTTATAACACAGGTCTTCCAGTCATTCAGCTTTGCAGTAATTGCCAGTTAACATTTTGAGTATCCCGGCTCATTTTCATCCAATCAGGAGACAGAGCACTATAAAGAGGCAGGTCTCTGTGCCCGTGATCGATGACTCGCTGCTCTCCATCGCAGCACTATCTGATGAAGACGGCTGTGTGTTCATGTGGTGGTGACGTAGGGACGAGGGAGGGGACTGCTAACTGCTAGTCACTGACAGAAAGTTAGCTAAAAGGACCATATCACTTACTGCTCCTTTAATTCATATACAATGTAGCCTACTGACTCACTCGTCGTCTTAAGAGCCTTTGATTGAATGGTGGAGTCAGGTATTCTGGAGAACGCTTTTTGTCAAAATCAGTGAATATCTCCTTATGATCCGCTACCTGTCCTATACTGTGTGCTTGTGCATGCTATAAAAATTTTTTCAATGTTAATACACAGCCTAGGCTCTGTACACATGAATGGTGCTTGCTATGGTAGGCTCCTTTGTGTACCAGTTTACAGAGCCTTGGCTGTTTATTAACACTGGATTGTGTTCTCTCCATCGCACCCACACACAGGTGGCGGTACTTGAGGAATTCAATTCACTGATTTTGACGAAAAGTGATTTTAACAACAAGCATTCTCCAAAAAAAAAAAAAAAAACGCTGACTCCACCTTTAAATGCAACCTTGACCACATTGAAATGTTCTCCCCTCTCAGTGTTGTAAACATTCCCAGTGTTGTCTGTACTGTGGAAGAGAGGAAGAATGCTTGGGTGTGTTGTCTCACCCCACTTTATACAGAACGAGATCATCCAGTGAACAGCGAAAGAAAGCCATTCAATACTTGTCATGGTTCCAACCCACTATGCCATAGCTCTGGTTGGTTGAGGTCATTATTGCCGCTTGCCGCCTGTTTTGACGTTTGACTCTTACAATGGCGTTTACATTTTTTTTAATCTTTTTTGCTTTTCTGGGCAGAGGCTCAGAAAGTAGTTCCTGCATGCTGGAAGGCAGGGGAGACGGCTGCACTTTTAAATGACTAACCTTAAAGACATTTCCCCCTCTCTCTCCGCTTTGAGTCACACTTGAATTACAGTAAACTCTAGGAGAGAGCCGGCAGAGTTGATTGATTCAGCGCTTTTTGTAGAAAATGCAAAGATGTCTGGGATGATCTGTCTGAAAATGTGTTGGTGCTTTTTTAAATCTGTAGGACGGCACTTACAGTATCTCACAAAAGTTTGATAATAATCTGGTGTTAATACTCACCCTAGGCTCTGTGAATGGGCATGTAAACAGAGGGTACGTCAACAAAGGGGGCCCACCGTAGCTAGCAACATGCCCCTTTTACAGAGCCTAGGCTGTGTATTAACACCGGATTCTTTTTCCAGCGCACACACTACGGACAAGTAGCGGACTGTGAGATCAGAGATATTCACTGATTTTGACCAAAAAGTGATTTTGAGGACAAACGTTCTCCAGAATCGCTGACCCCACCTTTAATAGTTAAAAAAAAACATATCACCAAAACCATACACACTCGAATTCAAGAAACTTAAGCACAGCAGGACAAGTCAAGTTAGACATAATTTCCCCCTGCATTCAGAGCGTATGTGAGGGCTTACAGAAATCCAAACTACCTTAAAGTTGGCTGATGTATGTGGATGTCACTGAGCTTCATAAGGGATAAGGCAAAATATCACACATGGACTCACTCCTCCAACCGGCATGTGTTATGACACATCGGAATCATTTATGTTGTGCCTTGTGCCGAACAACTGCAACAATGTAACTGGCTACTTAAAACGCGCGGGTTAAACCGAGGACTTGGCTGCATTTTCACTGGAAAATATCACCGGCTCCAACGCTTAAATGTGCTGTGCTGCTCACTGAGTAGACCGCGTAACTGTCCTTCATCTTCTTTTTTTGTTCCTTTCTAGAAAGTAATTTGTGGAAAATAGTTTTTTAAAAGAGAGGCATAAGTTGCTACTGGGGTCTAGGAGACTAATAACATCATGTGGGCATCTGGCTTCTATTAAGATAATTGCAGGGAATTGTGGGTAGTGTGGTTCCGTGGTGGTTCCGTGGTGGTTTCCGGCACAGTCTTCTGTTTTCCTCGATGATATCTTGTGTCATGGCAAAAGTTGCAGAAAGTACGAACAGTCTCCTGCAACATTTCTGCAAATAAGTGATTATTTCTAACAGCGCATTGGGGGAAACGTTTTCAAGTTGTGTGTTTAAAAGAATAAACATATTGTCCATGTTATTTCCAATGAGGACAAAGTGTTCACAGAGGGGGGGAGTGGTCTGAAGTAATAAGGCTTGGTGGAAAGAAAATATGTTAACAACAACCGAGACACACTACTATAGTGAGTCAGAAGATATATTCACTAGAGAACTTCTAATGCTCTTACTGTAGCAGAGATGCATGCAGATCTGTTCCAGTCTCCGTCATTATTTTGAGTTACTCTGTTGATCACCAAACAGATTGTTCCGTCACGCTCTAAATCCCGCCTGTGACTCAGCCACAGTTCACTCAGCCTCAATCAAGCCCAACTTGGCTGTGTTCGTTGCTGTGCTGATTTCCCATCAGGCCATGCGGCGCGCACACACACACACACACACACACACACACACACACACACACACACACACACACACACACACACACACACACACACACAAAGATATAGACAAAAAAACTTTTAAACCCCGAAATGGTGATTTAACAGCAGGGCCAGGGCTGTTTTTGGCAGACACTGTTTCCTCTGACCACTGGAAAATAGTCCAGTGGAAATCTCATAATATCTGATTAGCATTCCAACACACTTTGACAAGAACAGCCTGACTAAACTGGTCGGATTGTTGTATACAGAGAAAATAACACGCCCAAAAAACCCTTTAGACCTTTGAAGCAATAAATAATGTGCACTGAACTCCCACTTGCATCCACCCATTTTTTCGTATGGTATATATTTGCTGCATATAACTTTTGTCCAAATAACGTGTTAAGGAGAGAGAAAAAAAAACCTGGGTGAGTGGACAAATGTTACCAAAAAGTAGCCTATTACTGAGTTCCGATCCCCATACTTCCCTGCTATTATGGTGAGAAAAAAAAGATTTAGGGCCCGTGCCCACCTACCGCCCTTTTCCCACCACAAGCGCCTTTTTTCAATTGATTCCCAATGAGAAGCTCGGAGAAAAGGCGCAGCGGTTTTTTTCGAGCGTTTTTGCCTTTTTGTGCGGCCGCTTCGAGATTTGCAATTTGGAAAAAGTTCAACTTTTCAGAAAGGCGGTGGGGACGTCACCGCCGCTTTTTTCAAAGGGCCAATCAGATAGTAGATCGTTGGGAATCGTCGCCTTAGCAACAAAGAAGACGGAAGAGAAACTGCTTTTTCCGTCTCTGGTTGCGTTCCGAATCGCATACTTTCTACTATATAGTATGTAGATTCTTGTGGCCAGATTTAGGATGGTTAGAAGTACCCGGATGTCCTTCTTCATGCGACCAAGATTGTTAGTGTAGAAAAGTGCATCCTATTTGGGCGATTCTGACCCACAATCCAGTGCGCACGTGAAGTCACGTAACATCGACGAAGCCTCCATATGAAAACAAACGGGGATGCGACAGATATAAAAGCAAGAGGCAAGATCAAGGCACAATGTTATGATGAAAAGGAGAGAAAAGTATGTCCCAATAGTATGCCTACTGCATCCTAACTAGATTATTTTTATCGTCGGATGTAGTATGTAGAATAGAAAAAAGAAAGAGTATGCGATTCGGAACGCAACCTCTGTTTACCCGAAACTGTACGAAAATAGTGACTTAAAATGACCAGAACAGAGGGAGGAGAGCCCGTTTGCGACGAGTCCCGACGATCTACTATCTGATTGGCCCTTTGAAAAAAGTGGCGGTGACGTCCCCACCGCCTTTCTGAAAAGTTAAACTTTTTTCAACTTGCAAATCTTGAAGCGGCCGCACAAAAAGGCCTTTTCTCCGAGCGGCCGCCTTTTCCCGAAGCGGCCGCTTCTCATTGGGAAACAATTGAAAAAAGGCGCTTGCGGTGGGAAAAAGGTGGTAGGTGGACACGGGCCCTTACGATGTCCCAATTCATGTGGTCAGATGCAGCATGCTGAAAAATAATCAGATGCTCTACTACTACATCCGGTCTTCATTTTTAGTTGTGGAAATCAGCATGCTTTTTTTATGATGATTCCGACCCTTAATCCACTGCACAGCGTAAATTGCGTCACATAGATGGAGCCTCCGTATGAAAACAACCAGGATGTTATGATGAAATTAATAAGTATTACCCAATTGTCTGCATACTGCATGCAAACTATGTGTACTTTCTTTGATCCGCTGTAGGATGTAGAAGAGTAAAAAGTATTAAAAAGACAAACTGAGATGATGATTTGCAACAACAACATTTGGATCCTGAACACAACTCCTTGTTCTACAGTCTAGTCCGCCTCACTTCCAATGTACGTTTTTATTTATTTGCTGCTGTGACCCAGTCTTATATCTCCCTTAGGAATGCATGGTGGACGAGGACTGTGGCGAGCTGAAGTACTGCCTGTATGAGATCGAGAACTCCAAGTGCCTCCCGTGCATTCCAACAGATATGGTATATGGATTCAGTATGTGGTTTATTGTTTGGTCATTTGATTAGTTAAAGCTGCACTAATAGAAATAAAAAATCAACATTGGATGAAATGGCTGCGTGTTGACACCTCCTGGTTTCTTTCCAGTGTGCATTTGATTTTAAAATGACATAAAGTGTAAGAAAAAAAAATAGAGTGCAAGATAACGTGGTAGAAAAAACAAGTCCCAACAAAGCACAGAGGAGCGTTTAATGATGTTGTACAGTTTATCTTTTGACCTGCTCCCCTTGACTACCAGTGTTGGAGCTAAGCTAACCTGGACCAAGGACCTTTGGCCATTTCTTCATTAAAAATTGCAAGCACAGTTACAGGGACGGTTTCCTGTCACCTTTTCTTGAACCGGAGAGTGAGGCAAAAAGATTCAAATACATTTTTTTAACTATTCCTTTACACTTATTGGTTTGGCTTTAAGACCTTATTCACCAGTGGAAATATGACGGTGTATTGAACTTCTAGATTCTATGTAGTATAAATGTGCAAAAAAAAAAATTAAATCGGTGGTAACACTTTACAATAAGGTACACAAAAAAAGAGTAGTTGCCCTTTTTAAAAGGTAAATTTACCTTTTTAAAAGGTAAATTTACCTTTCAAAAAAGGTAAGTTTACCTTTTAAAAAGGGTAGTTACCCTTTCAAAAAGGTAAATTTACCTTTTAAAAGATAAATTTACCTTTTTAAAAGGTAAATTTACCTTTCCAAAAGGTAAATTTACCTTTCCAAAAAGGTAAGTTTACCTTTTAAAAAGGGTAGTTACCCTTTTAATAAGGTAAATTTACCTTTTCAAAAGGAAAATTTACCTTTCCAAAAGGTAAATTTACCTTTCCAAAAAGGTAGGTTTACCTTTTAAAAAGGTTAGTTACCCTTTTGAAAAGGTTAGTTACCCTTTTGAAAAGGTTAGTTTACCTTTTGAAAAGGTAAGTTTTTGAATTTTCTCCATCCACTTAGAATGGGGCTGTGGAGTAATTTTTGGAAAATAACATTTCAGATCCACATACATATTTTCATATATTTTCATATTTTCGGGGTCATGGGGCCCATTCCAGAGGAGGTAATTTCAAACTCCTGAAAAAGTTGAACATTTTGAAAGTTATTAGAGGAAAAGCATTCTCAAACTCTCGACTTAGGCAAATTTCACTTGCCTTAGTTCAAAAGGGTAACTAACCTTTTGAAAAGGGTAGTTACCCTTTTAAAAAGAGTAGTTACCCTTTTAAAAAGGTAAATTTATCTTTTAAAAGGTAAATTTACCTTTCCAAAAGGTAAATTTACCTTTCCAAAAAGGTAAGTTTACCTTTTAAAAAGGTAAATTTACCTTTTAAAAAGGGTAACTACTCTTTATTTGTGTACCTTATTGTAAAGTGTTACCAAATCGGTTGTTCCTAGCCTGAGAAAAGGCAGAAAGAGTGCTTTATGGTCTCACTGTCTAACCCTACATTTTACCACATGTGACATCACACATGGGAAAATGTAGGGTTAGGATTAACACTTAACAGGACAGCTGGGCCAAGGGATAACTGAGGAAAGACTGAGGGAAGAAAACCCTTATTCATTTTGTTATAATAGCAATTTATAATGACAGAACGCTGGTTCCATTTTGGTGAACTATTCTTTAAACCACCCACAGCTTGTTTGGTTCAGTTTCACTACCCCCAGAATCCTCCTGTCTAACGACTGCAAGCAGCTGCTTTCAGCTGATCCAGAATGCCAGACAGATAAAGTCAGCAACTAGCCTGTGAAAATAAAGAGAATTTGCCTGCTGAAGGGTCACATATTATTTCTGTCCACCAGCAATTGGTGTAGACCAAACCAGATCTTAAATAAGAGTGAATAGTGGATAAAATAGTATATACTTCATAGTCATTTGGGTGACCGGAAATGAATTGATGCAAATGTCTACAGTATGTCGTGTTACTGTGTTCTCAGACAATGTGTATTGTTTGTTCCATAACTTGAGATCATGACTGAGAGAATATTGCTTGGTTCCGGTTGCATTGTCGATGGTGTAGCCTAACTGTACTGAATTGTTGGCATCAGCTCTTTTCTCCCTACTCATAAATCATTTGCATCTCATCACACTTAGTATCCTTGCTTTTAATTAATTAAGTTTATTGAAAAGAAAAAATAGTCAAAGTCTGCCAGTGAAGACTTTTGTTGTGAAGACTCTCAATTGTTAATCATGTGAGGAAAAGCAGCATTAACACACTAATAAGGATCCAATCATGAGACCAGTCAATCAGTCATCCATCAAGAGACAATAATGTGTGCTTCCGTTCAATTCAGTTTATATAAGAAGGGGACAGTGCAAATTAATAAAACGCATGATCATCCATGGGTTAAAAATGCCAGAATTAGCCAAAAGGCCATTTTTCATCTGTGGTTGTTTGTGTGTCTTGCTTGTATGTGTGTCCCCCCCACTCAGCCCTGCACTAAGGACGAGGAGTGTTGTTCAGAGCAGATGTGTGTGTGGGGCCAGTGTACAGTCAACATCACCAGTGGAACAGAGGGGACTATCTGTACGGGCCAGAGTGACTGCAGGCCAGACCTCTGCTGCGCCTTCCAACGAGGTGAGAGTCAAGAGAGAAACAACCTGTCAGCTATACAGCCATATTCCAGAATAGTAATGAGCATGTTGTTCTAGTCTGTCCAACTCATGTACAACCTTTATTATCTTTATTTTTTCCCCTGTTAACTTTTCCCTAATTTAACAACTTTCTCTAAATGTTTCCATAAATTGCTTCCACTATGGTGTACTGTTTATGTACTTTTCAGCTGCAACAGATTCTGTTTTATTTTTCTATTACATTTGCTTGAAAACACCTAATGCACTCATACTATACTCTATTCTGATAACTAATGCATTAATGCACTACAGTGCAACAGCAACATGTCCTTTCAAAGCCAATGATGCGATTGTAACGGCTGGACAGGGAGGACACAGGCGCAGAGACAGTACCAGTTTAAGAGGGTTTATTTAGAAGGAATCTGTGGTTTTGGGCCAGGCTCTGGAGTGGGCTGGCAGGCATGGGGGTCCAGGGGTAGAATCCGGGGAGACGAGCAGAGGCAGGCAAGAGCAGGCAGGCAGGGGGGTCCAGGGATGGAGAGCTGGCTGACGAGGGCTGGAGCTGGTGGCAGGAGTCAGGCTGGGAGACTGTGGCAAAAAAGAACAGAATTAGCAACAAGCTAAATGCAGGCAGAACTACAAAAGGTCTAGGTGGCTGGAGAGTTACTGACTGGGTAACAGAGTTTAAAATCTGGCAGTGACTGGAAGGTAGGGCCTGGTTTATGAAGAGCAGTTGATTGTTGATTGATGGCAGCTTTGAATGCTGGTAACTGACTCCAGCACACCTGACTCCAACCCTGCAATTACACCAGAACACAGACAAGGGTAAGGGGAAAAAAACAACACAAGGGCCTGAGGCCCAAGCAGGATCATGACAGCGATGACTCAAAATGACTCATGCCCTGCTTTCCAAATCATATACTCTTTATTTGTACTACACTACATAGTGTACAGAAGAGTTTAAGGGCCACAGGAGAGAAAAAAATCAGATAATGAAGATTTTTTTTTCATTATGTTGAGAAATGTCAAGAATAAAGACGAATACTCCAAAATGCTATAGGAGTTAGTGGGGCATTTATGTATTTTCAGCATACTACAATTGACGGGCATGTATTGGGACACCCTAAATCCTTTTCTGACATACTAAATAGTAGGGAAGTATGGGCATTGGAACGCAGGGACAGTTTCCACCGGATATGAAGAAATAGTCCATATCAAAACGTTTACCAAGCTGATCTGTGGATAATTACAGAGTAACAGGGACACAATAAGACCTTAAAGCCACTACGAGTAAAATGGCACGTTGGCATCCCCTTTGGACAAAAGCGGTAGTATTTTTACGACGCCAGCTGTCGTGAAGCTGTTTTCTAGCTCGTGCTGGGCGTGCGAGATTCAAATGATCAGGAAGCAATATAGTTTTTTGAGTGGTTAGTGACACAGAATCAACTAATGCCAGTCAGTGCTACACACACACCTGATTGCAATGAGTTGATGCAGTGTCACCTCTCACGGAGCTGAAAGATTCCGTGTCCTCACACAAAGTGAATGAACGAGAGACGGCAGTTAGTATGGATCACGATGAGGTAATGTGTTTATGTTGTTGTAAATAATGACTATTTCTGATGAATAATGGTCATCTGATGATGCTGGTGAGGCAAAGTAAACTTTGTTTTAGTAGGCTACCGCTCATTCATTTAGGAGTAAACACTGCAGTCTAGGTTCGCTCCGTGAAATTGTGTATACATTGCTTGGCAACGCCCTCCCGCCCACCTATCACTCTCCCTTTTAGCTTTTCTTCATTGCATTTTCTTTTTTTTCTTTGATGGTTCAGCCCCGTTATCAGTCATTATGACGACAAATAACTGTCTCAAACAAGGCTCCCGCTCCCCTTCCCTCACCTGGAGGGATAGGCTTCTCAAATCGCGTTCCTGCGCCACACTGAAATCTGCGACCAATACGCATATGTGACCATAGAGCTTGCACACGTGAACCGAAAATCGGACTGGGTGTGACCAGACCAAACGCAGTAATAAAAACTATATAGAAACTTATTTCTTTGCACTGATGGTCTCGTTTGCTGTTAAAGGTAATGTATGATTATGTGAGGAAACATGAGGCTGTTTAAAAGATATTTAAATGTTACTCGTAGCCGCTTTAACTATCTGCACACTAAATACCACTAGATATACGTGACCATTTATCTGTTTGAGTATATCCCACTATTTTATTCTTAATTTGGTTATCAGCATGTTTTCCATCAGCCTTATACAGTATTTAATACTATAATATTTAACACTGCGATTAATTCAATTGTCCTACAGGGGTCAATAAAGAGTAACTTAACACTGAAAAAGCTTGTTTTTCACTGCCCACTACTCTATTTGAAAGTTACAAAACCTCTGTCCATAAACAGCACATGGTCAGGTATAATGTAAAGAAAAGGCCACCCAGACTCCAATGGCTAAACATTACAGCTGCAGGATACGCATGATGGGAGCAGTGTAAGAACATGTGCACACTTGTTGTATCAGAGGTTATTTTTAAACTCATTCAAGTCAAGTAAAACAACAAAGGATGGAAATCAGACTGGTATTATACGTGTGTGTGTGTGTGTGTGTGTGTGTGTGTGTGTGTGTGTGTGTGTGTGTGTGTGTGTGTGTGTGTGTGTGTGTGTGTGTGTGTGTGTGTGTGTGGGACCAGGCCTTAGTATCTGATATGGGCTGTAGTAGCTGTTTGCATTGTGTGTAACAGCAGGTTATATTAAAGTTGATCAAGTGTAGCTTAACAGGCAGAGTAAAGAGGGAGAGTTTTTCCATTAATCTATTTTTTTCTCGGGCTTCCTCCAGAGCTGCTGTTTCCAGTGTGTAATCCCAAGCCAGTGAAGGGCCAGTCCTGCCTGAGCCAGCCCAACCTCCTGGCTGACATGTTGGCCTGGGACCAGGAGGGGCCTCGAGACCACTGCTCCTGTGCAGACCACCTCCAGTGCCAACCGCATGGGTGAGAGCGCCTACTACACTCAATCAGTAACCTCTGTTAAATCACTTCTTCTAAACAGTGTTGGGAACGTTACTTTAAAAAAGTAATTAGTTATAGTTACTCACTACTTGTTCCAAAAAATAACTGAGTTAGTAACTTAATTACTTTGTATTAGAAGTGACTAGTTATCAGGGAAAGTAACTATTTGCGTTACTGTAAAAAAAAAAAAAAAAAAAAAATTGCTATATGTCAAAGAATTTGGATTTTTTTTAACAGTTTTGTCAGTCGAAATGAGTAGAACAGACCGGTCGGCCTACTTGTACATAACCTTCCATATTTATTGCACATCAACAGACAGCACAAGGTTTATCCTGCACTTCAAGTAGGCCTAGGCCTATTTTGTTTTCAATAAAAGTAAACATTCTTTGACCTTGGAAGTAGTGCTTATATCTCCACCTTTGTAGTAGAGGAAACTGGTGGATGTAGGCTACCGTTAGCGGCGCGCTGATCTGCTATATCACTGGATTCACTTCAGGGGTGTCGGCAAAAAACATCAGACTATGAAGCATGAGACGATGAGAGGAGGAGTAAGGATTTATCCTCTGTTTATTTCTTCTTTAACATGCACAGCAGCATACAGATCCTGGGGAAAGAACAATAGCAATACTCCGCTCGTGATGACACATTAAACAGCTGTTGCAACCCGCAAATCTCGTCTGTTTAATAACGTGCATAAATTATAGCTTATTACAGCGTTCGGAAAACTCCATGCACTTACTCATAAGGGTGACGCAAACAAACTCATTGAAAGCACGGGTAACACTTTACAATAAGGTACACAAAAAAGAGTAGTTACTGTTCCAAAAAGAGTAGTTACTAAAAAAAGAGTAGTTACTGTTTTAAAAAGAGTAGTGACTGTTTTAAAAAAGAGTTACTGTTAAAAAAAGAGTAGTTACTGTTTTAAAAAGAGTAGTGACTGTTTTAAAAAAGAGTTACTGTTAAAAAAAGAGTAGTTACTGTTTTAAAAAGAGTAGTGACTGTTTTAAAAAAGAGTTACTGTTAAAAAAAGAGTAGTTACTGTTTTAAAAAGAGTAGTGACTGTTTTAAAAAGAGTAGTGACTGTTTTAAAAAAGAGTTACTGTTAAAAAAAGAGTAGTTACTGTTTTAAAAAGAGTAGTTACTGTTTTAAAAAGAGTAGTGACTGTTTTAAAAAGAGTAGTGACTGTTTTAAAAAGAGTAGTTACTGTTAAAAAAAAAGAGTAGTTACTGTTTTAAAAAGAGTAGTTACTGTTTTAAAAAGAGTAGTTAGGGGAGAACGGGGTAATTTGTCACACGGGTTGGTTGTCACAATCGTTATATCTCGGAACCAGAAGGTGCTGTCTATGAAATGTTGGTATGTAAATATCCAGAATTGGAATCAGAGGTCACCTACATAGTCTTCCTTGGAGTTAGACTGCTGAATTTGAGGTGAGACGATGTGTTTTTCATGTGAAATTGAAAATATTTAGCTTCTCAGTATTTTTCTTCTAGGCTTTTACACAATGGGTTTATAACAAAACACTTGTTACCCATACAAAGTGTGAAGGGTAAACTATATTTTAGATTGTGGTTAGCAAGCTAATTAGTTGTCAGATGGTTGTTGGCCTTGATGCTAGCAAGAAATTCAAGTTGGGGTTGGTCGTCATATTTTTTGGGGGGTTGGTTGTCACATGTTATCTCAAGGCTGCAGCCAGAAAAGGAACCCAATAACGAAATAAATTGTCAAGCTGTATCCCCACTGACACCCCAGAGAAGGAAAGAATAGAGCAGGAAAAGGCAGCTAGCATGCAAAAGAAAAAAGGGAAACAAAATCAAAACAACCCAGTGCATCCCAAACTAGACCAGCTGCCAAGGCTACAGTAAGTTATGTATGCCTATTTGTCAACTTGACAATGCAATTAAACTTTCAAATTTAGTTCTACTTTCTTGCCTTCTTTTTAAGATTATTCCCATTAAGATAACATTGTGACAAACAACCCCATAGTGTTTGACAACCGACCCCTTGATGGGGTTGGTTGTCAAAATGGGTAAGGGTGTCTTTGATGATTAATTTCTTCTTTATTACAATAAGATAGAAAAAGTGAGGGGTACATATTTCAAGCCAACACCTTAAGCTTCAATTTAATGTAGGAATGACTATTGAAAGATGTTTAGGTGATAAGCAATTCTCACTAGAGTAAAAAGTGTGCCTACTTACCCCGTTCTCCCCTACTGTTAAAAAAAGAGTAGTTACTCTTCCAAAAAAAGAGTAGTTACTGTTAAAAACTACTACTCTTTGTGTACCTTATTGTAAAGTGTTACCAAAGCACGTTTCAACCGTGGAATGATACTGCGGCAACTTGCACGCTCACACACCAGAGAGAGAAAGAAAAGGAAACTTCACTAAACCGACGCTCCGGCTGACTGACGTCATCCACACTGAATAAAACACATCTTAAAACACTATAAGAAATAACAAACACTGTAACCTATAGAAAACGAAACCCACCCGGTCTCCTCACCAGCAGTTTGTGTATGGAGCCAGGGGTGCGTTCGGATTACACAGTTTATTCAATCAATTCATAGTAACGCACCGCATTTAATGTTCAGTAACGATAACGGCTTTGTAACAACGGAAACAGTAATTAGCCTATTTAGATTACCCCGTTACTGAAAAAATAACGGAGTTACCTAACGCCGTTATTTTAAACGGTGTTATTCCCAACATTGCTTCTAACATACATTTTTACAAACTTGCTTTTTTTGTCTTTGTTTTCTTCTTTCATCTCACAGGCGTGGCTCTGTGTGTGGACAGTAACTCTGGGGATGGAGAGAGCACTGGGAAGCTATACATGACCTTGTCCAGGAGCTGTAATAGCAGCCTTACCAAGCATTCACCAAAGAACGGCCCACCTGCCCATCAACACCTTATCACATAACAGGATGTTGTTTAAGGACAGCAAGCATTGCACTGTATCCTGCCTTACTGCCTAAAATGTATCATGAAGAAAAGAAAATTCCCCGTTTTGACTGAAGGCCAAGAAGAGCTGGGTTTTAGGTGATTTAAATATGGACACAGGTGGTGGGCTGCATTTATTTTGTGTGGAGTGGACGAGAGGTAATACAGCACTACCACCACCAGAGGGCAAACGCCTCTGACACTTCTCTGTGCGTCAAGCAGGAAGTGTAACCTGAGAAATACACAGAAGAATACATGGAGGACATGTTCAACCACATGACTGCAGTGCAGACTGATACAGATCTCTCTCTCTCTCTCTCTCTCTCTCTCTCTCTCTCTCTCTCTCTCTCTCTCTCTCTCTCTCACACACACACACACACACAAATGGTCGGCTACACATAGGCACTAGAGGCCACATTCTGTGTTTTTCCACCAAATATCTAAAGGCCAGCAAAGTACACTAATTATGAAATCGGACGGTATGAGTTTTTCATATTAGTTTTAGCAGTCTTTTTGCTCTTCTTAATCCATACTTAGATATGTCTGTATATTTTGAATAGAAGCGTTTTTCTATTCTGCATTTGATGTCTTATCATGCAACACATCCTAAACAAAATTCCCAGTGGAGAAAAAACCAAAGACCCAACCAAAGAGTCTCTTATATCATGATTCTGTATATTTGTGTTCCAGTTATTAAATGATAAACCTGTTTAACCTTGGCTTTGACAATATCAAACCATTTCTGTTGGTTTCGGTTGCACTACATTACCCAGGAGCCTCATCCACCTTATCTTTAGTGGACACACCAAAGCTTTGACCATTTGAGTTTGGTAATGTTTTCATTTAAAAAAGGCACTATACTGTATCTCATAATGTACCCAAAATCCAATTGTGAACGAGGTAGGTTTTCCCCTGCCATGGAAAAACACTGTACACATTCCGCGTCGTAAAGGCTGGATTACCAAACGTGCAAGTGCATAGGTGCCCCTGCCCCGTAGCCCTATAGGTTATCCAATGTCCCAGGTTCAGTGCATGCAAATCACACACCAGTATTTTCGATTTCAAAATTAATTTTATATGGTAATTCTTTCTTTTAGAGAGGCCCTGTGAAATTTAGTTTTAAAAGTATTTATTATTTTAACCTGGGGCCTGTTTGTATTATTTGTGTGTTGTTTTGTTTTTTTCAGTTGCTGTATGTACAGTTTGGGTGGAGGAGGAAATGCTTGCCCTGGGGCTAAGAACGGTTTCATCTGGTCCTGTGACCAAGGCACCTGATATCACAAATGGAGATAAGATGTGGCTGTTCATTGCTAAAATAGCTAGGTTTCAGCAAATTCAGAAAAAGTGTTGTTGTAGGCCTAATCCATTCATCAGCCTCAATATTAAGTAGAAAAAATGTGTAGTTTTTCTTGAAGTTTGTGTTTCTAATGAATTCAGATTTTTGACACCTTTCTAAACATGTGAAAAAACAGTTGAGAACCCTTTGACCATATGGTCCATTGCCTTCCATTCAAAACACATTTATTAATCTCCCTGGAAACAATTGTTAATGAAGGTTATTCTCAAAGTTATCCCCCACGGCCGCACACGTGCGTGCACCGCACATGTATTTGTGCCTGTACATGTGCACGAACGTGCATAAACAGAACAGCTAGCTTACGATTCCCATTGTATTTTGTATTGCTCTGATTCGTGCATGTAAGTGCATGTGCACACATAAACAGTCACGCATGCTCATCAAAGTGCACGTGCACAGGCTGGTGTAACAGCTAGCTTGGGATTACTAGCCTCTTGTTTTGTTTTGTTTTCGATCTGAAGGGGCAGGTGGGACTCTTCCCAGCTCTCTTTTGGCCCTAAGGGTCCTCTCCCACTAGACCATCCATAACGTGCCAACGTAAGTTTGCCCCATAAAGTCTGGTTTGTTTGACCAGTGTGAGTGCTACCACGCTCAAGCACGGTACACTTCCTCGGCCCTGGCACAGTTTGTCACATTTCTTCAGCTGTAGTTCTGATTTTCCCAGGCCACATCCCATGACCCTTTGCTGTTTTCACTGAAAAACACAAAGATTCTTTCATGCCTGAGTCTGCGGTATTTGACCTTGTGTTTTGCAAACACGAAATAATGCGATCACAGACACATCACGTTGTTCTTATTAGATCTATTTCACCGTGCATTTTAATTAATTCATTAATTTGAAGCAAATGCATAAATACATGTATCTTTACTTCTGATCTCTGACATTTGGACCCCATTGTTTCAATTAGAGAGAATATTGACGTCAAATGAGTCACAGTGACGACACAGGGCTTGAGCAGAGGTTGTATCTGTTAATTCAGCGAAGACGCCAGCTGTGGTACATTTTAATCACTCTGGTGCCTGTTCCAAGACACTTGGCTGTGTGTAGCTGCAGAGAGGTGACATCCAATTACAACATTACAGTCAGTGCAACCTTTTTTGTTGGTTTAATAGGTAAGACAACATTTATCATGAATTCGCCCTTAGTGCTTATTCTATGCTTACTAAGCAAGTATGCTGTTAAACAAATCCAGTATAGGTAATAGTAATAGGTATGTAGTGACGTTTCTCAAGTTTTCTTGGTTCCAATAAACATCACTGGTGTCCAAAGAAAACGGACTTAGAATGCTTTAAACAAACAAAAGAGCACGATGTGGACTAAGACATTGTAGAAAAACTTTTGCTGGTTTAATCAGCCACACCTGGCATCTGTCCATCTCCATTATATACCTATAGGCACTCAAGACCTGCAGAGGTCGCCAAAAAACAAGTATTGCACACAAATATTAATAAACAGAATATGGCTCCTACATACCGGCCTCTAATTGTATATGTGTGTAACAATTACAATTATATAAATCAAAATAAGAAGGAGCTACTATATGTGTGCTGAAATACATCTAAAATAATACATTATTTCAAGTTCATTTCAATCTTCTGTCTCCAACAGCAGGCAAATCTTGGTTATAGGTCGCTCAAGAACACTTGTCCTCGTCTGTAGTTTGACAGAGCGAACGAAACCATTCCAGTCAGTAATGGTTTCCTTTATCCTGGCAAGCAACCAAGAGCCACGGGGTGCTGTTGAATCCACTATCATCACCACATCTCCAACTTCAAAGTTCCTTCTTACTGCACACCACTTTTGTCTTTCCTGCAGTAAGGGCAGGTACTCTTTCGTCCAGCGCTTCCAAAACAACTCTGCTATGTACTGGATCTGCTTCCAGCGACGTCGAGCATAGAGGTCTGATTTTTGAAAGAGTCCTGGGGGCAAAGCAGGCTTGGTGTTCAGGAGGAGAATGTGATTAGGTGTCAGGGCTTCAAGATCGTGTCGATCAGCTGAGACAGTTGTTATAGGCCGACTGTTAAGAATTGCCTCCACTTCGCAGAACACAGTACAAAGGCCTTCATCATCGAGAGTTTGTTGATGCAAAACTGAACTCAGAGTATGGATCTCACCATTCTGATGAGTCGCTCCCACACTCCACCGTGATGAGAGGCAGACTCCATGCTGTAGTAGAGAATCTTGGACTTGGTGTTAATTCAGTGTTAAAAGAGCTTTATTTAACTCTCTTTCCGCTCCAACCAGATTGGTTCCATTATCTGATGTTAGATGTTCCACTTTTCCTCTTCTGCAGATGAATCTCCTTATTGCATTTATACAGGAGTCTGTATCAAGTGAGTGAGCGACCTCCAAATGCACTGCTCTGCTTGACATGCAGGTGAATATGACACCGTATCTTTTAACAAGGCTTCTTGCTTTCTTTACCTCGATGGGCCCAAAATAATCAAGTCCAACATTTGTAAATGGAGGATTATCTGGCATTAGGCTTTCAACAGGTAAACCTGCCATTTTTTGTTCTCCTGGTCTTCCTCTTACGCGCCTGCATACACCACATTTGGAGTTGATCTTTCTTACAGCAGCATTTGCACCTGTATCCAGTATTGCTGGCGCAGCTGCGAGAGAACATGGTTCCTTCCATTATGACCAACATTTTCATGTATTTGGCGAAGGATAAGAGAGGAAATATGCATGTTCTTTGACAGAATAATAGGATGTTTGCTTTGTTGAGGCATAGCCGATATGTCAAGTCTATACTCCCACTCTCAAAATCCCATCCTCCAATACTGGGTCCAACTTGTAAAGGGGACTTGATCTTTTGACACCAGATGGCGCCATTTCTAATCTGGTCATCTCTTCTGGGAACGTTTGTTTTTGGCAGAAACAGATGATTGATTGTTCTGCCATTTCAAGATCATCAACAGTTATGTTTTGTTCACTTATAGCCTTCTTTCCCATCTGCTGTGAGTGAGTCACTTTACTTTGTGATCGTGTGTATGGGCGGTTGACACAGGATTCCTTTTCTTTTCTCTGTTTTGCTAGAGATTGCAAGACACTTTTTAACTTTGATATCCATGCCACAGCCTTTCTTAACTTCAGCCAACAGGAGAAATAAGAAAGCAGTTGGTTGGTAGGGTTATCTGTTTCCTTCCAAACAGTATCATGCACAACCAACCTGACTTTGACTTCAGGGTCATCTGGATTAAGTTCATAGGACTTCATGGGTGCATTTGGCCATTCACTCATTGGCCTTAACAGGAAAGTAAGTCCCTGTATCCATCTTTTTCCTTGCACAAATCTTCCAGCACTTAGTCCTCTGGATGCATCGTCGGCTGGATTTAACTTTGTCTCCACATACTTCCATTGTGATAGATTTGTGTTGTCTCTGATTGTTGACACTCGATTTGCAATGAAAGTATGGAATAGGGTATGCTCGTTTGCAATGTATTTGATTACTGCTTGTCTATCAGTCCAAAAAATGTAATTTTCCAGTAGCAACTGCAATTCTGCTCTGAGCATTTTGTCCACTTAGACTGACAACATAGCAGCTGTTAATTCCATTATTGGGATGGTGATATTTTTCAGCGGTGTTGAGTACATAAAAATTCCTTTTGACATATAACAACGTTTATAGGTCATAAAAGTCGAAAAGTATCGTAGTATCGTTTAAGGCAGCGGTCAAGAAAACCTTTTTGCTTTGCTTTATGCTGCTCTCACCTTTTTATCTCTCTCCCTCTTTTATTAGCCCACACATATGCCTACACACACGTTAATTCTCACACATTATATGTACAAGTCCAATGGGAAATTCTGGTGTCGACTAGACAAGCAGCGGACATTTAAACGTTTAACCGTCAGGATCGCCGTCTGCTCGCTTGCGCTCGTGCTTGTGTGCATGTCATTTGACGAAATTAGAGAGATTCTGTGTCAACGCCATGTTTGCTGCGTTCTGAACCAAAACAAAGCAGCGCGAGTGTCAAGTCATGACACATTTGCAACAAGCGGAACCGATAAGCGGAATCGTTAAGCAGGCATGTTAACGATTCCAGGGAATTGGTTGACTCGGCACCGGTTCTGAAGAGGAACCGGGTCTCGATTCCCATCCCTAACCTCCAAAGACCTGCAAGAACATCTGGCTGCAGATTGTGTATCTCTACATTGTTCAACAATTCAGCGCAATTTGCACCAAAACATCTGTATGGCCGGGTGATGAGAAGGAAGCCCTTTCTGCGCCCACGCCACAGATACAGTTGCATGGAGTATGCAAAACAAAGACAAAACTTATTTAGGTAACCCCAAGGTTCCATTCTTGGGCCTCTTCTGTTTAACATATACATGCTCCCACTAGCTCAGATTATGAATAAGAACAAATTATGCTACCATAATTATGCAGACGACACACAAATTTACATAACCATATCACCAGGAGACTACAGTCCGATACAAGCACTGAGTAAGTGCATTGAACAAATCAATGATTGGATGTGCCAAAATTTCCTTCAATTAAACAACGACAAAATTTAAGTAATTGTCTTTGGTGCCAAAGATGAACAATTAAAAGTCAGTGCACAGCTTACATCCATTATGTTAGAAACCACACCCCAAGCCAGAAATCTTAGTGTTAACTCTTCACTAAATGGTGTTTTCTTTTCAAATGACGAACACACACATCAGATGACTAGACATTTCTAGCACTCATTGAACACTGGTGTGCAGAATGGAAAACACTATAGTATAAATGCAAACCACTATATGAATGCTTTATCAGTAGAATTATGCCTTTGCATGTTCATACACTTTCACCTACAGTAACAACAAATACTTTACGGTTTTTGCCAAATGCTAACAACACACATGTTGCAGAATAGTTTATTTTGCCATTTCAAACAAACACAATGAATAGGTAGGACTGTAGTTCAAGCAATTCAGTGTGACAGTATAAACTAAGAAACAATTACAGTAAAATTAGGGAACAATGGTAAAAAAAACAGCGTTGTAAGGAATTGGGTGGTTGGATTATGAATCCTTTTATGGATACCGCAACAAGGAAATGATCACCTGATATCCAGTCTAAATCTCCTAATTATGGTGCGACTCAGGTTGGGCTGCACTCTCTGTCCAGGCTCCCTCATTGATAGGCCATGATCTATAACATAGTCCACTATAGTGACCCTGTCGTATGTGTCTCTGTCTGTTGCCTTCTTTGTCATTGTCCTCCTGTCGCTCTCTCTCCTCCTCTTCCCCTGACTCTTACTGTCTCACAAAGGAGCTGAGCTCACCTGGGGTCTGTTTGTAGTGCTCAGGTTTAGACTGATTGGTATTCAATTAGTTTAATATTTTTTTCAAGAAGTGTGTTGGAGAATTTCAAACACAGTGCAAAGCATATATCATGTGTGTAGGTTTGGTGCTTTGGTTTAGGGCATGGTTACAAAAGTTAGAGGTTGTGATGCTGTGGTCATAGCAGTCACTTTTAGTGTTTACAGTATTCGGCAAAAACTGTATTTGTACCAAAATGTGCAGTCTACTGTAAATCACAGCAAACAGGAGCTCATCTCTGACCCTTTATAGCTAACTGCACAAAAGCCTTTTGAGTTTAGAAATTTGATTGGCAGTGTGTTCTGTGTGAATACCATGAGAGAGAATTCAGGAAGAGGGTGCAAGATATAGAGAATTGTGTGTAGTGTTGTGAAAAATGTGTGTTTTCGAATGAGAATATGAGTCTAAAGCAGGAAATGTGTTTGGTGTTCAGCAGAATTGGTCAAGCAGTTGTTAAATTAGTTTCAGATTGTGCATATTGTGTCTGATGTTCCAAAAAATGTGTTTAAACAATTGTGAAAAACTGTAACACTGCAGAGATACTGTCCTCAGGTGCCACATTATCAACATTTAGTCCAATATTGTTATGATCAATTTCTCCTTGGCTGATGGCATTTTCCCATGTTGTCACAGATGCCATGAATGCAGTCATATCAGCCACCTTTAACACATACCACTTCTCAGAATCCACTTTGCATTCTTCTTTTGACAATAGAAGTTGGTATGCTGTATGAGTGTTGTTAAACTCTTCCACAAGTTGTCTATATTTTGTCATATTTTCAGTGACCTCTTCTAGGTTTGAAATGTCTTTCATCAATTCATTTATAATGTTCATTTGTCTTGTAACTTGGCACAGTTTATACTTTCTGCTTGCAAGTAGTTTGGAAACTACTAATTCTAATGGGGCTTTTTCCAAAGATCCAAGGTCCTTTTGGACATCATCCTCTGGCTGAGAAGCCATTTTGTCAGCTGACTTCAGATCAGATTCTTCAGCCATATTTAACATATCCCATAAGTGACTATTCTCTTTTCACAGGAACAGTACATAAATGGCAATATTGCTGTGTCAGTTCATAATTATGTTCAGTGTAACACTCATCCCACTATTACTTTGCCAGCCCACATAGCATCAGGTTAAGATTCAAGGTCCTTAGTCATTTAACATTCCTTTTGTTTGTTCCAGTCAACTTCCTGCATTTCAAAAGGCTCCACTCCAATAGCAGACTTTCAATCCTGAAGTTAATTTCCATGTTTCCATTATGCTTTCCAATGCACAGATTCATTTTCCAATTCCACAGTTTAAATGAGCATTCATTTCAATCCTTTGTTCTACATACCACTCCTTGATGCTACTGGGCCTCATGCTTTTTCATCATGTTGCAGAGAAATCCATTGTTCCTTTGTTGATGCTTTCTCCATGTCCAGGCTTTCCATAAATCCATTTAGTGGCAAAGTTTTTCTAACTTTGTAGTGACGTTTCTCAAGTTTTCTTGGTTCCAATAAACATCACTGGTGACTGACTGCAGACTAGATTCTAACAACTCTTGAGTCCAAAAAATATAATGTCCAGAAGTGTGTTGAGTTTGCAAAAAAGGTCTTGTGTTTATTTTGTACAAAAATCAAAGAAAACAGACTTAGAATGCTTTAAACAAACAAAAGAGCAAACAAAGATGTGGACTAACCTTTGCTGGTTTAATCAGCCACGCCTGGCATCTGTCCATCTCTATTATATACCTACAGGCACTCAAGACGTGTAGAGGTCGCCAAAAAACAAGTATTGCACACAAATATTAATAAACAGAATATGGCTCCTACAAGGTAGTATAGGAATCATTCTACAAACATAGTAGATGTCTTTTAATTGAAATTGGTGTAGTTTATATTAAGCAATATGTTTATTAACAAATATGTGTATATCAAGATTTTTTGGTAACCCTTTTTCAGTTTTCAAATATACAGCATATATACTGTATATTGTGTATGTTTCAGAATCCACAAACTTTCTGATTTTTTAAAATGTTTTCAAGAAAGTATCAGATATTTCCAATGAGTAAACTTTTAGACCCCGCTGTCTCTGTGTGTGTGTGTGTGTGTGTGTGTGTGTGTGTGTGTGTCATTTCTTTCATGTAATTGTAAACACTCGTACAGTATCTATGGTATGACATCATACAGCCCATGGACAATATAACAGAATAATCGGCACACTATAGTGTAATCAAATGGAACAATAAATCATAATCTGCAGCTTCAAAACACGTCAGTCAATAGATTCAACCCACACAGCCCAAGCATTACAAAGGTAGCATTCAATACCAGACTCCTATATTGTCCTACAATGGTACAGTCAGTGTTCTGTCTATCCGCAGTTATCATGTCTAATTATTTTTGTGTTGACATGCATTTTAAATATTTACAGGGTTTTTCCTGCATAGAGAAATTTTCGGCGCCCCCCAAAGTGGTGTTATGCCTCCCCCAAAGAAAAATCACCAGCGCCAAAATGATAGAAATTGAGAATATATTACGCTATTGAGAACCTCTCCAAAGGGCTTGGCGATTGATTGCATTTCAATTTATATTATTGCTTCCCTCGATCAAATGAAAACAAAATAATCTCAACCCCGCACTGCTCTTAACATTCACTAACTTTTCGCTTTTACTGTTGCAGTCGCGACCCCCAAAAAGTTGTCCCGTGTTCTCACCCCCCAAAGGCCCATTCTGAGCCAGGAAAACATAGATACATTCCGTACAGGGGATTTTCTTTTGATGTAGCTTCTCCATCCTTCTCCATTAAAATCCTCCTACATTTAAAAAAATACAAATCAGATTACACATTGATGAAAAGTAGCAGTCTTTAAAAAAAGACTTTATACTGCCTTTATCTTTGGTGTGTTGAAATGTATTTCTAAGATATTCTCTGTGTTGTCTGCATGTGGAACATCTCACGTCCTCCCCAATCCTTCATCCTTGTACAGCATAAAAGGTCTTTGTAATCCCAGCCAGTAGCAGCTGTCCACAAGGAAGTGGTGGGAGACAGACGACTGATACTCAATGACTCATTCATGCAGGAGGGTCAAATACTGCAGAACCCAGTAACCTTAGGTGAACTTGTGGGATTGTTTACAGGATGTGGCTGACAAAATTAGTGTCAACAATACAACAAGATAGATGGATTCACTCAACAAAAATATAAACGCAACACTTTTGTTTTTGCTCCCATTTTTCATGAGATGGACTTAAAGATCTAAAATTCATTCCAGATACACAATATTACCATTTCGCTCAAACATTTTTCACAAATCTGTCTAAATGTGTGATAGTGAGCACTTCTGCTTTGCTGAGATAATCCATCCCACCTCACAGGTGTGCCACATCAAGATGCTGATCTGACATCATGATTAGTGCACAGGTGTGCCTTAGACTGTCCACAATAAAAGGCCACCCTGAAATGTGCATTTTTGTCTCACAGCTAAATGCCACAGATGCCACAAGCATTGAGGGAGCGTGCAATTGGCATGCTGACAGCAGGAATGTCAACCAGATCTGTTGATCGTGCATTGAATGTTCATTTCTCCACCATAAGCCGTTTCCAAAGGCGTTTCAGAGAATATGGCAGTACATCCAACCGGCCTCACAACCGCAGACCACGTGTAACCACACCAGCCCAGGACCTCCACATCCAGCAGGTTCACCTCCAAGATCGTCTGAGACCAGCCACTGAGACAGCTGCTGAAACATTTGGTTTGCATAACCAAACAATTTCTGCACAAACTGTCAGAAACCGTCTCAGGGAAGCTCAACTGCATGCTCGTTGTCCTCATCGGGGTCTTGACCTGACTCCAGCTCGTCGCCGTAACAGACTTGAGTGGGCAAATGCTCACATTCGATGGCGTCTGGCACGTTGGAGAGGTGTTCTCCTCACGGATGAATCTCGGTTTATATTGTTCAGGGCAGATGGCAGACAGCGTGTGTGGCGTCGTGTGGGTGAGCGCTTTGCTGATGTCAATGTTGTGGATCGAGTGGCCCATGGTGGTGGTGGGGTTATGGTATGGGCAGGCATCTGTTATGGACGAAGAACACAGGTGCATTTTATTGATGGCATTTTGAATGCACAGATATACCGTGATGAGATCCTGAGGCCCATTGTTGTGCCATACATCCATGAACATCACCTCAGGTTTCAGCAAGATAATGCACGGCCCCATGTTGCAAGGATCTGTACACAATTCTTGGAAGCTGAAAATGTCCCAGTTCTTGCATGGCCAGCATACTCACCGGACATGTCACCCATTGACCATGTTTGGGATGTGCTTGACCGGTGTATACGACAGTGTGCACCACTTCCCACTAATATCCAGCAACTTCGCACAGCCATTGAAGAGGAGTGGACCAACATTCCACAGGCCACAATTGACAATCTGATAAACTCTATGCGAAGAAGATGTGTTGCACTGTATGAGGCAAATGGTAGTCACACCAGATACTGACCAGATACTGAGTCCCCAGACCCCCAATAAAGCAGAAAAATGCACATTTCAGAGTGGCCTTTTATTGTGGACAGTCTAAGGCACACCTGTGCACTAATCATGATGTCAGATCAGCATCTTGATGTGGCACGCCTGTGAGGTGGGATGGATTATCTCAGCAAAGCAGAAGTGCTCACTATCACACATTTAGACAGATTTGTGAACAATGTTTGAGAGAAATTGTAATATTGTGTATCTGGAATGAATTTTAGATCTTTAAGTCCATCTCATGAAAAATGGGAGCAAAAACAAAAGTGTTGCGTTCATATTTTTGTTGAGTGTATCTATCTATCTTGTTGTATTGTTGACACTGAAATACATAATTTTGTCAGCCACATCCTGTAAACAATCCCACAAGTTCACCTAAGGTTACTGGGTTCTGCAGTATTTGACCCTCCTGCATGAATGAGTCATTGAGTATCAGTCGTCTGTCTCCCACCACTCCCTTGATAGATAGATAGATAGATAGATAGATAGATAGATAGATAGATAGATAGATAGATAGATAGATAGATAGATAGATAGATAGATAGATAGATAGATAGATAGATAGATAGATAGATAGATAGATAGATAGATAGATAGATAGGCAGACAGACAGACAGGCAGACAGACAGACAGACAGACAGGGGAATTGTGCCAGGAGGAAAAATCTAAATCAGGAGTTGGCAGGGACGATGTTAAGATTGCAATTTGTAACAATATTTATTTCACAAATCAAACTCTGCTGAGAGATGGTTTCATATCACTGGAAGTGTCCCAGCACACATCAGGAGTTCTGTAGCCAAAGTAGGCCAATGTTCACTGTGTTGTTGAAACCTGCAGAACATCTTACGCCACATAATATCACATAATTGTCTTGTTGTGTTATCATCTAATAGGCTGTTACCAAGGATAAAAACGGGACGTTCAGGTGACAAATGATCCGACAGTGGTGGAAAATCCTTGGCTTAAGGAAAAATAGCTATTAAATACTGTGTGAATTGGTGTTGTGTTAGTTAAAGGGGTAGGAGGGTAGAAAACAAAAACTCCTCTTCGGGCCTAAAACGGTTATTAAAAATGAAAACATATGAGAACTTTAGTGTGGAAATCATTCTTTGATTCTACTGCTTACAGCTTAGTGACATCTGAAAAGTGACAAGGGGCCTCAACTAAAGAGAACAATTATATTCTTACAAGCTTATCATGGTACGCTCTTTATGTAAAATCTTAATCAGAACTTGCACTATAATGAACCTCATCTTCAGTTCAGAATCGTTCTTCACTTAAAAGCTACGGGAGAAACTATTACAAGTCTTGTATCAGCATGTACCAAGCATTCCTGTGGCACAATCATGGTTTGATATCCCTTGCCAAGGATACATTGTGTATTTTGGTCCACATGGGACATTTGTTTTGCTAGGATCCAGTGAGAACCCTTAGGAGAGGGCACCTGAGAACGCGGAAGATACCATTCCTTGCGTGTCTCTACCTCTCACTGGCACAAACAGCTGTCATCGCTGCCAAGCTCATTTGCTGGTTGATTTTGTGTTGGCATTTCTTCCCTCCTTGAATGGCATGGAGGTATAATGTTGTTGATCTGTTTATCAGCTGCGATTTCTGCCTTTCATATCAGGCCAAGAAATGGGAGCTGTATAACTACCCATGCACAGAAAAGAATGTGCAGCTGGCGTTTCATAGCTTTTTTCTGAAAACATGTAAAAAATTGTTTTCTTCCTCGTGCTTCTCTGGGAAAGAGAACTATCATCACTACTTTTTCTTTGTCTCCGGTGCTTGGGTGGCTTATGCATCGCTATATAGGTAAACATACCAATTGATCAAATTAACATAAATAAAGTAGACATTAAAGGTGAAGTAAGTGGTTTATTTATGTTACAGTTTTTCACAATTGTTTAAACACATTTTTTGGAACATCAGACACAATGTGCACAATCTGAAACTAATTTAACAACTGCTTAACCAATTCTGCTGAACTCCAAACACATTTCCTGCCTTAGACTCATATTCTCATTCCAAAACACACATTTTTCACAACACTACACACAATTCTCTATATCTTGCACACTCTTCCTGAATTCTCTCCCTTGGTATTCACACAGAACACACTGCCAATCACATTTCTAAACTCAAAAGGCTTTTGTGCAGTTAGCTATAGAAGGGTCAGAGATGAGCTCCTGTTTGCTGTGATTTACAGTAGACTGCACATTTTGGTACAAATACAGTTTTTGCCGAATACTGTAAACACTAACAGTGACTGCTATGACCACAGCATCACAACCTCTAACCTTTGTCACCATGCCCTCAACCAAAGCACCAACCCTACAAACACGATATATGCTTTGCACTGTGTTTGAAATTCTCCAACACACTTCTTGAAAAAAAATTAAACTAATTGAATACCAACCAGTCTAAACCTTAGCACTACAAATAGAGGTGAGCTCAGCTCCTTTCTGAGACAGTAAGAGTCAAGGAAAAAGGAGGAGAGAGAGCGACAGAAGGACGAGGACAAAGAAAGCATAAGACGTACAGTCCCCTCCATAAGTTTCGGAACAGTGAGGCCAATTCCCTTATTTTTGCTGTAGACTGGAAACATTTGGGTTTGACACCAAAAGATGAATATGAGACAATAGCTCAACATTTCAGCTTTCATTTCCAGGTATTCACATCTGGATCAGATACACAACTGAGAAGATATCATTATTTGTAAAGGAACACCACATTTTTAGGCGAGCAGAAGTATTGGAATAGATAGAATTTAAATAAATTAAAGTAAATGAAACGTACTATTTTGTCGCAAATACTTTGCTTGCAATAACCGCATCAAGCCTGTGACCCATTGACATCACCAAACTTTTGCATTCTTCTTTTGTGATGCTTTTACAGGCTTTCACCACAGCCTCATTCAGTTGCTGTTTGTGTTAGGGGGTTACTCTCTTAAGTCTTCTCTTTAGCAGGTAAAATGCATGCTCTATAGCGTTTAAGTCTGGAGATTGACTTGGCCAGTCTAAAACCTTCCACTTCTTGCCCCTGATTACCTCCTTTGTTGTGTTTTGGGTCATTATCTTGCTGCATGATGAAGGATCTTCCAATCAGTTTAGTTGCATATTTCCTTAAATTGTCAGACAAAATGTTTCTGTAAACTTCTGAGTTCATTTTGCTGTTGCCATCATGTGTTACATCATCAATGAAGAATAATGAGCCCGTCCCAGAAGAAGCCATGCAAGCCCAAGCCATGACATTGCCTCCACTGTGTTTCACAGATGAGCTTGTATGTTTGGGATCATGAGTAGATCCTTTCTTTCTCCAAACTTTAGCCTTTCCATCACTTTGGTAAAGGTTCATCTTGACAACAACACAGTAACACATGATGGCAACAGCAAAATTAACTTAGAAGTCTACAGAAACATTTGGTCTGCCAATTTAAAGAAAGATGCAACCAAACTGATTGGAAGATGCTCCATCATGCAGCAAGATAAGGATCCAAAAAAACTGCAAAAACAACAAAGGAGTTTATCAGGGGCAAGAAATGGAAGGTTTTAGACTGGCCAAGTCAATCTCCAGACTTAAACGCTAGCGATACGTTTTGATCTGGCCCGCGAATCAATTCGGCCAATTTGAATCAATTCTGGAAAAAAAAAAAAAAAAAAATCATGATTTTTTTTTTTTTTTTTTTTTTTTTTTAATGGTCTGTGCCATATCCGCACGTCGCATACACTCCCAACTGTTAGGAAACTTACGTGGCTTACAGCTAGGAATGTCTGCTGAAAGTTCCACAGCTCAGGATTTTAAGCCATGAATTGATGAACTTGCATCTAAGAAGAGCTGCTCACTCCAGCCGCTAGGGGGCAGCCAAAATTCAAAAAAGCAGATTTTAGCAACGTGGTAAATGGCAATCTTGCTTCACCGCTATTAATGTTTCCTCCAGTGCTTTATGGCAAAGTAAAAACCAAAAAAATAATAATGAAATAAATAAAAAATATTTTTAAGTGCTGAACAATTAATGTACTAGCCAGCGCGGTGTGTCTGTGGCTCTGCGCGAGCGAAACGAGCAGGAGCATGCTAGTGTAGGCCTACAAGATTTATTTTCTAATTTTCCATGCTGCTTTATTTTTATGTTTTAAATTGGGAAAAACTTATTCCAAAACAACCAATATTGTATTTAAAAATAAATCTAAACAGTGTATTTTGTACTGTCTGCATGTTTGCACAAAATGTGTGTCTGTACATATAGTAAACAAAATTGGACAAAAGTGCCTCAGTGTTTCCCACAGAATTTTCTGAAAGTGTGGGGGGGGACCCCGACCCCCCTAGGGGGGTCCGGGGGTATGCTCCCCCGGAAGAAAATTTTGTATCTTTTAAATGTTAAATGCATCAATCTGGTGTACTTTGAGGAACACTATTCCTATATAAATGGTGATTAAGATGGAGTTTAACACACTTATCAATGGTTAATGAATAAATAATTTTCTATGATACACATTTGAGCCATCAAAAAAAATGAAGCAAAGGTGGTGGTTACCTGTGGTTCAAAAGAGTGAACACAAGCGCCCTTTTGTTTTATTAGATTGTTGAATTACTAGTACTCAAATAACTGTGACTACAATCACGAAGGATAGCTCACAATATTCTTTCCAGCAGAGGGTGCTCTGCTGGAAAGGCAGCAGGCCAAATTACCCACTCCCGACTCGGGGAGGTAGTGACGAAAAATAACAATACAGGACTCTTTGAGGCCTGTAATTGGAATGAGTACACTTTAAATCCTTTAACGAGGATCCATTGGAGGGCAAGTCTGGTGCCAGCAGCCGCGGTAATTCCAGCTCCAATAGCGTATCTTAAAGTTGCTGCAGTTAAAAGCTCGTAGTTGGATCTCGGGATCGAGCTGACGGTCCGCCGCGAGCGGCTACCTCTATCCCAGCCCCTGCCTCTCCGCCCCCTCGATGCTCTTAACTGAGTGTCCCGGGGTCCGAGCGTTTACTTTGAAAAAATTAGAGTGTTCAAAGGCAATACAGTCACAGCGCGTGTTGACACCGCAGGGGGAGGGGCTGATTGACTCGGGGAGATTGAAGCCTCGATCCCTCAAGCGCGCTTTGATAATACGTCCATGATTGAAGGAAATATTGTTTCTTGAGATCACAGTGCGAATCACACGTTAAAGATTTTTATGCGGAAATGCTATTGTTTCCAAGTGAAACTCGCGCATTGCAATGAAATGTATACATGTATATTTTTTAAATAGTAAAATATACATATATCAAAAAAAAAAAAATAAAGGGGCGGGGCAAAATGAAAGTGTGCGGCCCCCACGGAATGATACATTAGTGGGAAACACTGTGCCTGTAGTATTTGTGTATTCAAACAAGGAATACACAAATACTACATTATTAGTGCGTATTGGCATCTTTGAGCAAAATACCCCCAAATTTTTTGCTGCGGTGCTCCGCCGCACCTCTTATCCCCGTGGCCAGCAGCAGCCTTTACTAATACATTTCCTGGAGGGTACAGAGATCCCTTTTGATCCGTGATAATGTAGGTTACATATGTAGGCTGAATGATAAAGCATATTACTGAAAAATAAAACTATAGATTTGGAGTTGACATATGTACGTTATTTTGCCATTATTTTACTGGTCCGGCCCAATTGAGATCAGAGAGGCTGTATGTGGCCCTCGAACCAAAATGAGTTTGACACCCCTGCTGTAGAGCATGCATTTTACCTGCTAAAGAGGAGACAGAAGGGAGTAACCCCCCAAAACAAACAGCAACTGAATGAGGATGCGGTGAAAGCCTGGAAAAGCACCACAAAAGAAGAATGCAAACGTTTTGTGATGTCATTGGGTCACAGGCTTGATGCAGTTATTGCAAGCAAAGTATTTGCGACAAAATATTACAGTTTATTCACTTTAATTTATTTAAAGTCTATCTGTTCCAATACTTTTGCTTGCCTAAAAATGTTGTGTTCTTTTTCAAAAAATTATATCTTCTCAGTTGTGTATCAGATCCAGATGTGAATACCTGGAAATGAAAGCTGAAATGTTGAGCTATTGTCTCATATTCATCTTTTGGTGTCAAACCCAAATGTTTCCAGTCTACAGCAAAAATAAAGGAATTGGCCTCACTGTTCCGATACTTATGGAGGGGACTGTATATACACATACAACAGGGACACTATAGTGGACCATGTTATAGATCATGGCCTATCAATGAGGGAGCCTGACAGAGAGTGCAGCTAAACCTGAGTCGATCCATAATTAGGAGATTTAGACTGGATATCAGGTGATAATTTCCCTGTTGCTTCTCAAAGGATGACATTAGCCGTCTGCTGAGATGTCGCCGTCTTGCTAAGACCTGCGCAATTATGACAAGTCTTGCTGAGTGCACAGCATTTATGCAGCATTTTTGTTGTGCGCTCAGCAAGATGCGCGTCATAGTTGCGCAGGTCTGAGCAAGACGGCTCCAAGTCGAACGAGGCTAGTGAGTGTGATGTTGATGAGGTGATGTGGCCAGATGTAAATAGGAGGCGGTATCCATAAAAGGATTCATAATCCAGCCACCCAATTCCTTACAACGCTGTTTTTTTTTACCATTGTTTCCTAATTTTACTGTAATTTTTTTTTCACCTCCTTTTAATCCTACCTATTCATTTTTTTTAAATAAAATAAACTATTCCAACATTTAATTTCAAAACCTAAATATTTACTGTAGAAAATAACATCAAACATAATCTACTATAACATTCATATATTATTTATATATATTTTATTCTCCACCATTTCAATAGTAATCTACATCTATTTGATTTGAAAGACAATTTATAAATAACATTTTTAAAATTTTCAATAGAATTTTTTTTTTTTTTAAATTTTTATTTAAAAATAGTATCAAAATTGTTTAAAATTTAAAATGTAATATATAAACCACCTCTCATTAATCCAAATAAATTTTCACCAAAATAATATCCAATCACAAGAAAACACAAACACCCACTCATCCATTACAGCCACATTTAATTTTATCCTACAATCACATAAATATCTTTTTATTTTTATTTAAAACTCATATCACACTCTATAAGCACACCCTCTATAATGTTCGTTTCACAACGAAATTCACAGTAACTTTAAAATGTGATCTTTGTCAT
Source organism: Hyperoplus lanceolatus (assembly GCA_026929865.2). Lineage (NCBI taxonomy): Eukaryota > Metazoa > Chordata > Actinopteri > Uranoscopiformes > Ammodytidae > Hyperoplus > Hyperoplus lanceolatus. Next base: position 8,001,413 of record CM049400.1, on the reverse strand, counting down.
TTAAGAAGTATTTGCTTCCCCAACACAAAGTCGACAACACGCAGAGGGGTGTAAGCAACAACTGTGGTGTGCCTGCTTTGCTCTCTGGTACTTAACCACGGCGGTCCCGAAAACACCAAAGCGGAGGAACGTTGGAAGGGCCAAACCCCCCCCTTCCCGTTTGGTTGCCGGGGAGAGTCGGGGGGAAGGCTAAAGCTATGCTGCGCTCGTATTATTCAGCAGCCTGAGTTTATCTCCACACACTATTGCTGTCTTCAGTAACGTGAGTGTGAGCGACTACCGCACACTGTCTCTGTCTGTGTGTGACAGCGATGCCCTCTCACAGGGGAGAGACTCGCCACAGTCAACCTGAGTCACACACACACACACACATATAACACACAAGTGAAGCTCCGGCTCATCATTGAGCCGCGGAGTGATTTTGACAGTTTGTCTACAGTTTGGTGAACAGTACCGAGTGATGTTGTTCGCTAATATCAGCACTCCTTCAGAACGCTCAGAAGGTCTCTCGTCCAATCAAATCACTCGCTCAGAACCAACTGCTGTATAACATGTTTTATCACACTTATGGATCTGAGATGATGCTAGATAACTCGCTGCTTGAAGACCGCAGTGCATTAATGTGGTGACGTAGGGACGAGCGAGGGGACTGCTAACTGCAGTAACTGACAGGAAGTTAGCTAAAAGAACCGCTTATAGCAGTGGTTCTCAACCTTTTTTGAGCAAACGCCCCCCTAACCTTACCGAGATACTCTAGCGCCCCCCCCCCCCAAAAAAAAAAAAAAAAAAAACACACACACACACAATTAAGAATATGTTTTGGCTACATCCTCTATCAACAATAAAACATATTTTCTGTGCTGTTTTGGTTCGATGTTGTAGGACGCCACCAACCCGCTTTCGCTTTGATTGACGTTCCGGGCGAACAGAGAGTTGATGGTGGGCCGTCTTGAATGTTGATCCCTCAGAGACTTAAAGTAGGATGGATCTTTAGCTGATTTTTCGGGATGTTTATTCACTAAATGTTCCTGTAGTCGCGAAGGTTTCATGGCCTCATTAGAGAACACCTGATCGCAGAGCAGGCACATTGGTAAAGTGGTGTTCATCGGTGACGGGATAAATCCATAACTAATGTAATTGGCATTGTACTGCCGGCACTTTTTCTTACTATCCGCCATGTTTGTTTATGTTATGTTATTAAAGTTGAATATGTTACAATGAATTGTGTACGTTTTCATTGGTTGTTGAACTGTTATCCCGCGAACTAGCGCTCATGACGTAGCTGTGCTTTGCTGCTGTCATTGGGCTGCTGTACAGGGCTTCAGTGAGCCTCTCGCGGTGCACAGCGTTTAGTATATCGTCCCTCTCCAACATATGAGGGTTGTGTCTTTAACATGGTTCTGCTTGTGTGTTAGTTAACTCCATGCTTTGGCTGATTACTCTGTGTTTTCTCCACCTCAGAGACAATAGTTAGTTTAAGTTTGAATCTCGCTGCGCTAGCATTAGCATTAGCAATATCAGTAAACGTCATTATACTAGTCTGTGATTGGCTGATTCCTCTGCCGCTAAGGCTTTGATTGGCTGGTTGTTCTGACTCAAAGACCTCTGATTGGCTGTCTGCAGAGCCTTCTCTTTTCTAAGGCTGTGACAGTCAGCAGACCGCAGAACTTTGGAGAGAATAGTTAAAAAGAGGTCGAGGGGTTAGAAACATGAAAAGTTAAAATAGGCTGTTTATTTCAGGTAACCTATTTTTGCAGTCAAAAGATTTATAAGATTTTTAAGAAAGTTTAAAATATTAATAATATAAAAATTTATTAAAAAAAAAAAAAAGGCCCTTGTGTCCCAGCCTGGTCCCAGCGCCCCCTAGGTTGTACGAACGCCCCCGTTGAGAAACCCTGGCTTATAGCATCTTTAATTAAAGTGGCGGCATGCCAGGTTGTGACCCATGAAGAACTCAATTTTGTGCAAAAAAGTTGTCCAATACACCCCCCCCCCAAAAAAAGGGTCACTATAGTAGACCATATTATAGATCATGGCCTAACAATATAGGAGCCTGGGCAGAAAGTCCAGCCCAATCACAATTAGGTCATTTAGACTGGATATCAGGAATATTTTCGCTGTTGGTTCTCAAAGGATGACATTGCATGTGATGTCGATGAGGCAATGTGGCCAGACGCAAACAGGAGGCGGTATCCAAAGGATTCATAATCCACTCGCCCTATTCCTTACAACACTTATTTTATTTTATTTTAGTGTAATTGTTTCAGAGTTCATAGTGTCACACTGAATTGCTTGTTGAACTGCGATCCTACCTATTTGTTGTGTTTTTTTTGTTTTGTTGGCCAAAACCATGAAATTGCAATATACACTTTTTTCAGAAGCTTTTCTACATTTTTTTCATGTGTCTAATTGAAAATATAGTGGATCAATCTTTCCCAAAAATTCTTCTAGAGGTTGGATATGTCCCCCGTTGCTTGGCAAGCGAGGACATTACCTGTGACGTGGATGAGGTGATGTGGCCAGATGCCAAAAGGAGACAGGATCCATAGCCTAAATGTCTTCCAATCATTCCCCTACAACACTATGTTTTATAGAACATTCTAGTTGTACCATTTCTTGTGTGTCTTTGTGTGTTTTTTTTTACTTTTGCAAAAACCTGAAATGGCAAAATAAAAATAAAAATCTGAAGCGTTTACATTTTGTTTTCATGTGTCTAGATGAACTGTAGTGGATCAATCTTTCACAAAAAAAATCTGTATGCGACTTTTAAAGTCAAAACCATCCAAAGTACTGAATACATCTGTGTTTTGCATAAATCACTTCTGTGTGTTGTTGCTGCTAGGAAAGAGTAATTCAAAGGTGCATGTGTGTATTGTTTTGATGCTAAAAACAGTTTTGAAATGGGATCGTTAGGTTTTATTTCAAGAGTTTAATTTTGCTGTTTAAGTTAGAAGTTTATCTCCATGTGCTTTGTCCTAGTCGGCCTGTGTGTTAAGTTTTGACACAGTGGGCCAAAGTCTGCAACATGTGTGTAAGCAATCGGCAAAAACTGTAAGTGTTGTAACTAGTCGACACTAGATCACGGGGGGCGCATAGCCAAGAGTTCACTTTCACAAAAAAAAAAAAAGCAGGGAAAATTGTATGATAAAGGATCAATTCTATACATTGAATTCGGTCAAAATCTGCTCTAGATTTGGTTGGCTGACAATGGCCTTACAGACTACAACAGATGCACCTGCAAATCTCTTGTTAAGTTTTGTACCTAATCAACACTAGAAACTGGATACATGTGTCCTAACGTGGTATGCCCACATGGCACATACCATTCCCTGTTGTTTTGCTTCTCCTCGTTCCATTGCTGTCTGGTTACCTTGAGTCTAATAGACTTCCTTCCTCTGGACCGTCCTACTCACACTCTTTCACACCCAACAGAGGACAAGACAACAATGTTAAGTATGTCAAGGCCAAGCTGGGGTACGGAGCAGATAAAAACTACAGGTTCCCAGAGCCTGACAAATAATACCTAGTGCGCCATCCCCATCTGGATACTCCTGTCTGTTCCTCCAACCAGACACATAGAACCAACCGCTGAGAACAGACCAACTCCAAAGCAGCTGATCCATACACTGACCACCAATGCTCCTGCAACATGTCCCTTACATTCGTTGTGCTGACGATGCTTCTGGGCTCTTCAATGGTGATTGCATTTGTCTTGCAGCCATCCAGGAAGGAACATGTGGCCTCTGCAAACTCTCCTGTTTCCCATCAAAGGTCTGTATCAAATTGTATGTGCCCATGCAATGTTCTGGTTGAGTTTGTAGTGTGCAGAGACATTTTGAAACACTGTGTTGGGTCACAGAGGCTTAGGGTTAGGGCACTTGCTTGACAGATTCCATCATTTGGACTTGATACGCTCATGCTAAAGTGTTTCTACTTGGAATTAGGGTTTGAAAAAATTCAGGGTCACTTTGACTCTTTGTTTTCCTAGGAATATTGTGCATCTGCAATGTGCTTCTACCATTCATTGAAGGCATTGAGAGAGTGAAGATTTACCGACCATGTCTGGCATGTATTTAAACAGACTAGCTACTGACTAATGCACTTCTTGATACATGTCCAGAATATATTCTATGTCCATGTATCTTTCTTTATATCTATTTTGAATATTATGTACCAGCTAAAATAACACATGTGTTGGATGCTCAGGTGCCAGAGTGAGTCATTGGAATCCATCAGGAAGGCTCTCCTCATGGCACTTCACTTGCAGGCCGAGCCACAGCTGCCTGCTGGTGGGCTGGACGCTGTCCAGGAGCAATGGAGGAGCACCTTCACTAACACTGCTCATGGAGCCAATCATGCTGCAGGTAACAGGAATCCAAACTTTAAAGTTAGGACTTTAGTTCCTTTTCCAACCCAGGCAAAAGTCTAACTCCCTCTCCTTTCACTGTGTCCTTATTCCATGTCCTTCCAGTTCCAGCCACCTCTGGATACTCTGTGTCACCCGATGGTGGAAACAGCACTGGCCTGAAATGCTGCTCCTTGGCCTCTGAGATCTTCATGAAAGGTACGCAACATTGTGTGTGTATCAGTGGTGTGCACATGGACAGGTTGGGGGCTACTGGTCTGCCCTTTTTTAAGTCATTATTCAAAACATTGTATTTAACCTTTCGGAGAATAGGACTTCCAAACTTACCCTGAGGTCATACAAATGTTAGCAGCTTAAGTGCCCCTTCTGGTGTGCCATTAGAGCAAGGGTCACACAGGATCACCCTAGTAGAACTGAGCCTATCTGGTTTTTTTTACCATCTAAAGGGGCACCCTGATGGGATGCCTTTTTTAAAGTTTTTGCCTCTTCCCCTTAAAGAGTCTGTGCACACCACTGGCGTGTATGTTTTCATGCAAATCGACATGACATCTATATATGAAGCACTATGCTAAGTCAGTTCTTATATTTGCAGATCTGGCATGGGACAGCTGGGTGATCCATCCCTCCAGCCTTACCATTGTTCACTGTGCACTCTGCAACCCGGAGGCCAACACTGTGAAATGTCCATCATTCCACACCAACGTCAAGGATGCCGAGTCACAGGTATCATTCTCCAAAGCCCCAATTACCTCATATTGTACTGATTGACATTTACATTTAAAGATACATTTGTACTGCTTTCTTCTAAAAATGCAAAAACACCTGGAAAATTCCCATATGTATGACGTCTTATGGATTAGTAAACTTCCTCCTGTCGGATACATAAATATTATATTTTAAAACACTTGATTAAAGGTAAAAGTCTTGCATTCAAAAACTTAACTAGAACTATTAAAATATTATCAACAAAATGTGCTTAGAGAATCAGTAGAAATAAAGTCAAATGAATTAATATGCATCAGAATGATGTCCTATTATTGTATTATATAGAAAATGTTGCATTCTTGTGTAAACAGCATTTTAACATTGTAGATGCTGTTGCTGTTTTTAAATAAAGCTTATGGAAGACTGTTTATTTCATTTTCATTTGCAAAAATGATTCATAATTGATCTGTAGCGTATATAACCCACTCACCAGTGCAACAGTTGTTTGTATTTGTTTCATTCTTCACCAGTTTGTCTTCACCAAAAAACGGTCTAAATATACTGAACTATACACTTATAGCAGCTCATTCTTTTGTTGGGTCTTGTCTGGCAACTGTGACACTGTGTTACCATGCCTGACCCCTCCTGTTTTTGTCCCCCTGCAGGTTCAGGTGCTGTGTTGTCGGCCCACTTCTGAGGAAATGGTGCCTGTTGTCTATGTGGACGAATCCAGCACCGTCGTCATCTCGTCTGTTCAGCTGACCCGCAGCTGTGGCTGTGGCCATGAGCAGCCCAGCCAAGAGTAAACCTTTGTTTACTAATGTGACACCTGGCCAACCTTATATAGGCTACATAATATTCAGGCCTATCATTTCTCACAAACAGTAATTATGTGGACTATATCTCTTTAGTATTAGGTGTTATCTTTGCAGCTTGTAATCAGCACTGAGCGTGGGAACCAAGGCAAAGTCTCGGCTTAGAAGTAAGTTTCTGCATTTCTGTTTCTCTATTCGAACCAGAAAAGACGATAGTGCCAACAAGGATTTATTGAGCCAGCCTTACATAAAATATAGCAATTATTTATTGGAGTGGTAAAACTTATCTACTGTGGGTTTTTTTACCAATAAAAAACGCATTTAATTAAAATTTTAAGTATTTATCTCATACAGAAGGCTGCAAAGAACTGGATGGGAAATGAAATATCATGCTCAGAGCGCTATTTAAAGCTACTAACGGTTACTGACTGTTCCCTTCAAAAATGTGAGACTACACAGAGCCAAATCTCACAGGCCAGTTGTCTCCTAAGTCATCTGAGAAGATACTTTTTCCTCGTATGGGTCAAGAAGTCTGTTCAAACCCAGGAGGCAAAGGTCATACGAAACATAGTTAAATGGTCACGTATCAACTGGTAGAAAAGATAATGGGACTTTACTGCACAGCACAAGAAAATATTGTAGATTTAATAGTGGCTTTGCCAAACAAAACAAAACAAATTGTGTTGTGTGCTAAAAAAAAAAAAAAAATTATATCACATTCAAGTGCTCTACTGTGAGCAGTAATCCATATGAAGTCTAAATGGTTTAGTTGATTGTTTTATACCTACTGATTCAGATTTTCACTCAAGGTGCCTTTCAGTTTTTATATTCTTTGTTTGTATCCATAGCATTTAGTTTGATTTAAGTTTTTAATATGTGTGTTTATATGCATTTTCATTAGCAGAGTTATTGTTTTTATTTTCATTTTCACTATTTTGACCATTTCTTATCATTTGTGCTTTTGACCCTGCTCTGACAATTGAATCATCTTTACTGATTAACTGATTACCTGCTGATAATTTTTGAATAAAGATTATTAAAACACTTATTTTGCTTCACTGGCAAAGTTTGGTTTGGAACTAAAGTTATAAGAAGGCATTTACTTGTTCAGTCTAGAATAGAGGGAGGAAAATAAAAGAGGAAGAAATACTGGCACTGACTGCCAGCGAACCAGGCGTTAGTGAGGGAAAGGGCAACATGTGGTGCACTTCTTAAATGGATAGCAGTTGCTGTGGATGCATTTGCACTCTTTTCCTGGCTGCAGAGGATGCCCTTATGAATCTGAAGTTGTGCAAGCAAGATAGAGGAAAGCAAGATCTAGATCAATAGTTCAACATTGCCAGCATTTTCTTTTTTGAAGCATTGATACTGGTCAAAATGTCAAAATTTGTCATGTACTGGATGTCTTTTGGCATATTGTTCCCCGTTCTGCTGGCTGCAGAGGCAGCTGCATGTTTAGAGAAGGAAACGCTGCTGCGCCCGATCCCCAACACAGTGACACAGTTGACGGACTGCTTGATGGAGTGCACTGGGTTGACGTACATCAAAAAACTGCAACTTCACGACAATCATAATATACGGCTTCAGGATTCCACAGAAGGTAAGGAGCCACTCTGCAACATTTTCTTTAGAGTGCTGTAAAATCACTTATCTTAAGTGGGATTAGGTTTAAGAATTAAGTCCTGAGCTAAATGTTGAGACATTATCAGTAGTGGAAATAGTTCTCTTATGCAAATCCATTGCTGCCTGACTGACATAGACTTGTTTAACATTGCACATTATTTGATCTGCTGGTGCCTTTATCAAATCAATATTCCTCCTAGGAGACCTCGGGGAATACTGTTGGTCTACGGAGATAAAGTGCAACCGTGGAGAGAGCTATCATCGTGCCTATGTTGTTTTGCCTGTGGATGTATCAATAGTTGGAGATGAGCTGCTGCAAGTCAAAGCCACTGGCCCCACTGCCACCATGCTGCAAGCACACAACAGCCCCACCACAATCGCAGAAAGCTGCGGCGTCCGTTACGAAGTCACACAGCACTTCAGCACAGAGCAGACAGGGACGTCATTCTGTGTACAAGTAGTGGCCCAGGGAGACACCCTGGGGGACATGGTCCTTAAATGTCCCCCCTTTCTGGTCACCTTCTGGCAGAGAGATCCAAACCAATCCAAACAAGAAGGTGGTGGATAAAATCCGGGTGATGGATGCTGATTTAAGATTTGAGTATAAGGATATTTTACTTTAGTAAAAGTAGCAATACCACTAAGTTACAAGTAAAGTCCTTGAAAATGTAAAAATGTAGCTACATAAAGATGTGTTAGTAAAATAATGACCACATACTTAAAGTGTGAAAAGTAAAAGCACTCATTGCTAAAAAAAAAAATTGACAATTTTACTATCATATTTTAACCCCTTCAGACCCTGCTTCCATTGGAATGGACATGACATATTTCTTTCTCTAAACCAATAAATACTCTGTAATTGGATGATGTCAGCACTGCTGGTTTCTGATTGGATCCTGATTATCCAATCAAAATCATGTAATGACTTTGAGTATGCTCTGAGAGAGTGACAGACATCTGACAAGACAAGTATGGCTGAGCCGATCCATAGAGGGAAGAGTAACTGCCCATTTTCAATCTAAAATCTACATTTATGTTCATGCTAGCCAAACAAACGTGCTCTCAGTGTAATTTTAACTATTACAAGTGATAATATTTGAAGTTATTTTGGACATATGTCACGTAATTAATTTGTAGGATTTTTTCAAAGTCCAATGTCCATTGCAATGGACATCAGGAGTCGGGCGAATTACCTTTTTAAAGGTTAATTAGCATACTATAAAAAGCATGGTTATGTGTTGGAAGTTCCATGATCGTTTACTGAAGGCAAAACTGATTTCTTTTTTATGTCATGTTATCTACAATCCTACAAATATTGTCTTCATGTGCATGTTCAGACCGCGTCATAGCATTTCCCTCTCTTCTAGTAGGCACTGGGCTTTCCTGGTGACATCACTGCTGTTGCCTACCCTCGCTGTGATACACCTATCAAGTTGATGTGCATGTTCAGAAACTTACACAGACTCAAAAACATCCAGTTCCAGATGTTTAGGCCATACCTGAGGACATATATGCCTTTTATTTTTAATGTTTTTATGGCAATTTACGTGCATCGTGTCCTGGCGTCCATTGGAATGGACATGAAAAAAACTCATAAAAACATGAGTTTGAAAAAAAATAATATATCAACTCTGTTTTTATGTTGAAGAGTAGTCTGCCCAGCAGAAAAAATGCGGGTCTGAAGGGGTTAAGATTATTATTACTCTGGGGTTGGCAAGAGCGTTTTTTTACCGTTTGAAAAAGACTTAGACTTACAGACTTAAAGTTCAATTCATCATTTCAGCTGATTTTTTTGTAAAGTAAAATGTGGAGTCAAATAAATGTGGATAGAAAGGTATGATAATTTCCCCGGAAAAGGGTTCAAATAGAAGTGTTAAGTAGCATAATAGTACCATCAGATGCACCCACATTATTTAGTTATATACCAGTATACTGCATATATCCTTTCACTGTCAACAGTAATTTGCTCCTAAAATGCTGTTCTGCTTTGTCAAGAAATATTTAGTATCAAAGTTAACATAATCTGTCTTTGGAAATGCTTGTCTGGGAGTTACACCCTTTTTATGTTTCATGTCTGAGTTGTGAATATATTTGATGGCATTTGAGCATAGGCGCAGACGTCGATCACTTTGCTTGTATGAATCCAGCTTTGTCGAGCACGAAGAGACTTTAGATGTAAAATCATTATCATGATCACCGTCATCAGTTCTCTGCTGGCAAATGCAACCGGAGTGATTTGAAAGTTCTCAGTTACACGAAGAATGTAAATATGAAGAGATGTTAGTGTTTGGAAGTGTGTGTGGCGATATTAAAACATCTATTTCCTTTTTCAGTCACATGTTTTTTTTGTGTTTATGTGGGAAAAAAAAGAAAGATATTTTTTTACTCTTATGCAGAACTGGGAAAAGTTCTGGATAAGGGGAGGGGTGTGCAGGGGATCTGTCCCCCTCAATAGAAGAGAAACATTTGTTCCCCTTAAAAAAATAAGACAGACAGCTCCCTGGGGGTAAAAACATTAATATATCATTCTGACCTGTAACTATATTTCCCAACTATTTCAGACACCACTTAAGTGTACTGTAGCACCTTAACCTTGCCGCGCTCCGCCTCTCATTGCAGTGGCTTCCGACTTACCTTGCACAACGCCAAGCGTTTACAAGTGTATTAATAAGTAGCTAGCTTGTTTAGCCCAATACACTTAACTTTCTTATCTTTAGGCTTTCTGAATTAGGTTTTGTCTTGTGTCTATGGATGAATTCCAACATTATCTTGTTTCTAACTTTGGCCTTAAGTATCGGCTACATTCATGATTTCTTAACAAAAAAAACATCCCACCCCAAAAAAAATTTGTTTTGTATGGTTTTGAATGTGCAGAAACGTTTGAAAAATCCAGGAGCAATTCAGAACGCCTGAGAGCCTAACTGCATTCTATTCCACCTGAATGTTGTCTTTTCCTTTACAGAAATATTTAAGACGTTTGCACCAGAAATGTCTACGTTTTTGATGCTCTAAATCTTCTGCCTGATGTGTCCCCCCAGATGTTGAAAAAAAATCTATGCCCAGTCATGTGTAGTTAGTAGATCAGTAAGTGAAAAACAAATGGTTGGTTGTTTGGCCAAATTTATGCTGGGCCTGCTCTGCTTGTTCCTGCTCCACTCAAAAGAAACAATATAGTGCTACCTAGTGGTTATTATTTAATCTAATGGGTATCAGACTGCGAATCCTTCACACAATCCAGCCTTCGGATGGCGAGCATGATACATGTCTCATGTGTATTGGGATATACAGTTTTTCTCAGTCGCTTTGGTGCTTTTCTCAGATCAGAATGAAAATTCTCATAACTATTAGTTCAACCTCCGCAACATTTAGTCATTTGAGCACATCATAGTAGCAATTTCTCCTTCCTCTGAACAAATTGCAAATGCTTTTGGACATGTATCAGTTCCTTTCATACAATTCTCTGCTGTTTTATAACATTGTCATTTGCTTGTGTCATGTCAGTCAAAATGAACTATACTTATGGATGCTGAATAGTCGTTTCCAATAAAACTAATTGTCTTCATTTCATTGCTTGAGTCATTACATACAAAATTGTTGAACTAGTTATCAAATTCTGTCAAGCAAATTTTTCACACAACATCTGCTGACTTTTTTAGACACTCTTTACAGGGACAGAGGCCAACTCAACAAATATGTTGTTGTGTGGGATGATGTCCGTTTTCACCACTCACATCTGGTCACACAGTGGTTTGCAGCACATGACAGAATGCTGGTTGAATATCTCCCTCCCTACTCCCCATTCCTTAATCCGAAGTTCAGAGTTTTTCTCTGCCTGGAGGTGGAAGGTTTATGACCGGCGTCCACATGCGCAAATGACCCTGCTAGCAGCCATGGATGCAGCATGTGACAACATTACAGCAGAGTCATGCAGAGGGTGGATTCGCCACTCCAGGAGATACTTTCCTCGCTGCATTGCAAGGGATAATATCCGTTGTGAGATGAAAATATGTGGCGAGACAGACAGGAACATCTGGATGTGCCAGAATGATTTACCTATATATGTTCAGTTACAATATGTCCTGTTACATTGTTCATATTTGTGCACAGCTCTACCAAAAGGGTGTTTTTTTATGTTTGTTCCAAATAAGTGACTGAAGTGTATTTTTCTTTTGCACAATGCTGTAGAATTGCAAAGAGCATATACAGTAAAAATGTGAAAAATACGTATTCAGTGTCTTGTACTCACTTACTCCCCTAACTACAGCAATGTGTAGCTTTACTGTAGTTTTCAAATGGCTGTACAAGTAGTGTATAGTGCTGTCTTGAGCATTTTCAGGTAGTGTCACCGAGTTCTGACCTTTTTTTGCATTGGAAAACACTGAGAGAATAAACTTTCATAATGAAAACATGACAAAGCCATTTGACTATCTTGTTCATAAACGATGGTGTCAAGACTTCTCATTTTGATGACACTGGCAGTTTCATTGACATGAATACTTGCTTTTGAGGAATAGAGTATCCATTTTGAGCAAGTGACGTACTTTTGCAGGTTATCCACTAGGGTTTGCAGTTTGCACTAATTGTTTTGAGAAATGCACTAACTGCTGTGCAAATGTTAATAGTGATGTGAGAAAAGCACCAAAGCGACTGAGAAAAACTGTAATAATTCTCCATGATATAGGCCTAACATGCAAAATATGAAGTGGAAACAGTTGAAACATCTACTAAGATATAGGAGTTTTTATTTTATGAATATCAATAAACAAAATACTGAACAAGTAGGCCCACTGCCTGAATCAGTTCCTTAAACACTGACTAAACTGACTAAAAAACGTCAGCTAAAATACTCTCTGTGTGCCTTGCCGTGTGTGTATCCAAACACAGACACTGAAATACCCAAAGAGAAAAACAGCTCAATGTAAATCCATAAAAACTGCATGTTTATGTTTTGATCCCATGGTGAATTAGGGATAATTGAATGAATGTGGTAATATTAGACATTCATCCTGTTCTTATACCTTGACATTATAAATTTGAACTATTTTACAGATGTTTGGTGAATTTTAGCATTATAGGCCTGAATAGCAAAGATACCCCAAATGAAAACGACTCGAGGAAATGTTTTTTATTGTTATTAGTTGTAGGCCATAGGTAAGGATACAATTCATGAAACATTCGGAAAATCATAAAGTAAAATGTCAAGGTCTAAGAGCAGGATGAAGATATAATGGGAATATTTATGACTGGATTAATCAAGGTTTTAACACTATTTTATGTGACCCCCTGCTGCAATTTCACAGTGTGTGCTCTCTTGAAGAACACATTAAATTAGGTCTACATCTTTAAATAACATACAAGGGTTTAGTAGCCCTATATTCCATATGTGTAACAATCATTTTTATTTAAAATGTGTGACTAAGAAATCAGTTAATCAGTAGCATACATGTGATTCAATTGTCAGAGCAGGGTCAAGCAATAACATTTTCCATTTGATCTAAATGTATTTCGATACAGTCCAAGTGGCATATCACAAAAATAAACAGAATGTGTTAAAGAAATATAAAGAATCACAATTGAGCAATGTAACCAATTGTCAAAATGAGACAAAACAAGAACTCTGCTAAAGAAAATGTATCTGAACAAACATAATTAAAAAACATTTAAATCAAACTAAATGCTTTGGATGTTTGGATGTTTCGTATGACCTTTGCCTCCTGGGTTTGAACAGACTTCTTGACCCATACGAGGAAAAAGTATCTTCTCAGATGACTTAGGAGACAACTGGCCTGTGAGAAGATTTGGCTCTGTGTAGTCTCACATTTTTGAAGGGAACAGTCAGTAACCGTTAGTAGCTTTAAATAGCGCTCTGTGCATATTTCATTTCCCATCCAGTTCTTTGCAGCCTTCTGCACAAGAGAAATACTTAAATTCAAATTAAATGCGTTTTTTATTGGTAAAAAAACCCACAGTAGATAAGTTTTACCACTCCAATAAATAATTGCTATATTTTATGTAAGGCTGGCTCAATAAATCCTTGTTGGCACTATCGTCTTTTCTGGTTTGAATAGAGAAACAAAAATGCAGAAACTTACTTCTAAGCCGAGACTTTGCCTTGGTTCCCACGCTCAGTGCTGATTACAAGCTGCAAAAATAACACCTAATACTAAAGAGATATAGTCCACAGAATTACTGTTTGTGAGAAATGATAGGCCTGAATATTATGTAGCCTATATAAAGTTGGCCAGGTGTCACATTAGTAAACAAAGGTTTACTCTTGGCTGGGCTGCTCATGACCACAGCCACAGCTGCGGGTCAGCTGAACAGACGAGATGACGACGGTGCTGGATTCGTCCACATAGACAACAGGCACCATTTCCTCAGAAGTGGGCCGACAACACAGCACCTGAACCTGCAGGGGGACAAAAACAGGAGGGGTCAGGCATGGTAACACAGTGTCACAGTTGCCAGACAAGACCCAACAAAAGAATGAGCTGCTATAAGTGCATAGTTCAGTTTATTTAGACCGTTTTTTGGTGAAGACAAACTGGTGAAGAATGAAACAAATACAAACAACTGTTGCACTGGTGAGTGGGTTATATACGCTACAGATCAATTATGAATCATTTTTGCAAATGAAAATGAAATAAACAGTCTTCCATAAGCTTTATTTAAAAACAGCAACAGCATCTACAAAGTTAAAATGCTGTTTACACAAGAATGCAACATTTTCTATATAATACAATAATAGGACATCATTCTGATGCATATTAATTCATTTGACTTTATTTCTACTGATTCTCTAAGCACATTTTGTTGATAATATTTTAATAGTTCTAGTTAAGTTTTTGAATGCAAGACTTTTACCTTTAATCAAGTGTTTTAAAATATAATATTTATGTATCCGACAGGAGGAAGTTTACTAATCCATAAGACGTCATACATATGGGAATTTTCCAGGTGTTTTTGCATTTTTAGAAGAAAGCAGTACAAATGTATCTTTAAATGTAAATGTCAATCAGTACAATATGAGGTAATTGGGGCTTTGGAGAATGATACCTGTGACTCGGCATCCTTGACGTTGGTGTGGAATGATGGACATTTCACAGTGTTGGCCTCCGGGTTGCAGAGTGCACAGTGAACAATGGTAAGGCTGGAGGGATGGATCACCCAGCTGTCCCATCCCAGATCTGCAAATATAAGAACTGACTTAGCATAGTGCTTCATATATAGATGTCATGTCGATTTGCATGAAAACATACACGCCAGTGGTGTGCACAGACTCTTTAAGGGGAAGAGGCAAAAACTTTAAAAAAGGCATCCCATCAGGGTGCCCCTTTAGATGGTAAAAAAAACCAGATAGGCTCAGTTCTACTAGGGTGATCCTGTGTGACCCTTGCTCTAATGGCACACCAGAAGGGGCACTTAAGCTGCTAACATTTGTATGACCTCAGGGTAAGTTTGGAAGTCCTATTCTCCGAAAGGTTAAATACAATGTTTTGAATAATGACTTAAAAAAGGGCAGACCAGTAGCCCCCAACCTGTCCATGTGCACACCACTGATACACACACAATGTTGCGTACCTTTCATGAAGATCTCAGAGGCCAAGGAGCAGCATTTCAGGCCAGTGCTGTTTCCACCATCGGGTGACACAGAGTATCCAGAGATGGCTGGAACTGGAAGGACATGGAATAAGGACACATAGTGAAAGGAGAGGGAGTTAGACTTTTGGCTTTGTTGGAAAAGGAACTAAAGTCCTAACTTTAAAGTTTGGATTCCTGTTACCTGCAGCATGATTGGCTCCATGAGCAGTGTTAGTGAAGGTGCTCCTCCATTGCTCCTGGACAGCGTCCAGCCCACCAGCAGGCAGCTGTGGCTCGGCCTGCAAGTGAAGTGCCATGAGGAGAGCCTTCCTGATGGATTCCAATGACTCACTCTGGCACCTGAGCATCCAACACATGTGTTATTTTAGCTGGTACATAATATTCAAAATAGATATAAAGAAAGATACATGGACATAGAATATATTCTGGACATGTATCAAGAAGTGCATTAGTCAGTAGCTAGTCTGTTTAAATACATGCCAGACATGGTCGGTAAATCTTCACTCTCTCAATGCCTTCAATGAACGGTAGAAGCACATTGCAGATGCACAATATTCCTAGGAAAACAAAGAGTCAAAGTGACCCTGAATTTTTTCAAACCCTAATTCCAAGTAGAAACACTTTAGCATGAGCGTATCAAGTCCAAATGATGGAATCTGTCAAGCAATTGCCCTAACCCTAAGCCTCAGTGACCCAACACAGTGTTTCAAAATGTCTCTGCAAACTACAAACTCAACCAGAACATTGCATGGGCACATACAATTTGATACAGACCTTTGATGGGAAACAGGAGAGTTTGCAGAGGCCACATGTTCCTTCCTGGATGGCTGCAAGACAAATGCAATCACCATTGAAGAGCCCAGAAGCATCGTCAACACAACAAACGTAAGGGACATGTTGCAGGAGCGTTGGTGGTCAGTGTATGGATCAGCTGCTTTGGAGTTGGTCTGTTCTCAGCGGTTGGTTCTATGTGTCTGGTTGGAGGAACAGAAAGGAGTGTCCAGATGGGGATGGCGCACGAGGTATTATTTGTCAGGCTCTGGGAACCTGTAGTTTTTATCTGCTCCGTACCCCAGCTTGGCCTTGACACACTTACCATTGTTGTCTTGTCCTCTGTTGGGTGTGAAAGAGTGTGAGTAGGACGGTCCAGAGGAAGGAAGTCTATTAGACTCAAGGTAACCAGACAGCAATGGAAAGCGGGAGAGAAGCAAAACAACAGGGAATGGTATGTGCCATGTGGGCATACCACGTTAGGACACATATATCCTGTCAGTTTCTAGTGTCTTCTTTGTCAACAAAATCCTGGCTCTGCGGTCAGTACCGCCTCTTGTTGCACCTGACCCGTCTGCTCCCCCGATGTGCCCTGCCGTTTTTGACCAGTTTAAACCTTTATCACGGTCTCAGCTGTTGGATGTAGTGCAGAAACAACGCCCCACAAACTGCCTTTCAGATAGCATTCCTTCTCGTCTCTTTAAAAATGTTTTTAATTCTGTTAGCTCGTTCATTTTATTGTTGTTTCATGCTTGTTTTAGCTCAGCGTGTTTTCCAGCTCCTTTTAAGCATGCTATAGTGCAGCCGCTAATCAAAAAGCCTGGTCTTGACCCATCTATCCTCTCTAACTTTCGGCCTATCTCGAAACTCCCCTTTTTATCAAAAGTGTTGGAGAAAGTAATGGCCACCCAGCAGCTATCATTTCTAGAGAGTAATGAATTTTTTGAAAAGTTCCAGTCTGGTTTTAGACCCCAGCATAGCACAGAAACTGCCCTTTTAAGAGTTTTTAATGATCTCATTGTAACTGTTGATTCTGGGTGTGCTGCTATCATGGTGACATTAGATTTAACAGCTGCTTTCGACACAGTCGATCACAGGACCCTGCTGTCACGCCTAGAGCAGTATGTTGGTATTAAGGGCGCTATCCTCAAGCTGCTCCAGTCCTACTTGACTGATAGGACTTTCTCAGTTAATTTAGGACTTTTTTCTTCTAGTGCGACCCCTTTTACTTGTGGGGTACCCCAAGGGTCTGTTTTAGGTCCTTTATTGTTTTCTCTGTACATGTTGCCCTTTGGATCCATTCTCCGCAAACATAATGTGTCTTTTCATTGCTATGCTGATGATGTTCAGATTTATCTCCCTTTGAAAATGAACTGTAAAGACTCTGCAAAAAATGTTCTTGCTTGTCTAAATGAAATGAAGACTTGGATGAGTCTTATTTTCCTGAGTCTCAATGACAGTAAGACAGAAGGTATAGTGTTTGGGCGTGTAGAATGTTATGCCGACTATTGCTGCTCTACCCCCATCCCTGGGTTTAAAAAACTGCTCTGTCATTAAGAGCCTTGGTGTCATGTTTGGCAGAGATTTTAAATTTGAAAAGCAAATTGGCTCTGTAGTGAAAGGTGCCTTCTTCCAGCTGAGACTTCTGGCGAAGGTAAAACCTTACCTCTCTCCCAGTGACCTGGAGAAGGTTATTCATGCCTTCATTTTCTCAAGACTGGATTATTGCAATTCACTGTATGTAGGTTTAGACCAGCGCTCGCTGCGTCGCCTGCAGCTTGTACAGAACTCAGCTGCTTGTCTTCTGACAGGCACAAAGAAGCGGGAGCACTCTGGCCTCCCTGCACTGGCTTCCGGTCCGCTTCAGAATAGATTTTAAGATCCTGATGTTTGTTTTTAAAGTTTTAAATGGTATGGCCCCCGTGTACTTGGCGGAACTCATACAGGTCCATAGACCAAGCAGAGCTCTGAGGTCTGCAAACAGCTTATCTCTGGATGTGCCAAACAGCAGGCTTAAAACTAAAGGCGATCGTGCATTCTCCGTGGTTGCCCTGAAACTTTGGAACAGCTTACCACACCATATTCGCTCATCTGAGTCTCTGGAAACCTTCAAGTCCACTCTTAAAACTCACCTTTTTTCACAGGCTTTTACGTTTTAATGAATTGTTTTGTGTCATTGCTGTAAGTGTTTTTTAATGTGTGCTGTTGTATTTTAATTTATGTATTTTATGTAAAGCACCTTGGTGAATTTAGGTTCTTATAAGGTGCTATATAAATAAAAGTGACCTTGACCTTGATTAGGTACAAAATTTAACAAGAGATTTACAGGTGCATCTGTTGTAGTCTGTAAGGCCATTGTCAGCCAACCAAATCTAGAGCAGATTTTGACCGAATTCAATGTATAGAATTGATCCTTTATCATACAATTTTCCCTGCTTTTTTTTTTTTTTTTAAGATAATCTTTTGGCCATTTTGCACTTCATTAGACAGACTTTTAGAGAGATAGTTGAAATGGGGCAAAAAGGGGAGGACATGCCCAGGGTCCTCTGCAAGGAATAAGCCTCTAGGGGGATTCTCTGACTAAACCACGAGTGTAGCCTGGTTCCACCAGACCATCCTACTACATTTAATTTGTACAGAAGGTCTGGAATCGCTCAATTGACAAACATTAACTCACCTGAAGGTGGGTGTCTGTTGAAGTTTAAAACTATTGGATCTGCCCAGTGCCACTCTGGGTCTGCCAACCAACCATGTCATGCGCCGGCTTCTGAGCCACTCCTTCTGTTCACTGTTTGGACCGGCAGAAATCTGTCCGGAGAAAACCTAAGAATATACCGCACACCCAGACTGACTACTGAAGGGGAATGAAAATTGGCTACCACGAGTGCCCTCTGAGGTGTATTTCGTTATGACACATTCTGAACTGGGATTGACTGAATTGGGAAACCAGTTTGGCCACCTGGTCTGAAGCAGGCTTGAGTTCTTTGTCTTAGATAAAGTTGTTTTTTATCCACCTCAACTAAACCTGTCTCAGCAGATTCCTTTATCCTTCAAACTGCACCTTTTTGAATTGAAACCAGCCCAGATACTTCCCCTCCTTTCCTGTCTTGTTTCAAACCTACCAGCAAATGCACCTGTACCAATCTGAAAAATCCCAGACACAACATCTACCCTTGCCAAGCTCATCATGCTTATAATGTGCGAATTCAATGTTATATTTATAATTGATGTCTAAGTTAAAGGCGGTGGGGTACTGTACAATCTAGAGCTGTTTCTATTTTGAATATAAAGCAGTCTGGTGCAACCCCATAGCTTACTATGTCAATCAACACTATGATAAACAATCGAGTTATTGGCTCTATGAGTTTGTCTGCAAAAAAGGAACATACCAAGCATCAAGAGTAGACTTTTATGGCATAACTGAACAGTTGAATTGGATTGCATTAGACTGTACAGGTGTAATGCATCGGACACTATAGGTGCATATTCTGATGCTTAATGATGTTTGCATGATGATGAAACTTGAGCTTCAATTAATATGTACTTCCCCTATAAATTTCCCCCTAATATATTTGGTATATTTTGGGAACCTTATTGGAGTTTTTATTGAGTCACAAAATGGCAGGCCGCCACTTGTAATTATGTTTACTATATTTATGTTAATTTTATCAATTTGTATACATTAAATTTGGATTCTACGTTTTATTTTACGTTGAATTTTATTCCTTAATCCACATTGATGCACAAGCCACCTGAAACAGAAAAAGTAGGGAGGATAGATTTGTTTCCCCAGAGAAGCAGGGGAGGATTACAATTTTTTCAGCAAAAAGCTATGAAATACCAGCTGCAAATTCTTTTCTGCCCATGGGTAAGAATGTGCAGCTCCCATTTCTTGGCCTGATATGAAAGGTAGAAATCGCCGCTGATAAACATATTAACAACATTATTCCTCCATGCCATTCAAGGACGGGATATGGAGGGAAGAAATGCCAACCCAAATCAACAAGCAAATGAGCTTGGCACCGATGACAGTTGTTTGTGCCAGTGAGAGAAATAGACACTCTGTATTTTGGACCACGTGTGAAATTAGATATGGTCTCTTCCATGTCCTAATGTAAACCCTCTCATAAGAGTCCACACTGAGGCCCAAACTGGAAGCAAAACTCATTACCCACGTGGTCCAAAACACACAGTTTATCTGTGGCAGTTGATATCAAACCATAATTGTGTCACAGGAATTATTCATACATGAATTGCCTACCTTCCAACCCCTCTAACCAACACGACAACACCTATTCACACAGTGTTTTATTACTACTCTTACTTAAAGGAATAGCTTTAAAAAATATTCATTTTAAGCTTTTTGCATCACTCTCGGGTACACGAAAAGGCAACAGAAAAGAAAACATTCCTTTAACTGCGTGGCAAATTTGAAGGATACATGGGCAAAGGTCAGCTCATCGCTAAATAGGTCGCTCATTGCCAATTGGCTTAGCTCAAACACTAGTAGTCAAGGGGAGCATTGGCTTGCCAACCCCATCAGTTAGAAGATCAACTTTACAACATCACTCAAGGCTCCTGTAGGCATGCTAATACACCGTTCATTTACCATGTTACTTTGCGCTGAAACTGTGCAGTATGTATGCATCTACTCGTCAACACAGACGTTTTATATTGTTGACCTACTGGCAAGCACATCTGCAGTGGTTTGTGAATAAAAATGTCCCAACAAGCACACTGGACCGTGTAATGATGTTATAATTGACTGTCAGTGGAGGCAAGCTAATGCTCCCTTTGAGTACCAGTGTTTGAGCTAAGCTAAAAAGCGATGAGTGACCTTTGCCCATGTCTCGTTCAAAAATGCATGCACAGTTAAAGGAATGGTCTCTGTCGCCTTGTCTTGAACCCAAGAGTGAGGCAACCAGCTAAAAAAATATTTTTTGCAGGTCTCAACTACTGGAGTGTGCTGGGAGTGGGACACTATATAAAACCATCCCTCAGCAGAGATTGATTGGCTAAATAATATAGATGGTTACAACATGTTGTCCTAAAAATGTTCCCGCCTGCTGATTTTTCCTGACACAGTTTCTCTTTACTGCCCCTGACCTGGTGCCACATCCGAAGCTAAAGGCACTCCCGAACAAATGTGCCATTTACTCCTGCCTAATTTAAATGTGCTTATCACTGATGCTCAGCTGTTTCAGGAAAGCATTTTAAGAAGTTGTATTTAAATGAAAGTGTATACGTGTTACTTGGTTTTCCATGTTCAATGGGAATAAATGGGTCGAGTGCCACAGTCATGGTAAACCAGATTAATAAATTGCTGATTTTGGGATTTGTTGACACTGACAACAATACATAATTTTGTCAGCCACATCCTGTAAACAATCCCACAAGTTCACCTAAGGTTACTGGGCTCTGCAGTATTTGACCCTCCTGCATGAATGAGTCATTGAGTATCAGTCGTCTGTCTCCCACCACTTCCTTGTGGACAGCTGCTACTGGCTGGGATTACAAAGACCTTTTATGCTGTACAAGGATGAAGGATTGGGGAGGACGTGAGATGTTCCACATGCAGACAACACAGAGAATATCTTGGAAATACATTTCAACACACCAAAGATAAAGGCAGTATAAAGTCTTTTTTTAAAGACTGCTACTTTTCATCAATGTGTAATCTGATTTGTATTTTTTTAAATGTAGGAGGATTTTAATGGAGAAGGATGGAGAAGCTACATCAAAAGAAAATCCCTAATGTTGTCACAACTTCAGCCAGAATTTAGGTTGCGTTCCGAATCGCATACTTTCTACTATATAGTATGTAGAAAAAAGATTTAGGATGTCCCGATTCTTGTGGCCAGATTTAGGATGGTTAGAAGTACCTGGATGTCCTACTTCATGCGGCCAAGATTGTTAGTGTTGAAAAGTGCATCCTATTTGGGCGATTCTGACCCACAATCCAGTGCGCACGTGAAGTGACGTCACATCAACGAAGCCTCCATATGAAAACAAACGGGGATGCGACGGATATAAAAGCAAAAGGCAAGATCAAGGCACAATGTTATGATGAAATAAGAGAGTAAAGTATGTCCCAATAGTATGCCTACTGCATCCTAACTAGATTATTTTTATCGTCGGATGTAGTATGAAGAATAGAAAAAAGAAAGAGTATGCGATTCGGAACGCAACCTGTGGCTGTGTTCGGACTGCCATACTAGCGTCCTACATCCTACATACTCACCATCTATATCTGCATACTGTCTACTCAAAGATCCATTGTGTATGCGAGGTGCGTCGAAACGTTTTCAGTTGAAGTATATATAGTAGTATATGTATAACCTCCCTCTGCAGGTTAGATATTGAACTAGATTTTTACAGTCCTGTGTTCATCATCTGTGTTTTAGACCTCTTGTTTTATAATTATGTTTTGAGGCGGATCCCTCCACCGCTCTCTGTCCGGCTCATCAGACAGCACTCAGCTGTCTGTGAGTTGAGCTGGATGAGCCGTGGTGTGTGGAACAGCGATCTGTTCTGAGCTCTCTCCACTATCAGACTCACATCACTCATTTCACTTAGTAACTCTAATGTTGTTAGGTATTTATCTTCATCTCTTATCTATTGTAAGAGTTTATGAATGACTGCACGTACAGTTGTCAGATCGCGGACCCCAAAAAATGTCGTTGCCTAGCAACTTGCTCGAAAATATTTCATTTTCCTGGGCGGGTAGAATTGACCTAGTGCATTGTGGGGCGGTTGAGTAGGAAAAGTATACAATCGATTCATACCCAAAATCTTCCCGGAAGTTAGTAAGCCTACTCATCCGGGAATTTCTCGCATACCCAAACTCGCATACCCAACCGTCACATACTCAAATTGAAGTCAAAATTAGTATGAGTAGGACGTTAGTATGGCAGTCCGAATACAGCCTTAGTTTTTTTCATAGGCCTATGTCTGTTTCCTGGTTTTCCTAGCCTGGAAATCCAGACCCGGGGCCTATCCGAAAAGTCCAATCTCCTAACCTATAAGGCCGTGTCCGGACTGCCATACTAGCGTCCTACATCCTACATACTCACCATCTATATACTACATACTGTCTACTCATAGATCGATTGTGTAAGCGAGGTGCGTTGAAACGTTTTCAGTTGAAGTATACTCAAGCCATGAAGAATATCTTCTTCTTCTTATAAGATGCAGGCCGTTTAGATGCTGTTTAGCGTATAACCGCCCTCTACAGGTTAGATATTGAACTCGATTTTTACAGTCCTGTGTTCATCATCTGTGTTTTAGACCTCTTGTTTTATAATTGTGTTTTTTTGAGGCGGAGGATCCCTCCGACGCTCTCTGTCCGGCTCATCACAGCACTCAGCTGTCTGTGAGTTGAGCTGGACGAGCTGCGGTGTATGGAACAGAACAGCGATCTGTTCTGATCTCTCTCCACTATCAGACTCACATCACTCATTTCACTTAGTAACTCTAATGTTGTTAGGTATTTATCTTCATCTCTTATCTATTGTAAGAGTTTATGAATGACTGCATGTACAGTTGTCAGATCGCGGACCCCAAACAATGTCGTTGCCTAGCAACTTGCTCGAAAATATTTCATTTTCCTGGGCGGGTAGAATTGACCCAGTGCATTGTGGGGCGGTTGAGTAGGAAAAGTATACAATCGATTCATACCCAAAATCTTCCCGGAAGTTAGTACTCATCCGGGAATTTCTCGCATACCCAAACTCGCATACCCAACCGTCACATACTCAAATTGAAGTCAAAATGAGTATGAGTAGGACGTTAGTATGGCAGTCCGGACACGGCCTAAGCCTCCTTTCCTATACCTTAACCCCTACACGTCATCGGGGTTAAGGAGAGATGAAAGGTGCTTTCTATCGAACATAGGAAAGGACAACGCTGTTTCAAATGAATTCGACTCCACTTTTCCTAACCGACGTCATTGCGCGACGGCGAGTATTGCTGACATGAGTCACTAGCGTGAAACTACACTATTCTCCGAAAATTGACTACAACAAGCGCTCGTTTGATCCATGCATTCTTTTCATATTGATTTTAATCAGGTGGTCGGCAACAGAGTGAGAATCACTCCCATATATCCCAATTCACATGTGGAATAAAAAGAGGCTACACTTATGTTGATGTTGAAATTAACTGCCCCCAGTAACTTCATTAAATGTGAAGTTGGTATTTTATTTTCTTATGGTGTAAATTATGTGCTACGAAAATAACTCTTATGATGTTGGTCTTTTATGAGTTCTTTATTATCTTAATGGGGGAGGGGAGGGGGGTATTTTGTTTTAGCCGAGTTAAATCTTCCTCCTCTTCTCCTCTCCTCTCTTCTGTTTTACCTCTCGTTCGTATTCGTGTAGAGTCGGTAAACTCCGGCGGTGGCCTGTTGCTTTAAATCTTGCCGCCGTAAAGGATTATGGGATAGCCTACCACTATCTCCTTTCCTTTCGCATAGGTTGGTCCAGAGTAACCTATGCTAAAGGAGGGTTAAAGGATGAATCAAGGCTCCTTTCCTATGCCTTTCCTAAGCATTTTGAGAATTCGGATCACCTATCCGCCGAGTAGGCCTACTTCCGGTTCATCTCGATAGGAAAGGAAATTTCCTTTGCAAAAAATACTTTTCGGATAGGCCCCCTACGGAGCCCCTAAAGGGACATGGAGGGAAAAAAATGTTTGGTTGAAAAAAAAAAAAAAAAAAAACATGGAGGAAAAAAAAATGTTGGTTGAAAAAAAAAATCCAAACTTTAAACTCGAGAATCTCGACTTTAAACTCGAGAATCTCGACTTTGCCTTCAAACCTCACTCACCGTCACCAATGGTCCATGCATCAAAGGCATATCAATTAATTTAAGGGAAACCACACAACAGTGTCATGGAGGAGTACTTGGAGCATTCTCTCTCACACTAACACCAAACTACAACCTATTAGGCCTAAATCTAACGTGTATTAAGCACATTGGAGAGAAAAGTGACAATGCTTCACTTCATTTTGGCGCACCATGGACAGGGAGCGGAGGTCTAATTGTCAATACACACACACACACACACACACACACACACACACACACACACACACACACACACACACACACACACACACACACACAGGCCATATGAAATTCAACTGGATTATGCGAACTTTCTATTTTTCCTCACTTGGAGAGAGAAAAAGCGCTGTTCCTGTGCGCTCTGGCACTACACCAGCTGTGCCCGGCGTGAGCCTCAAACTGTCTTGATAGAAAAAATAACTGCAGGTCATATGACAAAACTAGCGATCGGACTAGGTTAGTAAAGCCTAATTCACCCTTTCAGCCTTTCCCAGGAAGAGATCGTGTGTGAATAAAACACAGAGTCTGGACTGGCGTATTTTTAATATAGCAGAACTTCCTTTGCTGTGCACTGGGGAGAAACAGACACGCTGGTAACTGTTCTGCTCCAGATCTGCACATTGGACAGCGCCACGCGATCCTGACAGTTTTGCTGCTATTTAGTTAAAATTTGTGATTTTTTGGGTGCAATAGATTAATAACATGTGCCCTGATATCTTGAACAGGCGCAGCAAATTAAATTGCCAGCGCCTAGTGGCAGGTCTGGGAATGCCAGGCTATGGTTTTCCACTAACTCTCATGTCATTTCAGACCCGGCCACTCCCTCCTGCTCTGCACTAGCCGTTAATTGCATTCACCTGGCCTGCCCCACACTCACCTGCTCCTCATCAGTTAATCAGCCCCACTGCCCAGTATATATCTCAGTCCATTTCCCTCAGTCAGTTGCCAGATTGTCTTAGTGTCTTCACTCACCTTTCCAGCGGTCTGTATTTATTCCTGCGTCCTGATCAAGCCTGCCTGTTCGTGTGTTGACCCACCTTTTGGACTTTCCCTTTTGCCTGCTGCCACTGGTATTGTTAGCTACGCCATTTGGTTACCTGTAGTGATGGGCAAATGAAACTTTTATGAAGCATTGAACCAGTTGAGCCAATGTTTCGAAAATAAGCTCATTACTCAAAGCTTCAGTGACAGTGACCTCTGCTGGCGAAGTGCGAGGCTGCAGTGGATTCAAAGTATCCCTGCTTTTAAAATTATTTGACGCACACACACACCCCACAAACCCAAATAGGCCTACTCAATATCATGATCTATTCACGAATAAAGATTGATCAAAATACAGATGTCTAAATTGTTCTTAAAAGGATTGGCCTAGCCCATGTCCAAATAGGCTTAGCCTACTGATTTAGGCTAGAATATAATTGAAACAGCATTTTATAAAAACCTAAAATATAATAACCTCTGCCACCGACCGAGATTCGAACCCCGGAACTCCCCATCTCGGCCGGTGTGTTATCCCTACAGCCTAATCTATTTGACATTTCGAACAGTTTTATTACATACTGGACACAACTCAACGGTTGTAGCGCTGATTGTGTGATATTTTTTTCCATTAAATAATTAGGCCGTGCCGCGGTGACCGGCTGGCTTTGGGCAAGGTTGGTTGGGTGTGCTTGAGTAGCCTAACTCGTAATTATGAGGGATGGGGAACACTCAAAGATTTGTATTGAGGTAGGCTGTCTTGTTTTTCAACGGCTTATGGATTGAGCCGGTTTCTTTTATAGCTCAAAGCTTCTCCACCGAGCCGCGGACCAGTCAAGTGATTCAGGCAATGAAGCAGTTGCTGCTTCGGACGTCATATGTCACGTGATTCTTTTCGTACTGAAGCAAGCTTCGAAGCAGTGTAGATCAGGGTTTGAAGCACGTATCGAAGCTTCAGTGTCAGACTGCCATCACTAGTTACCTGGTTCGACATCCACTTCATTAAATCTGTTTTTCTATCTGAACTGTCTCCTGTGTCTTGCAATTGAGTTCTTGTCTGTCTTTTCCGGAAACCTGTCAATGTAACTATGGAGATAAATATTTAAAATGCACGTCTGCACAAAGGTATTAGACATGAAAACTGCAGATACAACGAACACTAGGACAATATAAGAGTCTGGTATTGAATGCTACCTTTGTAATGCTTGGGCTGTTTAGTGTGGGTTGAAGCTATGTTGAAGCTATTGACCAATATGTCCTGAAGCTGCAGATTATTATGATTTTTTTTTGTATTTGATTACACTATAGTGTGCCAATGTCACAGATCCAAATTAACTTTTGCATTTCATTCGGAATTAAAGGTCCCTTAGTCTGGAGGAAGAGTGGAGAGGCACAACATCCAAGTTGCTTGAAGTCCACTGGCAAGTTTCAATAGTCAGTGTGATGATTTTGGGTACCAAAACATCTGCTGGTGTTGGTCCTCTGTGTTTTATCAAGTCCAAAGCGTTTTGAATTAAATTACAGTAAAACAATACTTAGATGATATTCTAATCATATGAGATGCACCTGTATATAAACACAAAGTGGGGGTAAAAACCAGATATTTGTGATTGCATTATTTCCAGTTTGCGAAACACAAAGTCAAATACCTCAGACTCAGTTATGAAATAATCTTTGTATTTTTCAGTAAAAAGTGTCATGGGATGTGGACTGGGAAAATAAGAACTAAAGCTTAAGAACTGTGACAAAGGCGTTGCCCCTTTTTACAGAATCAATCTGGTGCATAGCCCAAGCTTTCAAATGTTCTAATAAGTGTTCCTTTTTATTGCAATAATTTAACGTTGGTTTCAATTCAATGTCTATAATGAGCATCTTAAGTCCAGGTAAATATGTGTTTTCTTTTATTTATTTTGTTGGGAAGTCAGTGCACAGACTCTCAGAAGGGCAGGGGCAAAAACTTAGAATGGGCATCTCCTCCATATGAACAAACATGGGGGCAAATAGTGTCGGGGGCACCCTGCCCACAAGGGCAGGGTGCCCCTTTAGATTGGAAAAATACAAAAAAGAACAAGAGGCTTATGTTCTATACGTTTCCCGAATAGAAAAAAAGCTTAATTTTTTTCCCTAACATCTCACCAGAGGGGCACCTACCCGCTCAAATTCCCCTTGCCCTTTTGGAATTTACATTTGCAGACAGGTTAATTACACTGGTTTGGATGACTTAAAAAGGGCAATGAGGCACCCCCTACCTGTGCACGCCCCTGTGGGAAAGCAGCTACACCTTGATCTTCCTCCCTTCTTGGTTTAATCTCCTCTAACCAGCCCTGTGTTCCAAATCTCATACTCTTTCTTTTTTCTATTCTTCTACATAATACATTTGACCAAACAAAGAATCTAGTTAGCATGCAGTAGGCATACAATTGGGAAATACTTTTACTTACTTTCATCATAACATTGTGCCTTGATCTTGCCTCTTGCTTTTATATCCGTCACATCCCCAGTTGTTTTCATACGGAGGCTCCGTCGATGTGACGTCACTTCCGGTGCAGACTGGCTTGTGGGTGAGAATCGGCCAAATAGCATGCTGATTTCAACACTAAAAATCTCGGCCAGGTGTTGTAGACATCCGGGTATTTTTAAGCATCTCACCACAATAATTGAGACATCCTAAATCTTTTTTCTACCATACTAAATAGTAGAAAGTATGGGGATTGGAACGCAGGGTAAGAGTACCCTTTCGTCAGATCTGGAAACTCAGTTAAGCATGAGAGGCAACATTAGATGCGAGGTAAAAGGAAGCAACGGAGAAGTTGTTTTCAATCAAGTTGAATTTTATTACTTTTTCAACAGCATTAAAAAAATATTAATAATACAAAGATGTATTTACAATGTATCCAATCACAACACACACCTAGTCCCACAACTTGTTCACATGCCAGTCACATTCACAGTCTCATATCCATAATCTGATTCAACATAAGGGAAAGCAACTATTAATAGACAATGTTGAGTCTTTCGATTAAGTCCACACAGGGCAGATTAACCAGTTTGCTCTAGTTGTCTTGCTTGTGTGTGTTTCCCCCACTCAGCCCTGCACTAAGGACGAGGAGTGTTGTTCAGAGCAGATGTGTGTGTGGGGCCAGTGTACAGTCAACACCACCAGTGAAACAGAGGGGACTATCTGTACGGGCCAGAGTGACTGCAGGCCAGACCTCTGCTGCGCCTTCCAACGAGGTGAGAGTCAAGAGAGAAACAACCTGTCAGCTATACAGCCATATTCCAGCATAGTAATGAGCATGTTGTTCTAGTCTGTCCAACTCGTGTAGAATCTTTATTAGGGCCCGAGCACCGAGTGTTGCGAAGCCCTATTGTCGTCGGTGGGATTTTTATTATTCCCCGATTATTTTTAGTAATTTTTGGCACTTTTGAGCACTTTCCCGTCATGCAAAAGTTGAAAAACTTTGCGGGCAGGTCAGACCTGCAAAAGATTGCAGTGGTTCAGGATTTGTGCAAAATCAATTGGCCCCCATGGGCTACAAACAGTTTTTCAGGAAATGCATGTTAAAAAATTGGGCTAGAAGCCTGACATTTTAGGACAACATGTAATGGCCCAATGTCCTGGGCCAAAATCAACAGGAAGTCGGCCATTTTGGATTTAGTGCCTAAAACCGCCATATTACATAATTTCGCATTTCGATGAAAGGCTCCTAGAGTTTTTACGGCAGGGACGTCAAACCACCGCTCAAGTACTCAAGACGCTTGCCCGACGTTAAATTGCGGGAATATTTCAAATTTACAATAGTACCAGGGAGCTATTGGGGGTCAAAGTTGACACATCACCAAAAACGGACCTCATGAAACTTCAATTCATCATAACTCAGGCTGTGTTATACCTAGCTGCACCAAATTTAAAACCCAAATGTATCTTTGAAGGCCCCACAAAAAAGCCTCTTGAAGCCCCGCCCCAAAATCAACAGGATGTCTTTTAATTTTAAATATGTGAATTTCTGACTCGAAAATCATCACAATGTTCAAACATCCACAACTCCTAGCAGGAACATATTTAGCAAAACTCTAGGGACACTCATAAGACATGGAAGATACACCAAAAAAAGTTTTGTTTGATTCCGAATAACTATGACGAAATGCCGGACAATATTCGCCAAAATTCACTCATGTCATAACTCCACATTACACTGCAGGATTGGACACATAACAACTTTTTGTGCAAAAAACAATACAATAGGGTATGTCCTCCAACATGGAAGATGATATACCTGAAAGCTTGTTTCATCCGGAACTACCGTCTTGCAGCACCGGCGCCTCATTCGCCAAAAAACATCAAAAACGGACCTCATGAACCCTTTGATTGATCATAACTCAGGCTGTGTTATACTTAGAACCACAACATTTCATACTGAAATGTACGATCCCAGTACAAACAAAAAAGCCTCTTGACGCCCCGCTCCAAAATCAACAGGAAGTCTTCTATTTTGACGTATTCGCCAACAAAACAGGAAGTTGGCCTAACTCCACCATACTCTGGCCGTGTCCGGACTGCCATACTAGCATCCTACATCCTACATACTCACCATCTATATACTACATACTGTCTACTCAAAGATCGATTGTGTATGCGAGGTGCGTCGAAACGTTTTCAGTTGAAGTATACTCAAGCCATGAAGAATTTCTTCTTCTTCTTATAAGATTCAGGCAGTTTAGACGCTGTTTAGCGTATAACCGCCCTCTACAGGTTAGATATTGAACTCGATTTTTACAGTCCTGTGTTCATCATCTGTGTTTTAGACCTCTTGTTTTATAATTCTGTTTTTTTGAGGCGGAGGATCCCTCCGACGCTCTCTGTCCGGCTCATCAGCACTCAGCTGTCTGTGAGTTGAGCTGGACGAGCCGCGGTGTGGGGAACAGCGATCTGTTCTGATCTCTCTCCACTATCAGACTCACAACACTCATTTCACTTAGTAACTCTAATGTTGTTAGGTATTTATCTTCATCTCTTATCTATTGTAAGAGTTTATGAATGACTGCACGTACAGCTGTCAGATCGCGGACCCCAAACAATGTCATTGCCTAGCAACTTGCTCGAAAATATTTCATTTTCCTGGGCGGGTAGAATTGACCCAGTGCATTGTGGGGCGGTTGAGTAGGAAAAGTATACAATCGATTCATACCCAAAATCTTCCCGGAAGTTAGTACTCATCCGGGAATTTCTCGCATACCCAAACTCGCATACCCAACCGTCACATACTCAAATCGAAGTCAAAATGAGTATGAGTAGGACGTTAGTATGGCAGTCCGGACACGGCCTCTGTCTCATCTTCTCCCAATTGTTTATGATCAATGAGACCCAGGGCCTGAGGAAGCCCGCACGCTAATATTCATATAAAGTGAGAGCGCCACCTGCTGGACAAAGCAAATATCGCATGTTAGTTATCTACCTTAATGAATATAGCCGGTATCCCTTCACCAGATTAAAACACCCCTAAATTAATATCAGGATGTTTTCATGTAAATATAGCCCGCCAAGTTTATTTGTTCCTTGAATAAACCTGTTCCACTATAAAGTTTATGTGTTCATCGACCCCTGCACTTTTATATGGCAAAAAAAGACCAAAAGCCGATTTACACAATTTTTCAAAAGGTTTTACTTTTCACCAAAAAACCTTCACACCATATATTACCTTAAAGGCTCTGGTTTTAAAGCATGTGACCCTTTTGACCCCTGCCTATCTCCAGATCTCCCCCTGTGTGGATCCCCTAATGACCCTTACAATTGTTACTTCTAATTTTATCCTAGGTTAAATCCAGTTTTCAGACCTTTTATCCTAGATACGTTTTTAGAAAGGAGGAGATTAGATAATAGGTTTTTAATTATTCTGGTGGATGAATACCTCACATTTACCCCTGGCTTCAAAAGACTACCGTTAAGTCCTCACTAAGTTCATACACCTGGATGAGCTAGGCCAATAGATAAATGCAAATCCCTCCTAATTCAAGGAGGGTGTTTATGGGATGTGTATTCTTTGTTATCAGTAGTGTAGCCGTAGTGTAGGTTTGAATTGCTTACCTCAGAGGCGCCGCGATCTCTTTAAAGAAAAACCCTAATTAGGTCCTTGTTCCCAACACTAAACTAAAAATTCAGGCCAAAGATTTTTAACGTTTTCAAGAAATTTTATTTAACCAATATAAAAAGATTATACGTTCACAATATAGAGGAAAAAAAAAATAAAATAAAATGAAAGGAAGGAAAATAAGTACCTACACTCCCATTAATGTGATTATTATATGTAGAGAAGTATAAGACTTAACTTATGTGTTGTATGTCTTTTGTTCACATTGAATTTAGTTCATGAGTTCTCCCATTTATCCACAAGAGATCAGGAGTATTCTCATCTTCAGGTTTTTTAAAACTATACTGTCTACACAACTTCAATAGTTCTGCGTGGTGGCCGAACTTTCAATCTTGTCATATATATTTGAATATCTTCAAATGCTATGACAAGTTTGATTTTGCGACACAACAGTCAGGAAAAGTTGGTTCAACAGTTTATTTAGTTGATCCACAAGAGATCAGGAGTAAAAGTTTGTCCACTGTCTACACAACTTCAATAGTTCTGCGTGGTGGCCGAACTTTCAATCTTGTCATATATATTTGAATATCTTCAAATGCTATGACAAGTTTGATTTTGCGACACAACAGTCAGGAAAAGTTGGTTCAACAGTTTTTCAACCTCAACTCCATGCTATTTTACAACCTGGTTCATCAATTAGTTCCCATCAATAACCCAAATGGTCCCTTACCAAAGTTCTCAGAATAGAAAAAGAAGAAATGGTTCTGAGCCTCTTTCCCTTCTTGAAAAGAAAAAATAACTCTCTCAATTTTTCTAAGTATTTTGCACTCAAAAAGATTCAGAGTGTTTCTTTCGAGTTTTTCTTCTAAGTCTTTCGTCCATGCTAAAAGAACAAAAAAGTGGAACAGTCAAGACTTCCCCAAAAACCCGCAGACTTTCTTGCTCAAAACCCTGGCCTTAAATAGTCTGAAGACAGAGAGAGTGGGTGTGTGTATTAGGAGGAGAGAGGGTGGGGGTAAAGATGAGGGTGTGTGTGTCCAGCTCAAGGACCCACTGCCCCCCTTGTCTCTCTCACCCCTGACCTGTCCCAGGACAAGCCCAGGCATGCCTTTTCAGAGAGGCCTTATGAATTCACAATTATGTATATATTTCAGGATAAAAACTTGAATACAACACTTGTAGTGATTCTACCTTAATATTAAAGGTCACTTGTTACCTTGCCTGTCTTATTAAAAATATCATACTTTTCCCTACGAAAACAAGAAATATACATTTCACATTCTCCTAAGAACAAGATATGTACAATGAAAAGTTGCAATATTCTTGCCTATCTCAACACCCTCTCTTGCAACTTCATAATTGGACATATTCAACCATCATCAAGACAATAAATGCCTTCATAATAAAAATCAAAATTAAAAAAAAATTAATATTTTTTTTTTTTTTTTTTATCTTAACCTGATCCACAAAACATAGCAATACATCACAGCTACAAAGCAGTAGGATACAGTACCCGTAAAACTAAACTACAAAGTAAGAAAAGCATAAACCTAGTATACCATAATATCAAGGTAAAATCCAATTCAGAAAGCAAAAACACAACACCCGATAAAAAACAAACAAAAAAAACAAGAAAAAAGTGATGGATTACCAAAAACACTAGTTAAAAAATTGATTATCAAAAAGCCAGATTCTTCAAAGGATCATAAAGGAAAAAATAAGGAAAAAGTCATCAAGCCAAATACATTTTAGTACCATTGTAGAAAAATCACAGCATCTTGACCCGATTTAGAGTAATAAGTCCGTCAGACAGTATAGTCAAAAGTTCTTAAGCTTTTGCAATGT
Organism: Hyperoplus lanceolatus; assembly: GCA_026929865.2. Classification (NCBI taxonomy): domain Eukaryota; kingdom Metazoa; phylum Chordata; class Actinopteri; order Uranoscopiformes; family Ammodytidae; genus Hyperoplus; species Hyperoplus lanceolatus. Next base: position 7,967,773 of record CM049400.1, on the reverse strand, counting down.
CCAAAAACTAAAATTCAGTCCCACGACGTTTCAATCATAAAGACGCAGTCCATTTTCTTCGGCCTGTTGAGGCTCTTCTCCAAACACAGAGCATGTAGATGAGTCAATATCTGAGTGTCTGCTTACACACAAGGTGGCCGCCTTTGTCCCGGGCATACACCTTGTTATAATCTTCTCCAAGCTTCTGTTGGCATTCCATTGGCATTGTGTGTGTGCAAGGGGGTGTGTGTGGGGTGCGGGGGGGGTGTGTGGTCTCGGGCCTACATCGTAGAACATCTGCAGTTGCCCAGTAGTGAGAGCAGGAACATGGGCAGATGATGAAAGGCCCACTGCAGGACCAGGTAGAGTTGATGCCCCAGCAGGATAGAGTTGCCGACCTACAGCAACTGATGGAGGCGCAATGGTTCACCTCACCCAGCAGTGGATGATTCTGCAGCTTCAGGAAGCATGGTGGTGTTCAACAGGATGTACCAGGAGTTGATCAGAGTTGGAGGTGTCACAGCTGAAGATGTAGCTGTCAGGTGACGCCTGTGTGTCAGAGGTGTAGTAGGCCCCAGAGGCTTGTCAGCTTCTTCTGCAGACAAAAAAATCTCCAAGCGGTTGTGATATAGTACTCCATGTTAAAGAAAAAATGCATATCAACAGCTAAAGCTGCTGAAGCTATATCTGGGATTTATAGAAAGGATCCTGTAGATTCTTGGTCGAACATAGAGCTTAATGTTTAGTGAATAGGCAAAGGAGCCCTCTTGTCCATGAGAGGAAAAATATCTCATGATTGAAAATCAATAAAAAAGTAGCAAATGAAACCAAAAACTGTAGTAATCCATCAATAAAATAAAGGTAGCAAAGGTGTCTTTACTGGTGTTATGCTTCTATTGGTTATTTTGATTTATTATCAGGTACTGACATAAGATCAGGTAAGCAAAACAAAACCAAAAAAATTCTATTACAGGAGTAAAAAAATAGCAAATCATTCAAAAATTCAGTAGTAATTAATATGATAAAGATAAAAATCTAGGAAAACTGTGGCTATACTGGTGTTAAGCACTCATGTTTATTTTTTTTTTATTTTAAAATAAAACAGAATAAAATTCACAGGTTAAAAGGCAAGTAGAAAAGTATTCAGATTTTGTTTTAACAGAGCTGAGAGTTGCAGCAGACCTACAGTTTCTGGGAGTCTATTCCAGACATGCAATGCATACAAACTAGAAGCTGCTACTCCATAATTATGTTTTGGCCACTAAGATAAATAAAAAATATGATTTACTTTCCCCAAAACCCTAATATAGGAAAAGGTTGGATGGGCTGGCAAAAGAAAATTAAAGGGTGCTCTGGCCAACCACACAATGGGCCGTAGGACCAGAGACTCTACACTGCCTACAAGTAACTAAACTTCAAATAAAGCCGCGAAAAACAGTGTTACCAGTCCCATCCTTCCTTAGCGACATCAAATAAAATTTGAAGTCATTGTATTTGTCATTTTAGTTTTACCCTCAGCTAGGAAAACAAAAAAAAAAAATGTGCTGGGAGAACAACATCTTCTATGATCGAGAAGACTGAGATTATGTGAAAAGATAAAAGAAAAAAGAAACAATACACTAAAGTAGTAGAAAGTAAAAACTAAATATAGAGTTACACTAAGTGCAGGTGGTAGAGGTGAACGTCGTAAACTAAGGCCATTAGTCAATAATGAGATGTCTCCAATGGAGACACCCAGACTAGAGACTGTCCATCCTTGCTTTTATCAGTCCCAAAAGGGTTAAAGGTCACAGGCCTAGGCCAGTGAGAAACTGCAAGTGTACAACTGGCATCCCTCTCTACCCACTTGACTGATCTTTGCACTCTGAGAAAAAAGAAGACAATTAAATGCAAATGTATTTACACATTTAAAATAAAAAGCGCCCCTGAGGAAGACAATACCCACACGGCTTGTGTTATGTAGATAGAGGTCATAGGGATTCAACAGCAGGACCAGGTAAAAATGGGATAAGGTGACTCAATTTAGTTTAGTTTCTTTACAGAGTAGTTTCAGTTGTTTCTTTAACCCATCAACCATAGCACCCTGTTGACCTCTGACCTCAGTTGTGTTGTGTATGTAAGAAGCTTGGGTATGTGGATTAGGTTTTCTTTTAAATACCTATTGATTTTCGTAAACCCTACATGTCCCAAAGCTTCGTGCACTTTAGTTACCACTTGATAGGCTTGGCCAAGTGGAACCTCAGTGTATGCATCATTTTTCACCCATTCGGATGGAAAAAGGAAAGTAACCTTAGCCACTACGGGCCTAGTTGTTGCCAATTTGTCCACCTCACGATTACCATTATGATCAAAATCACATATTTTTGTGTGACTTTTCACATGGACCCAACAAATAAACATGGACCTGGTCAATTCTGAAATCAATCCCCATAAATGTTCATGAGCCAAAGGCTCACCCTTTACATTTGTGAACTCTCTTTGACGCCAATATTCTAGTTCCTGTATTCCAGCTTTAAAGCAATAATCACTGTCGGTAACCACTCTAAGCCTGGAAATACATCTTTTCTTTGCCATAAGGAGAACCTCATGGACCGCAGTGACTTCTGCAGTCTGCGCTGTTCCCTCACACTTTCCACAACTCTTTGCGATTATATTGCCGGCTACATCCTTTAATATAAACGCCCATACAGCTTGCTTCTCACTACCTTGAGAACTCCCGTCTGTAAATAATGTTATGTCAGGATCTTTCTGTTTCTTCTCTTCTGATTTAGTACGTTTTGTAACTATCCCTTCTGTCTCAAATTTTACCTGAGGATCTATTATCATTAATTGCCATTTTCCCCACCTCGACATCATAGCCTTGGCCCCTGCCGTGGTCTGTTTGGTTGCCTCCTTTATAGAGGATAAAGGTGTGAGGAATATTAAAGTTTGAACCCCAGCCACCTCTTTTAATACGGGCCAGAATCTATATGCTAAACATAGATATTTTTCCTCTATGGAGTATTTGACTTCTGTTGTTGTCCAAGTGTTTGATAGGAAAATAGTAGGTCTCTTGGAGTTTGCATTCCTTACTTCCACTCCACCACCATTCTCTGTTATTGTTAAATGTGCTTCAAGCAGAGTGTCCATATCCCTTCTTTCTAATTGTTTTGAATTGGCGATTACATATGTTTTCATTGTCCTATACTGTTCCAAATCCTCGTCAGTCAGCTGAATGATTTTGGGTGCATCTTTTCTTCTAAGTTTACCTTTTAGTTTGTGCAATGGGGACGCCCTCTCACTTACATTTGGGACATGGTTAGATATATATTCACATAATCCCAGAAATCGCTCCAAATCATTAACGGAGGTAGGATCAGGAAAATCCTCAATATTTTTCTTGTAAGAATCCATGATTTCCTTTCCTTCCTTTATTGTATCGATTATAACCTCGTATTTCCTCCCTCTTTGGAACTATGACAGTTAAACCATTTACCGCCCCTGAAGAAACATTATTATCCCTATTAACATCATCATATGAAGGTGGACTTATTGCCATATGTGTCCGACCCCTGTTTCCAACATCCTCTGTATGGCTCTCTGCACCTGTATTACTCCTAGAATCAAGGTCTAATCTTCCAACACCTTGTTCTAAAGTAGGTGCATCAGGGTTTTCCTCAGGAACTGAGGGTTCCCCATTTTCAGACCCAAAATCGGTTTGGTAAGATCCACCGTTTTCAGACCCAAAAATAGTATGATTATCCTCCATATTTCCAGAAGGATAGTATTTTTCTTGGAAGGTTTATAGCCGTTTAATTCGCCTCTTCTATCCCTGAGTCTTTATAGCACTGGTTAGCAAGGCCAGCTTGACTTTCATAGAGTTACAGGTTACACCTTCGGATACAGCTGCTGTCGACGGGAGAATGAGCTATATTTATTAGTCAAATAAGCCCTTTCGCCTGGCTGTTATTTCAACAAGTATCGGTACCTTCTGAACCATATACGCAAGAATAATCAAAATCCACTAACTACCCTAAATGCCCTCCCTTGAAGTACGTTTAGTTTAGAGTGATTTTTTACTCAACTAGCCAAATGTTTTATCCTTATGGCAATTTTGCTCTCCCAGTTTAAACAGACAATCCCTTCTCCAGTGAAAAGGGTGACCAGAGTTTTTAGAGGTGAGTTTTATAAGCCTTTGCCAAAAGTCTTCAGCTTAGTTTAAATAAAGCAGGAAGTAATAAACACTCAATCCTAGTTTTGCCGGTACATGCGTTTTGTTTTTTTTAAAGGAAACTTTAACACATCTTAAGGATATTTTGCCCCGTTTATACTTCCTGGCAGATTTTGAATACTCCCTCAGCTTGATTTCGCTGGTTGAAAAAGACCCTCACTAAGGGTTGTGGATCTTTGTATTTTAAGCCGAAAAGAATAATAGTTGCCCTATCTTCCCTGTAAATCCTTAATATAAGTAAACAGTGATTATGGGTCTATTTATCTTATCAGCCCCACGTGCTGGGCGCCATAATGAATATAGCCGGTATCCCTTCACCAGATTAAAACACCCCTAAATTAATATCAGGATGTTTTCATGTAAATATAGCCCGCCAAGTTTATTTGTTCCTTGAATAAACCTGTTCCACTATAAAGTTTATGTGTTCATCGACCCCTGCACTTTTATATGGCAAAAAAAGACCAAAAGCCGATTTACACAATTTTTCAAAAGGTTTTACTTTTCACCAAAAAACCTTCACACCATATATTACCTTAAAGGCTCTGGTTTTAAAGCATGTGACCCTTTTGACCCCTGCCTATCTCCAGATCTCCCCCTGTGTGGATCCCCTAATGACCCTTACAATTGTTACTTCTAATTGTATCCTAGGTTAAATCCAGTTTTCAGACCTTTTATCCTAGATACGTTTTTAGAAAGGAGGAGATTAGATAATAGGTTTTTAATTATTCTGGTGGATGAATACCTCACATTTACCCCTGGCTTCAAAAGACTACCGTTAAGTCCTCACTAAGTTCATACACCTGGATGAGCTAGGCCAATAGATAAATGCAAATCCCTCCTAATTCAAGGAGGGTGTTTATGGGATGTGTATTCTTTGTTATCAGTAGTGTAGCCGTAGTGTAGGTTTGAATTGCTTACCTCAGAGGCGCCGCGATCTCTTTAAAGAAAAACCCTAATTAGGTCCTTGTTCCCAACACTAAACTAAAAATTCAGGCCAAAGATTTTTAACGTTTTCAAGAAATTTTATTTAACCAATATAAAAAGATTATACGTTCACAATATAGAGGAAAAAAAAAATAAAATAAAATGAAAGGAAGGAAAATAAGTACCTACACTCCCATTAATGTGATTATTATATGTAGAGAAGTATAAGACTTAACTTATGTGTTGTAGATCTTTTGTTCACATTGAATTTAGTTCATGAGTTCTCCCATTTATCCACAAGAGATCAGGAGTATTCTCATCTTCAGGTTTTTTAAAACTATACTGTCTACACAACTTCAATAGTTCTGCGTGGTGGCCGAACTTTCAATCTTGTCATATATATTTGAATATCTTCAAATGCTATGACAAGTTTGATTTTGCGACACAACAGTCAGGAAAAGTTGGTTCAACAGTTTATTTAGTTGATCCACAAGAGATCAGGAGTAAAAGTTTGTCCACTGTCTACACAACTTCAATAGTTCTGCGTGGTGGCCGAACTTTCAATCTTGTCATATATATTTGAATATCTTCAAATGCTATGACAAGTTTGATTTTGCGACACAACAGTCAGGAAAAGTTGGTTCAACAGTTTTTCAACCTCAACTCCATGCTATTTTACAACCTGGTTCATCAATTAGTTCCCATCAATAACCCAAATGGTCCCTTACCAAAGTTCTCAGAATAGAAAAAGAAGAAATGGTTCTGAGCCTCTTTCCCTTCTTGAAAAGAAAAAAATAACTCTCTCAATTTTTCTAAGTATTTTGCACTCAAAAAGATTCAGAGTGTTTCTTTCGAGTTTTTCTTCTAAGTCTTTCGTCCATGCTAAAAGAACAAAAAAGTGGAACAGTCAAGACTTCCCCAAAAACCCGCAGACTTTCTTGCTCAAAACCCTGGCCTTAAATAGTCTGAAGACAGAGAGAGTGGGTGTGTGTATTAGGAGGAGAGAGGGTGGGGGTAAAGATGAGGGTGTGTGTGTCCAGCTCAAGGACCCACTGCCCCCCTTGTCTCTCTCACCCCTGACCTGTCCCAGGACAAGCCCAGGCATGCCTTTTCAGAGAGGCCTTATGAATTCACAATTATGTATATATTTCAGGATAAAAACTTGAATACAACACTTGTAGTGATTCTACCTTAATATTAAAGGTCACTTGTTACCTTGCCTGTCTTATTAAAAATATCATACTTTTCCCTACGAAAACAAGAAATATACATTTCACATTCTCCTAAGAACAAGATATGTACAATGAAAAGTTGCAATATTCTTGCCTATCTCAACAACCTCCACGTCCTACACACTTGATCAAATCAACCTCAAAGCAGCTCAGGGAGGTCAAGAGACAACGATAACACGGGAACGATTCCATCGGCTCCGTGGCCTTCGTAGTTTCTCGGCGTCGTCGCCACGAAACAGGAAGTCGCCGTGATTTCGCTCCACGCCGTCCCACGCGCTCCAAACTTCACCCGCCCGGTCCTCGCGTCCTTATCGAGCGCGTCGCGGCCACTTCAGCGCTTCAGGCGACAGGCGTCGCTGCGCTGCATGCTCGGAAGGGGAGGAGGCCGCGGCGCATCCTCTCGCGGGGTCGCGCGGAGCGCCAAGGCCGGCCAGCCGGCCGGGACGGCGCCCAGCACGAGAGTGCGAGGGCCCGGTCGTCACTGCTCGCAGTTTTAATTATCTTTACTTTTCCCCTGTAACCTTCTCCATAATTTAACAACTTTCTCTGAACGTTTCCATAAATTGATTCCACTATGGTGTACTGTTTGTGTATTTTTCAGCAGCAACAGTTTCTGTTTTATTTCTTAATTTTTTTCACATTTGCTTGAAAACGCCTAATGCACTCCTACTATACTTTATTCTGATAACTAATTGCTACTTCTACTGTTATCGTGCAGTTCATTTGAGTGGACCGACCCACTTGAAATTAATTTAAAGGGGACATATTATGCTAAATCTCGGTTTTAAATGTGTATTTCCAGGTTTTCATGGTTTATTTTTTTAAAAAACAATAGTTTTCTACATTTCCCATTTCTTCATCGCCTTTTCCAGCTTTTTGGACCGCCCTGCTCATTTACTCTAGAGTCTATACCTACCTACATGGGCATGGCACACGCCCAGCTGTCAGTTTTGTTTACTTTTGGCCAATGCAGCATGGAGATCGATGTTACCATGTTTAGCTTCATTTCTACAGCAAATGTCAGCACACTTACCACTTCTAAACCAAAAGCTTTACAACTGAACCTGGTCAGGCAGGAGTCTGAGCTGAAAACTGTGAAAATTGCTTCAAGATTTCTGGTTTCCCTGACATTATCCTCAGGTAAATACAGTTTAAATATGTCACAGTCAATAACAGAATATGAGCTAAGTATTTATGCATTAACTCTCTAAACTTGTAACATACAACGTTTTATGTATGTCTCTACAGGTTAAACTGGGGAATGATCTACAACCCAGTGGAGTGAAAAAGCTTTGGTTGTGAAGCCATGCTGAGGTAACATGTAAACATGTACAGTAAGGCGGCAGGAAAGGAATGTATCATGTCAAGATTCACTGGAAAGGCATTATCTTTTGTAAAAAAAAAAAGTATAGAAAAAATTACAGTCAGAGCTGCAAATAATCTGACACCCTGTCAATATCCAGTAGATAATGTATCATTTGTATTGTGATCACTCATTTATAATAAAGTTTTACTGTTAAAAAATGTATTTTTTTTGGAATGTGTGCTCTATACTTGATGTATTTTGTTCTTTCTTGATGTATTTTGTTATTGCTTATGTAAAGCACCTTGAATGGCCTTGTGTCCGAAATGTGCTCTAAAAATAAACTTGCCTTGCCTTGCCTATTGTGTTGCTTACTGTCACTGTTTGCTTTGTGTAGTAAAGGATTACTTGAAACTCACATTTTCATAGTCAGGATGTTGGACTAGTTTTCTGACCGATCTACATGCATTGACTTATACGTTTTTTAATTCAACCGTTTATCTCTCTGAAGATGTTTTCTTATAAAACAGCCATATCATTACATTTTAAAAAGACCAAAACCATACTTAAAAATAAAGCAGTTTATTCATCGCCAGTGAAATTAAAATATAAAGTGTACATATCAAACAGAAGCAAAGCCATAACTTGTATGTTACTGTCCAGTTGTTGCTGGTGGGCCCTGAAGAAGACCACCTGTCCCACCCAGTGAACAGTCTCCTCTTATGGAACAGATAGTGTGGTCCGTCAGGTCACTCCTATCTGTAAAACATGGCACATTCAATGTTACATCATGTAGCCTAGCTTATAGGCTACATCATACATCTGTAGTTATGGCAAAGCTACAAACTAATGAAAATATATTTTTTCTTCCATTATTAAATAAGATAGGCTACTAATAAGTTCAGTATAGCCCTTGCTCAAGAAGCAACGACTTCTGAGTGATACTGTGTGCTTTTTGAAATATAATGGACAGGAAACAAACAGCAGCAGAGGCAACTTACAGTATTCCTGTCTATTATAGTCAGAGGTGGAAAGAGTACAAAAATATTCTACTCAAGTAAAAGTATGATTACTTGGATGAAATTGTACTAAAGTAAAAGTACTGGTCTAAAAATCTACTGAAGTAAAAGTGAAAAAGTAGCTGATTTAAAATGTACTTAAAGTACAAGTTACTAGTTACTTTTTAACAGCGGGAGGGGGCGGGGGTCTCTTCAGAGTAGGGCATTCTATAGATAGACAAGGGGATATAAATCCAGGGCTGTACGCTTATTTTTTTAGGTGGTAGCACTGGTGCTAGCAAGCAAAAAAATTCAGTAGCACAAACATTTATTTGGTAGCACACAAAGTATGATCAAAAACTTGCATAACCCTAACCCTTGCATTTCACTGTAATTACCTTTGAGCCTGTCATCTTGGTCTCATTTGAGATTCTCAATTAATATTATATCCTAGTGTGTGCAGTAATAATTGTAGAAAAATGAATAGGGGTGCACTGATTGCAATTTAGACAAAATAATCTAACCTGCCAATTGCAATTTTTTGCTGATTCAGAATTATTTCTCCCCATAAAAATATAAAAATAGTATCTATATCTATATTTTTTTTGTATCTAGGCCTACATATAATTATTATATTAATAATAATATTATTTTTTTTGAAAATGTCCTTCTGTTAATTAAAACCAAACTTTAAAACATCAAACATAGCCTATTAAATAAAAAAGTATACATATTGGTACAATTTAGGATACATTAAATAGGTTGTTGTGAATGTGTTGGGAGTTGTTCTTCAGTGGCTTATTTCAAACTTTGTTTTTAGACTACTGTTGACTTTTCTCTGCAGCTGAATGAGTTGCCTTTCTAGCTAGAGCACTGCAGGGCTGTGAAATGCTAATTTCCTGTTCATACCGGCTTCAAAATAAAAGTCAACTCATGTTTGGCTAGTAACAGGCTTTTAACGTGAAGTCGCACAGGAAATGTTCTGTTTGCACACGCGCTAACTTAACTGCGGTAATGTGCCGTCTCCTTCCGGTTATTACCTTTGGTGAAGTTTTTATACGCTAGAATTGCTGCTCGAGCACAGATCCCGAGGACACATATCTTTCAGCAGCCAAAGTCGAGGTGGACTCAATAACTTAATTGCCTAAGACTATATTTACCCCCATTTGGAGAGTGTTAATGTAGAGCCCTCTAAGCAGTGTTTTGCAGCGCTCTTCTGTGTTTCAAAGACGGCCTCTCCTCATTAGCAGCCTTTCGCACTGGTGCGATTGGACTTGTATTCATCATCGCACGTGATCAATTTCAGTAGCAAATGCGATCAAAACTGTCGCACTGTACAGCCCTGAAATCTCAAACTAGTTTTGTTTAATTAATACAACACTTATAAATGAAAGTGCACAAATTAAATAAATCATGTCACCACACATGTATGGATGTATACTGTGTCATTATACTTTAGATAAGCAAATATGGAGTAAATAGTCTGTTGGGGGAATGGGAATGTAACCGGTCTACAGACCTAAACAGACTGCAGCTGCAGTTCTAATATGTAATTGTGTACAATTGATCTAAACCATGGAAATTGCAAGGTAAGGCTGCTCGATTTTGACAAAAATCATAATCATGATTATTTTGATTGACATTGAGTAATCACAATTATTAGACAATTATTCATTGATTTAAGAACTGCAACATGCACTTATTTAACATTTGAAACCATGACTTTTGACTTTAAACATAGCCTATCCTAATTGAACTGAAAACAAGGAAAATGCAAATAGCCTAAGTAAAACATATTTTTTTATAATTAAATAAAATAAGGGTAAAAATCAAAATAAACCGTTGCAAATGTTGTCGATAGGGCACATCTTTTGCTAGCAGGAATGTGAGGGCATATTTTAATGAATATCTCATGGAGCTGGCTGGATAAGCAAGTTGCATTGTAGTTGCAGTGTTCTTAATTGATGACTGTTGTGGTGGCAAGAGTCAAGGAGCTTTAAACTTCCTGTGTTTTTTATTCCTTTATTGCTTGGTCATATACCACTTGGATTTGACTTAAAGTGAGTAAACTAATTGGTCGTGATGTTTTGAGGTGCAGCTGGGTCGCAAATGACTTTCTTTCTCTCTCTCATGGTCGCGCATAACATATCTTGCACATTGTTTTAGTCTATTACGTTTACCTTTGTTCTCGAGCAAAGGCTGACTTTCTGCCGTCTTCTGGAAGTTTTTCAAAGCTCTTGGCAACACGCACCGTCTCCATCCTACTCTGCACTGTTAAACTGAAAGCTAGGTGAGGGAGGGGCCAATCGCACGGCTGGATGAAAGGTTTGCTGCATTTAAAAGCCTTCACGTCTTCACGTGCGGTACAATGACAGTTTAACTAGGATTATGTTGTTTTAATGATAGAGGGAAGCAATGTTTGTTGTTATCATTTAGTAGCAATGATCCTGTCGATCATTCTCTGTGTTAGTTTCCGGTATTGTGCCGTAAAAATAAAAGCACCCCACGATATTTCTTTTATTTTCTCTCGTTTCCCTATCTATTGTTTTTACTCAGTAACGCAGGTGATATAAAATGTAGCAAAGTACAATACTTCAAAATAAACATACTCAAAAAATCACTTAAAAAAATTACAAGTACACGAAAAAACTACTCAATTACAGGAACGCGAGTAAATGTAATTCGCTACTTTACACCCCTGACTATAGTGTACATTACACTGGGGATGTAACTAATAGGCCTACTGCTGCATGTACCACGACTGCTTGCATAACTACACACTGTCAACAACAAACAAATACTCTTCAGTTTCCAACACACCATACAGTTTCACCGTCTGTTTTTCACATTGGGGCTGTCACGGACAGACTCACAGATCTAACCGTTAGCATAAAGCTAACCGTTAAGCTAGCGGACGCTAACGCTAACTACTTAACCCAGCGGCATTCTTTTGTTTCAGTCGGCGTTGAATATTATAGGAGGGATAAATTAAAGCACATTACACACACTGAACTCATAAACGGACATATTTGTTTTTGAATAGGACTACAGATACATTTCCAGAGGAGAGATGGTGTCTCTCAGTCTTCCAGGCACACTCTCCTCCACACTCCAGTATAACGGCAGATCACACTAACAGATTGCCAACCTTTGCTGGGCATATGCTAACAAAAAATTAAGTAAATCCATTCAGCCCTGGTCTGCTTTGAGGCTGGGGTGTGATGGTAGCTTGAGGATGAGCTAAAACTGCAGCTTGCTTCTACTCTTTTGTTGCGTTAGCAGTGGAGGCTCAGCTGTGTGTGGTTACCAACGGGCGTCTTGATTTGCCAATCAACTGCCGAGTTTCTGGCGAGCTTTCCCGTGGGAGTATAATATGTTAATGAAAACCGACCAATTTCGTCATCAGTCGGTGAATTTTGGAACAAACCTTCAAATCCCCCTTTTTTCAAAATAAGTATCCCAGAAGAAACTGACATATTTGTCTTTTTGAAGCTTGTGTGTGCTGGTAGGGACCCCAATAACCTAAAAAGTGTGCCCAAACACCGGAAATGTTTGGTTTTTCATAATACGTCCCCTTTAAAACAGAAACTCACTGACCATGGCATATATCTAGCCATGCAATGCTATCTCGATGTAATGTAGATGAGCGTATGTAATGCTGGTGGCACTTTTATAAAATAGATTTTGAAAGTGCAACATGTCCTTTCAAAGCCAATGATGCGATGACTAAAAATGACTCATGCCCTGCATTCCAAATCACATACTCTTTCTTTGTACTACACAACATACTAAAATACAGAAGAGTTTTAGGGCCACAGGAGAGAAAAGATAAGATAGATTCAGATAAGAAAGATTTTTTTTTATCATGTCGAGAAATGTCAAGAATAATGACAAATACTCCAAAATGCTACTTAGTGGGGCATTTACGTATTTTCAGCATACTACAATTGACGGGCATGTATTGGGACCAAGCCCCAACCTCAGCGATTTTTACCAGCATCCAATAAGGAAGTGACTAAAATTGTAGTACTTTCCGGTGGGTACTGGGGTGGAACCAAGACTGAGCAATTTTTCTTTGACTCACTTGTTAGACAGGCCGTTTTCAAAGTCTTATTAAACCTGTTTACAGCCTGGTCCAAAAAACCATTCTACTCTGTATGTTTAGGTCATATCTTCATGACAACACTGAGGGGGGTGAATCTTTTCGGACCACGCTAGTTTTTATTCTTTTGGAGTTTAAAATGTATTGGCGCGGCAATCTCTTGAGTGACAGCTCTCCGCCCGTTGTCCCTCACTTTGCCTCGGAGGTAAACGTCAGCTCGATGGGCGTATCTCCCTCCCCCCGACGTGAGGCGGAGTAAAAATCTCACAAAATGGCGATGCGCATAAACCAGGATTATTGGATCCCGTGTGAATAACTGAGGTCAGCACGGATACTACATCCATATTATATACTATCTATAGCCCCTTTTACACAGAGATTGCGGCATATTGACGGAACAACATCACTCCAAAATGCCGGCTTTGCTTGCTTCTGTGTTATTTACACAGAACCAAGCAACGCCGGCCTGCTGGCGCATCAGTAGCTCTTTTTACACAGCGTTCCGGAATGAAAGAGGTGCTTGTAAACAGCGTCAGGTGTGACGTAAACATTTAGCACCGCGCCAGTCAGCTGCTTTACAACAATAACACTGGCCAGTGAATTGAGAGCAGAAGTGCTGGAGCTTGCAGTAAGAGGGCCGTATTTTACTGTACCCACGATGTGCCAGTTGATCTCGCTACGCGCTGAGTCCAACATCACTGGGACTGTTAACCAAACTGACAAAATCAATCCGCTTCACCTCTGTCTGTTTGTGTGTGTGTGTGTGTGTGTGTGTGTGTGTGTGTGTGTGTGTGTGTGTGTGTGTGTGTGACAGGTTGGTTGTGAGCGAGTCTCTTTGTGAGCGCAGAGATCTGCCAATCAGACATACACATACACATACACACAGTGTGTGAAGTCACGTTACTGTAGGCAGAAATAAAGTGTGGATATACGCTCAGACTTAGGATAATAATAGCGGCGGCGATCCTGTCGCAGCCTAGCTTAGCCTAGCCTAGCTTTCCCATTGTACAACTTCTCCTGGGCAGAAATAGACTCATACACTCTGCAAAATGAAGCACGGGGGTTTGGATTGAGCAACGGACTTTATGATCAGCTAGATTATACGCCGTTCCTTTTATTTGGTGATTTTACGGGACATCAGGCCGCCTTGATTAATGTTAAACACACGTCCTTCAACTGCTAACATGGTCGCATGTTTAGAACGTAGGCTATGGAACGTCAAACGCCCCCCTGTTCCGCAACAACAAGCTGGAGCATTTAAACAGAGAGGCGGAACTGATTGTGTCGGGAATATTACTACCCCCCGAGGTAGTAAAATTCCCGGAACAATCTCTCGCACCTTTCTTCCCTCATTCCGCAACGGTCGCATTTAAACAGCAGGGCGGAGGGCCGAAAGGCCGGCATATTCCCGGCTTTCACTGGCTGTGTAAAAGGGGCTAATGATTGGGACATCCTAAATCATTTTCTGACATACTAAATAGTAGGGAAGTATGGGGATTGGAACGCAGGTACAGTTTCCACCGGATATGAAGAAATAGTCCATCAAAACGTTTACCAAGCTGATCTGTGGATAATTACAGAGTAACAGGGACACAATAAGATCTGCACACTAAATACCACTAGATATACGTGACCATTTATCTGTTTGAGTATATCCCACTATTTTATTCTTAATTTCAGTGTTGTGCCTGAACGCGTTCAATGAACGTTCGTTCATGAACTCGTTCATATTGGGGGCGAACGTGAACTGAACGTATGTATTTCTGCCTCATGAACGTTTTTGCGAACGCGCTCATTCTGGCGTTTGTGAATGGCGCTCTTACAGTCGTTCAATCGTTCATCGAGTGCCAGATTCCCATAGAAAACCCCCGCTAAAAGACATCATAAACAGCCCTTCATATGTAGCTGAAAAACACCCAATCTGGCAACACATGCCACCACAGCGTCGCACCGCCGCTGCGTCATCAAAATGCGAAACACCGCGGGGAAAAAAAAAAACAAATGAATGCAGCAGAGCTTACTCAGACCCATGACTCAGACCATGGACCTAGCCTCAGGTTCTACCTCTTCTTCGTATGATTGTTACCTACCTCAGATTGTGTTTGTGTGAATAAGTATGCCAACACATCTTCTGGACTTTGTTGTTAACAGTAGGCCCTATACTGCAGTTTAGAATGGTCTCCTTGTGGGTTTTACTATTTTAAGTTGTAGGCTAATTTGTTTGTACAGTAGAACCTGCCTGGTATATTTTTCAGTATTGCTTTCTTTGAATGAAATTTCATGTGAATTGTTTCCAGGTTTGGAAAATTATAAAAATGGAAAAACTTTTGCACCTTAACCGTTTTTGTTTGAGTAATTCTTCATTAAAAAGACCATCAAACAGCAACTTTTTCCTCGTGTTTTTGAGAATATACTGTAGGGGTAAAAGTTTCAGCTGGCTTCTAGTGTGGACTGAATGTTATTGAAATAATTTCTGTCTGTGGTTCTATATGGTATGTGGCAATTATTTAGAAAAATAGCAGCCTGCAGCAACATATTGAAAAAAAGAACTATGAACTAGTTCATTTTTTAACTGTGAACTTAGTTCAGAATTTTGAATTATGAACTATGAACTGAACTAGTTCATTTTAATGTGTGTGAACTGAACTTTGAACTAGTTCACATAGAAAAATAACTTTCCCAACACTGCTTAATTTGGTTATCAGCATATTTTCCATCAGCCTTATACAGTATTGACTACTGCCATAATTTAATTGTCCTACAGGGGTCAGTAAAGAGTAACTTAACACTGAAAAAGCTTGTTTTTCACTGCCCACTACTCTTTATTTGAAAGTTACAAAACCATAGCCTCTATCCATAAACAGCACATGGTCAGGTATAATGTAACGAAAAGGCCACCCAGACTCCAATGGCTAAACATTAAAGCTGCAGGATACGCATGATGGGAGCAGTGAGAGTGTAAGAACATGTGCACACTTGTTGTATCAGAGGTTATTTTTAAACTCATTCAAGTCAACTAAAACAACAAAGGATGGAAATGAGACTGTGTGTGTGTGTGTGTGTGTGTGTGTGTGTGTGTGTGTGTGTGTGTGTGTGTGTGTGTGTGTGTGTGGGACCAGGCCTGTTTGCATTGTGTGTAACAGCAGGTTATATTAAAGTTGATCAAGTGTAGCTTAACAGGCAGAGTAAAGAGGGAGAGTTTTTCCATTAATCTATTTTTTTCTCGGGCTTCCTCCAGAGCTGCTGTTTCCAGTGTGTAATCCCAAGCCAGTGAAGGGCCAGTCCTGCCTGAGCCAGCCCAACCTCCTGGCTGACATGTTGGCCTGGGACCAGACCACCTCCAGTGCCAACCGCATGGGTGAGAGCGCCTACTACACTCAATCAGTAACCTCTGTTAAATCACTTCTTCTAAAATACATTTTTTACAGACTTGCTTTTTTTGTCTTTGTTTTCTTCTTTCATCTCACAGGCGTGGCTCTGTGTGTGGACAGTAACTCTGGGGATGGAGAGAGCACTGGGAAGCTATACATGACCCTGTCCAGGACCAGGAGCTGTAATAGCAGCCTTACCAAGCATTCACCAAAGAACGGCCCACCTGCCCATCAACACCTTATCACATAACAGGATGTTGTTTAAGGACAGCAAGCATTGCACTGTATCATGCCTTACTGCTTATAATGTATCATAAAGAAAATTAAATTCCCCGTTTTGACTGAGGGCCAAGAAGAGCTGGGTTTTAGGTGATTTAAATATGGACACAGGTGGTGGGCTGCATTTATTTTTTTTGTGGAGTGGACGAGAGGTAATACAGCACTACCACCACCAGAGGGCAAACGCCTCTGACATTTCTCTGTGCGTCAAGCAGGAAGTATAACCTGAGAAATACGCAGAAGAATACATGGAGGACATGTTCAACATGTGACCACATGACTGCAGTGCAGACTGATCTCTCTCTCTCTCTCTCTCTCTCTCTCTCTCTCTCTGATATCAGACAGTAGATGAGTTTTTCATTTTAGTTTTAGCAGTCTTTTTGCTCTTCTTAATCCATAGTTCCTTTTTAGAGATGTCTGTATATTTTGAATGGATGCATATTTCTATTCTGCATTTGATGCCTTATCATGCAACATATCCTAAACAATATTCCCAGTGGGGGAAAAAATAGGGCCTGCACGATTCATCGGTCAGTCGATTATATCGGCCAGCCGATTATATCGCATATTTCGGAATTATCGTCCGATTTTTTGCCAATTTTTGCCGATATTTTTTTCTTTCTTTTTTTCAAGCAATTATGTGCGAAATCTATTGCTGCCCTGGAGGTAGCCTAAATGAATAGCATTAATGCTATAGCCTATTTACAGCAGCAGCAGGTGTGTTGTAATAGGGGAAGGTGGGGTGATTTGTGCAACGTTTTACTCAAAGTGATTTTAAAGTGAGGCCTTGACAGTTATGTCTCCAACTCAAATATGTACATATATTTCAGGATGTTGTGCATCCCTGGCAATAAAAACTTTGGATCTGGAATAAACTGTTTAAGAAATATAGCTTTCGGAAAAAAAGTTGTCTTGATATGCCCAGGTATCCCACATCAACTCAGTGCTTTCACACATTATCCACAGTAATCCCGCTGCATATGGTCGTGACACATATCGGCTCAAATGACCTTAAGTCAGAAAAGTCAGAAAGTCTTAAAACTGATTTTAAAATCCTAATCGACTCCGTCCTGACCGCTGGGAAACAATGTATCGTCTCTGGTCCCATGCCTTCGCCTCGATTTGGTGACGTCAAATTCAGCCGCGCACGCCAACTTCATGTTTGGCTCAAACAATATTGTCTCTCCATGGGCATTCCCTTTGTCGACAATTTTAACGTTTTCTGGAACAGACCGACTTTCTTTGCCAGCGATGGTTTGCATTTAAACAAAGAAGGGAAACATCTTCTGGCCAGCAACATGCTCTTAACAATAAAATCGGTTCCTAGCGTCACTCCTCTTGCAAACTCTGTCCAGCATGATTGACTATCTCCACACCTGGTCAGTCAAGAGGTAGCTAGCTCACGTGACACACCCTCCATGACCACTAGTCCCCATGCATATAGCGCCCCCTCCAGGCCTGGAACATCCATTACTATAAAAACTCACCCAATCCCTGTATGTCAGTCTGTCAGATCATCATTAATCCCTCCTCACAGATCATACAGGTCACGCCACAGACCACTTGGGATTACAAGTAATTTGAGAAACTGTACCTATTATGTGTAATAGATCAACTATGATGGACCACCCCGCTGTTGATAACCCGGACACGCGCATATCAGAACTAAACTCACCAAACATCCTCAAATCAAGAAAGGGTTTGGGTTTTATTCACTTAAACATAAGAAGTTTGCTGCAGCACAATAAATTAGACCATGTTAACATCTTAGTTTCTCAGGCTGACCCAGATGTCTTGGTTCTGACTGAATCATGGTTGAAGAGCAGTACACATGACTCTATGGTGGCAATAAATGATTATAGTTTATTCAGAATAGACAGGACCACACTGGGTGGGGGAGAGGCTGTCTATGTTAAATCACATTATTCTGTATCATTACTACATGCTGTATCTATCTGTTCGAAGCTGCTTTGAATTTATTGCTTTGGAATTGTCTTTATCAGCCAATGATTGTGTTATTGTAATTGGTGTGTACAGGCCCCCTTCAGCGGTAACCAGCTCCTTGAGTGAGCTAGCACATTTAATCTCTCCATATGTAAATAGAGAGGTCATTATGATGGGTGATTTTAACATTGACTGGCTTTCTGGTGCCTCAGAACCTTTTAAAGAAATCTGTAGCAACCTAAATCTTACACAAATAATAACTGAGCCCACAAAACCTAATCTAAAAAACCCAGCAAAATCAACTTTGATCGATTTAATATTATCAAATCAAAGCAATAAAATAGTTTCTGCTGGTGTCTTTGAGCTTGGAATCAGTGATCACTGCCCGGTGGCCTGTATCAGAAGTATTCATCTTAAAAAATCTCAACCCAAAATCATTATTAAGCGTAATTTTAAAGGTTTTAACGAGCAAGCATTTTTAAATGAACTCTATCAAAGTGACATTCATCTTACAAGTGAAATATCTGATGTGGAATTGGCCTTAGAATTTTTCACCAATACATTCTCCTCCATTTTGAACAAGCATGCACCCCTTAAAAAGCACAGAGTAAAAAATAGATCAAACCCCTGGTTCACAAATGAATTGTCCGATATATTTGCAGAGAGAAATAAAGCATGGGCCCTAGCTAGACGCTCTGGTGAAAAGCTTTATATAAATGACATATGTAAAGTGTCAAAAGTCTTAAGGTTAATTTTATTTGCTGACGACACAAACATCTTCTATTCGGGGAAAGATCTGAATAATATGGTTGAGATCGTAAACATTGAATTGACTAAGTTACATGAGTGGTTAAACCGAAATAAGTTATCACTAAATTTAGAAAAAACTTAATTCATGATGTTTGGCAGGAGAGCATCAGATGTCGCTGTAAAAATCAAGGTAAATGGGATTGAAATTCAAAGGGTCAAGCAACACAAAGTCCTAGGGGTAATAATTGACGATAAATTAAGCTGGAAACCACAAGTTAGCCATCTCAGGGGCAAAATAGCCAGGAGTATTTCTATACTTTGGAAAGCACAACATTGTTTCAATCAAAAGGCCTTACTTGTATTATACTGGAGTTTAGTTTCCCCACATCTGCATTACTGTGCTGACATATGGGGAAACACTTACAAAGGTACATTGCACCCGTTGGAGATTCTTCAAAAGAAAGCAATACGAATTATTTACCAAGCCAATTACAGGGCACACACTAATAACTTTTTTATTGAAGGTAGAATTCTCAAATTACGTGATAAATTACCACACAGTACAAATTATTTACAAGGCTTCAAAAAAAAGCCTTCCAAACAGTTTACAAGTAATGTTTGAAGACAGAGAAGTTTTGCATGATTTAAGAAGAAAAGATAAATTTACTGAGAAAAATATACGGACCACACTTAAATCCTTTTCGATTTCTGTAAAGGGTATTAAGCTGTGGAATGGACTTGATGAAGTTGTCACAGGGAGTTGCAGTTTGCGCAATTTCAAAGCAAATTATGTTTCAAAAATTATTGAAAATTACAGACTAATAACCTGAGCACAATGTCAATGTCACTTACATATCAATGTTGTAAAGAATAATACAGGCCAGCTGTCAGACTTGTTTTTGAATACTTTTGCAGAAGTGTTTTGACTACCAGTTAAGAAATGGAACAGGCCAAATACAAGGCCACTTCACACTTTATACACTTGGCATTGTCAAAGAGAAACTGAACTGTGCTGAACTGATCTTAAAAGCTGAAGCAATTACATTAAAATTGATTGTGTATTGGACTGCAGATTCTTAAAAAAAAAAAAAAAAAAAAAAGTGTATGTGTATGTATGTGTATGTATGTGTATATATATGTATATATATATATATATATATATATGTGTATATATGTATGTATGTATATATATATATATATATATATATATAGCTATATATAAAAAAAAATTGTTTTTTGTTTTATTTTTATTTTCTGTAACAGTAACTGTGTATCTGAATCCGAATTTGATGAAAATGGGGGCGGGACCTGATAAGCCTTTGGCTTCTTCCGTCTCCCTTCGGACAACACAAAGTATGATGTATGAATATTTGCAAGAGAAAATTGTGTATTGTGTGGAATTGTCCGAAAGAATAATAAATAAATAAAATAAAAATAAAACTCTAAGTGTACTGCTTTCAGACAAATCAGAAATAGGTGCATATCCATGGTTAGGAAAGCTAAATCAGATTACTACCTCGAACTAATTTCCAACTGCTACTCCAACCCTGCATTATTTTGGAAGGCTGTGAATTATAACAAAAATAATTCTAGCACTGTTCCCAGTCAGTTAAAAATAAATGATCAGACTTTAAATGATCAGAAAGAAATTGGTTTAGCTTTCAATAAACACTTTATAGCTGCTGGTAAACTCTTTCACAATGGAGTATCTACGCCTTCCACCACCAGAAATAAAAATAGCATACCTGTCTCTAAAACACCTCTTTTCAGCCTTGTTCAAGTTCCAACAAGTATTGTTGTAGATGCGCTTCTTGCCATCAACCCCAGGAAGTACATGGGAGAGGACAATTTGGACCCATTTTCAATAAATCTCTCTGCACTTATCATATCAAAACAAGTAACCCATATTTTTAATCTTTCCATCTCCTCTGGTATTGTTCCTAAAGTCTGGAAAAAAGCTCACGTCATTCCATTACATAAAGGGGGTGACAAAAGTGATCTCAATAATTACAGGCCAAACTCCCATGCCTGGCAAAAATTCTAGAATCAGTCATTAATACTCAGTTGAAAACCTTTTTATCCAGTGCTTCCATTTTGAGTCCATTTCAATCTGGTTTTAGGGCAGGCCACAGTACCATATCTGCTGTCACTTTGGTCTTAGACAACATTGTCACAGCTATCGATAAAAAATGCACTGTGCAGCACTTTTTGTTGATCTGTCAAAAGCTTTTGATACTTTAGATCACCATTTGCTTTTAGAGAGGCTGCATGAAATTGGTTTTGATTATTCTACATGTAGCTGGTTTAGGGACTATCTCTCTGATAGACAGCAGTCAGTAAAACTGGGAAGCCACCAAACTGAGTTTTTAACAGTTACAAATGGTGTTCCGCAGGGCTCAATTTTAGGTCCAGTCCTATTCACAATTTACATCAATAACATTGTTTCATCACTACAAAACTGCCATGCCCATTTGTATGCTGACGACACTATACTGTATTGCATTTCTGATTCAGTACAACAATCTGTTCAGAACCTACAGAGCTCTTTTAACACCCTGCAGAACTGTCTATTGGATCTCAGGCTTGTCCTTAATACAGAAAAAACAAAATATATGTGCTTTTCCAGAGCAAGAATTACACATTTTAATGATCTTATTATTCACACAAATAATGGATCTTATATTGAAAGAGTCACTGAATATAAATATCTTGGCATCTGGATAGATAAAAAACTCTCTTTTACATTTCACATAAAAAATCTTGTCTGTCATCTGCGACAAAAGATTGGATATTTTTATAGGAATAAAGCCACCTTCCCGTTGTTCAGTAGGAAAAGGATTATTGGGGCAGTTTTTATGTCTGTCCTTGATTACGGTGATGTGGTTTATCGGCATACATCTCATTCATGTCTTAAACTTCTAGACTCTGTATATCACTCTGCTTTGAGATTCATTACAGGAGATGCCTATGATACACACCATTGTATTTTATATGAAAAGGTTGGGTGGTCCTCCCTAAGGAGAGACGTGATGCACATTGGCATATTTTTATATATAAAGCTCTGACTGGAAAGCTACCACTCTATTTGACTGAAATGCTGCTTATTTCAGATGGGCTTTATCAAACCCGCTCAACTGACATGCTAATGTTATATGTTCCCTATGCCCGGTCTGAGCTTGGTAAAACCGCTTTTAGCCATAGTGCCCCTGACTCCTGGTACAGCCTTGAACATACGATTAAAATAAATACACTCATAACTGTTAACCAATTTAAAATTATTATTTTGAATCAGCCCCTCTACACTTGTAACTGTTTTAATTAGGCTATGTCTCTTTCATTCAATTTATTTGAATGTTTTAAATTGTTGTTGTGTGTGTGTGTGTGTGTGTGTGTAAACTTGTTATGTATTCTCATTGTATATTGTGTATCTGCATTCTCGACGTCATTGTAAAAGAGGGTCACACCTCAATTGATCTTTCGAGGTTAAATAAAGGAAAATTAAATGAATGAAATGACTTTATTTTTTTTAGACAATGCGTATTGCAATAAAGAAAAAGTTCCTGTACATATGTTCAACAGTAAAAGGTTTATATATATATATATATATATATATATATATATATAATATATATATATATATATATATATATATATATATATATATATATATATATATATATATATTTAAGGGTTCAAAAAAGTAAATTGTATTAATATATATTTTGGGGATTTTTTATTTATTTTTAAATCGGCCGATTTAATCGTAATCGTAATTTTTCTCTGAAAATAATCGGCATCGGCACTCCAAAATCAATATTGGTCGGGCCCTAGAAAAACTAAAGACCCTGCACCTCAGCTGAGACTCTTCAACGTTGCACCTGTTCTAACACATTCACCTGTGGAATGAACATGCAGAAAGTGGGTGAAGTCATTTAAATGACAAGTATGTACTAAAAACTAAGGGAGTCTCTTATATCATGATTCTGTATATTTGAGTTCCAGTTATTAAATGATAAACCTGTTTAACCTTGGCCTTGACAATATCAAACCATTTCTGTTGGTTTTGGTTGCATTACATTCCCCAGGAGCCTCATCCACCTTTTCTTCAGTGGACACCAGCAAAAGCTTTGACCCTTTTGAATTTGGTAATGTTTTCATTTCAATAAGGCACTATACCGTATCTCATAATGTACCCAAAATCCAATTGCAAACGAGGTAGGTTTTCCCCTGCCATAGAAAAACATTGTACATATTCCGTGTCGTAAAGGCTGGATTACCAAACGTGCAAGTGCATAGGTGCCCCTGCCCCGTAGCCCTATAGGTTATCCAATGTCCCAGGTTCATACATCGGTATTCTCAATTCAAAATTTATTTTATATGGTAATTCTGTCTTTTAGAGAGGCCCTGTGAAATTGTGTCTTAAAAGTATTTATTATTTTAACCTGGGGCCTGTTTGTATTATTTGTGTGTTGTTTTTTTCAGTTGCTGTATGTACAGTTTGGGTGGAGGAGGAAATGCTTGCCCTGGGGCTAAGAACGGTTACATCTGGTCCTGTGACCAAGGCACCTGATATCACAAATGGAGATAAGATGTGGCTGTTCATTGCTAAAATAGCTAGGTTTCAGAAAAAGTGTTTTTGTAGGCCTAATTCATTCATCAGCCTTATTGAAGTTTGTGTTTCTAATGAATTCAGATGTGTGACACCTTTCTAAACATGTGAAAAAAAACAATTGAGTAGCCTACCCTTTGACCATAATATGGTCCATTGACTTCCATTCAAAACACCACATTGTCTAATGATTGAATGATGGAGTAGCCTAGCCAGATATTGATGTGTGTATGAAGGAAATATTTGATTTTGTTGCATGTGTTAAAGGTTTTGTGAAAGTGAGAGCATTCTGCAAGCAAATCGTGCCAACTGTTTGGAAAACGTCAATTTCTGAATGGGATGAGGAAATTCTGCAAGTTCACCAGAAGCAGTTGAAGTGGGACGTCTCCTTTTCACCCTATCTGTGTCGGGGGCGCTGACGTCACAGCAGCTCATTTATCCGCCCAGGCTTGCTGGGGCTTCCTGCCTGCTAAGAGCGAAGCTCCACTCTGTCGCCTGTAGCGGTACACGCTGCACCTCCGCCACGCAACACACACCCAAGTTCAAGCCAGGGGGGAAAACATCGACATTTCGGGTACGTATAGCCTACTCTTCAAATGACGTCCACGCGCCCTGTGTGCTCCTAGGCCGTTGAATTGTGGCCCTTGTAGGCTGTTTTTCTTACCGTTAAGTGGTGTGACAGGCTGTGCTCAACGTGTGGCATCATGTAGGAAGAGAGATGCGCCAAGAGGAGGGAGGAGTGGCTCGGTCCACACAACAGTAGGCTAATGCTGCTGTTGCTAGAATGTATTCATACGCAGACTGATGTAGGGCTTAAGTTAGAATTAAAAGTGGGCATTTTCCCGTGTAGGTTACTGACTTTACCCACTGTCTTAGACATGAGTCAACATGAGTCGGACACCGCCCCTATAAATTCCACCAGTTCTCGTGTTAAACAAACATATCATTTCTCAACGGTTCTCCTTTTCCCCCCAGCCCGCCAGCACTTTTTTTCATACATTTTATTTCAGCGCTCGAATGAGGACCGTTGACTCGCCCTAACAGTATGCACTGGAGGCACTTTTAATTGAAGGCGCGGGGGGAATGGTTTAGTTGAGCGGCCTCACTTCTTGTAATGTAACTCCTACGCTTTTCGGTAATCACATGCCCGAAAGGTCTGTCGTTTTGCGTCGCCCACTGTGCAAATGGACGAAGAGTGGTTGCGGCTAATTGGTGTAGCCTAAGTGAGGCAGCTGTGTGCAACGTCAAGAATTACGGGGTAGCCTTCGTTGCCTGCCTGCCTTTTTTTTTGACTGATGTTGGAGTCTGCTTTCAATCACGCTTTCATGACGTTGGTCGCCTGCTTTACTACGTTTGCTCCTGTGTCACAGATCTATTTCTATTCACATTCATCACACCAAGCTTTGTCAAGTTGTTGCAGAAACGTGCTGGTATAACCCGTTCAGAGCCCAATTATTATGACAAACAAAGATATAGGCCTATTGTAATGAGGACTTCTAGTCTTATTGCACTCATAAGGCATAGGCAATAATGAGAAGAAAAACTATGAAGAATCTTAAGACACCACCCAATAGCAAAATTGCCAGGGCATCTTTTTTCTTTTCTTTTCTTTTATTCTACTATTCTTTTTCCTTTTATTGGTTTAATATCACAGCGATAAAGAAAATTGTGTAAGTTTTAAATCCACGCAATGTCACTTGTTGGGGTAATCTTGGATTATCTCATTTTATTTCTCTTAACCCCTCAAATTGATGGTTGTCCTCTGTCTAAGCATCCTGGAAATACGATGTCCAGTGTTCAACATAACTTTTTTTTGAGGGCCAGTGGATCTGAGTTTTACTGGCCCCATGTACATTTTCACTGGCCCTGCACACACTTTTTTTCTTCTTCATAATTTAGTGTGAATAATTATAATACCTATATTAGAAAAATAACCAAATCTAAAGGGAATATCTATACTGTGACAGTAGATATTCCCTTTAGATTTGGCTATTTTTCTTTTAGTTAATGATATGAAATATTGATATTGCTCATACACATAATATAAAACCAGGCAAACATATTGAATTTGAAGCCTACAACTGAAAGTATGTGGAAGGAGTCGGCCAGTATTTTAAAGTCCAGAAGTTTGATAATTGTTTTTATTCTTGAATTTGGTCAGTTTAATGAATAGTTCACCTGCAGAAATCATGTTCAAACATTTAAAAAAAAATAAGAGATGACGGTCTGATCAGTCTTTGTGGTGTGGTAGTATTTACTACTTTCTCTAAGGCAGTGCTGGAAAATCATGGTGGCCACGCAAAATATTGACACTTTGGGCCCAATTTGGACATTTTCACTTTGGGGTGTACTCACTTTCGTTGCCAGCAGTTTAGACATTAATGGCTGTGTGTTGAGTTATTTTGAGGAGACGGTACATGTACACTGTTATACAAGATGTACACTGACTTTTATCAAAGTGTCATTTCCTCAGTGTTGTACCATGAAAAGATATAATGAAATATTTGAAGAAATGTGAAGGGTGTAGGGGAGAACGAGGTTATATGTCACACGGGTTGGTTGTCACAATCGTTATATCTCGGAACCAGAAGGCGCTGTCTGTGAAATGTTGGTATGTAAATATCCAGAATTGGGATCAGAGGTCATCTACATAGTCTTCCTTGGAGTTAGACTGCTGAATTTGAGGTGAGAGGACTGTTTGTGTTTTTCATGTCAAATTGAAAATATTTAGCTCCTCAGTATTTTTCTTCTAGGCTTTTACACACTGGGTTTATAACAAAACACTTGTTACCCATACAAAGTGTAAAGGGTAAACTATAGTTTAGATTGTGGTTAGCAAGCTAATTAGTTCTCAGATGGCTGTTGGCCTTTATGCTAGCAAGAAATTCAAGTTGGGGTTGGTCGTCACATTTTTTGGGGGGTTGGTTTTCACATGTTATCCAAAGGCTGCAGCCAGAAAAGGAACCCAATAACGAAAGAAATTGTCAAGCTCTATCCTCACTGACACCCTATAGAAGGATAGAATAGAGCAGGAAAAAAAGGCAACAAAATCTAAACAACCCAGTGCATCCCAAACTAGACCATCTGCCAAGGCTACAGTAAGTTATGTAGGCCTATTTGTCAACTTGACAATGCAATTAAACTTTCAAATTTAGTTCTGCTTTCTTGCCTTCTTTTTAAGATTATTCCCATTAAGATAACATTGTGACAAACAACCCCATAGTGTGTGACAACCGACCCGTTGATGGGGTTGGTTGTCACAATGCGTAAGGGTGTCTTTGATGATTAATTTCTTCTTTATTACAATAAGATCGAAAAAGTGAGGGGTACACATTTCAAGCCAACACCTTAAGCTTCAATTTAATGTGGGAATGACTATTGAAAGATGTTAAGGTGATGAGCAATTCTCACTAGAGTAAAAAGTGTGCCTACTTACCCCGTTCTCCCCTACTCACTTTTGTGAGATATTGCCACCGGACATTGAAAACCCTATATCAGTCCACCTCTAGTGTTATGTGAATGTCTTTTGAGAGCCAGCCTGGAAACATTGGATTGGTGTGCACCGGGGTGATCACATTAGTCATTGCTCCTCTGAAACGGTTTGTTTCCCAACCTTAAATGTAATCTGTCTGTAAACTGTTTAACCTCAGCCACAGGTGCCCACTTGAAGCGTCCTAATGCGTCTGATCAATTATTCAGGGTTGAGATTTTTTTAATTTTTTTATTTATCCTTTATTTAACCAGTCTCCATTGAGATTAAAATCTCTTTTACAAGAGAGACCTGGCCAAGATGGACAGCAGAACACAGTTGCACATAAAACACAATACAAAATACAAGTTCGATATTAAGTACAGTTGTAAAACATAAAAATAAGATTCTTAACTAAAACCATTCACAATTTACGTTGGAGTCCAACTTCAAACTCTTAACAACAGCCTTAAATTTGTTTAGAGTTACTAGGTCCTGAAGCTTAAGCTGCTTCTGCAGGTTATTCCATGACGACGGCGCAAAAAACTTAAAAGCTGTTTTACCCAGCTCTGTACGAGCTTGAGGAACAGTCATGAGCACCATGTCCTGAGACCTTAACGCATGGGGGACACATTTTCTGGACATATACGATGACAAATAACAAGGGAGTTTACCTAAGATCGCCTTGTAAATAAAAACATACTAGTGACTAAGTCGTCTCATAAAAAGAGAAGGCCAGTTTACTCTTGAGTACGGTGTACAGTGATGGGTTAAGGCTCTGCTGTTTGTAATGAACCTCAAGGCTCCATGGTATACAGTGTCCAACATATGTAGACAGTGAGCTGATGCATTCATGTACAACAGATCACCATAATCAAGAACCGGCAAGACGGTAGCTTCGACTAATCGTCGTCTGGCCTCGAGAGAGAAACATGACTTATTCCTAAAGTAAAAACCTAACTTTAGTTTCAGTTTTTTCACCAGGTTTTGTATGTGGGTTTTAAACGAGATGTGGTCATCAATCATAAATCCCAAGTATTTGCAGGTAGTTACAACCTCAATTTCATTACCTTGGGAAGTTAAAATGTTCTGATTTAACACAATCTTTCTGGAATTTGAAAATACCATAAGTTTGGTTTTATCAGCATTGAGAACAAGCTTCAGATGAGCCATTATCAAATAAAAATCAAATCAGTTTTATTTGTATAGCCCAAAATCACAAACACATTTGTCTCAGTGGGCTTTACATTTCATACAATATGATATGATACAATATGATACAATATGACACCCTGCCCTTACACCCTTAGCTCGGCTGAGAAAAAACTCCCAGTAAAAACCCTTTACCGGGAATAAAAAAAAATGAAGAAATCTCAGGGAGACATTAGGGATCAACTGTCTGCCTGACTGTAAGCTGCAGTAGCTGCTTCACTGACACACCATCAGGCCTAAAGATTACCCAGCTCTAATTTCTTTTTAGTATGCAGACAAGTTCAGCTTTAAAGGACACCTAGATAGATATTAGAGTGCTAGCTGCTATGTTCAGGGAATACCGCTGTATTTTGTCCCAGTTCTCCATAGATTGCAAACACACAGACTTAAAACAGTTGAATCAAGATTTCTGTCTTCAGGAAAATATACAGACATATCCCCATTTGTCACTTTGACATTTCGTATTCTCATATGGACAAAAATGACGGCAGCAGTAGGAAACTGGAGCCTTGGTATGGTCAACGGCTTGCAGTAATTCTTGATTCTAGCTGGAAGATGTATTGGAGTCTGTTGACTGTAGCTCTCAAACATGGATGCAAAATGGCAAGGAACCTCCGTGACATGATATATTA
Organism: Hyperoplus lanceolatus; assembly: GCA_026929865.2. Taxonomy (NCBI): domain Eukaryota; kingdom Metazoa; phylum Chordata; class Actinopteri; order Uranoscopiformes; family Ammodytidae; genus Hyperoplus; species Hyperoplus lanceolatus. The sequence goes on along the minus strand of CM049400.1, from coordinate 7,938,759 downwards.
CCAAGTGTTTAGTCACACAAGTAGATAAAACTGCATACACGTCCTCAACATAATACAACTCCCGGTTTGGTCTGTCCTCATTCTCTTTGCTTCTATTCACATTGCAAAAGTAAATGCTCATTTCTCATTCCTAAGCTAAACAAAACTTTAAGGATGTTGAAATCCACCTTACTTGTGTAACATGTCATTTCCTGGTTTCACAGGGTGTCACACAGACCTTCATACACCCTTTTTAGCGTGTATAATAGTCTACTTGCATGATTGGATGTTTGCACAAGTTGTGGCCCAACACCATTCACAATGTGTTATTAAACAAGAGCACAAGGAACCATGATAGGTTCACTGGAACTTGAGAGGAACTAGAGTCCACAGGCCACAATCAACAACCTGATCAGATATGCAAAGGAGATGGTGTTCACACCAGCTACTGACTGCACACTTTACAGCGGCCTGATGCAGACCTGTCCAATAATCGGCATCTTGATATGCCACACCTGTCAGGTGGATGGATTACTTTTGTATACATTAGAATAAGTTTTACCTCCTATGAGTCCAGCTGATAAAAACGGTGTATGCTGTCAATTACAGTTCTAAGGGGAATCAACTCTGCAATTAGCCTGGAAATCCAGACCCTGATATCTTGAACGATAGAGGGTCTGGCCACGATCAATAGTAATTTCCAACTCAAGGGGCGGCTCCTACTCGTGCATTTCAAATGCCACTGCACGCAGTTGGATAGCACTACAACCAATCAGAGCGATGCACAAGGTGACGTAAGCCCCTTTCGTTTAGCGAACAGCTGTTAAACTGTTAAATTAAACGTTTGCCGTTGTCGGTCGGCAAAACGGAACATTCCACTTACTTGCTAATGAAAGATTTTAGTGCTGTCATGGAATTGAAATATCAACCTTTAAAAGATGAGAATTTAGTCAATTAATACCAGATAACACAATGTTTAAATACAAAAATAGAACAGATCTTTAATGTTTGCAAACATGAGTCAAGACAACAATACAGCAATGGGATTGTGTGAAATGACCAACGATAGGCGGTCATACAGAAAGTTTATAGTGAAATCTAATTACGCACGAACATTCCAGCCTACGTACAAGATTCTCCTCAGCCAGATATATTGTTAGTTATCTTACAGACATAGTTCTCAGGAGCCACCTGGGTCAAAACATACACTCCTTACCCAGTTTGAGTATCTCAGAACATAACAACCTTCACCATCAAGGTAAGGTCAGGATTTTTGTTGATTAGCTTACGAATATTTAGTCAAGATGGCACTAGTCTATATAAACACTAGGGCTGGCCCGAATTATTCGAATACTCGTTCGGAAAATTAGTATTCGGAGCTTAAATTAGTATTCGGAGCTTCGTTGAGGCTGCAAGTGAACCTGCATCATCCGCCGTAGAAGAAGTGGTTGGAAAAAAAAGGTTCCAGGACGTCCATTATATGGAAGTGGTTTGGCTATCTTAAAAGTGATAAAGCACAGGATAAGACCGTCTGTAAAATATGCCGTCGGTCGGTGCCAGCACGAATGGGAAACACTACAAACTTATTTCAACATCTGAAAAAGTACCATCCCATCGAACACACAGAAAGCATGCAAATTCGCGCAACAACAAGCTTTGCCCGCCGTCCCACCACAGCTGTCAGCAGCGCGAGCAGGGCTTTTCCAAAACAGCTGTCTATCGTGTCGTCTTTTGAGGCAATTACACCGCATGAAAAACAATCAAAAAGACATAAAGATGTAACATACGCAGTAGGGATGAGCCCGAATCCGAATATGTATTCGGATAAGCACGGATAATGAGTTAGATATGGATAATTTCCGAATAGTCCCGTTATTATTCGGGGATTTTTTTTTTATATATTATGCGCCTAATTGACGCAGCGCGTTCCGCCTCAATGACACAACAGGTAGAATGACACTAACAGCTGTTCTGCGGTGGACATGAGAGGACCGGGCGCGTCCCGTGACTCTCTCTTTTTATCCACTGATAAACGCAGCGTGTTCGCCCTTTCCCTTGAATAGAGGATTCTACCGGTCTCATTCGATGCCGTTTTTATGTGAGTTTCCTCGTAACCCGGCCGCTGCCGTGGCGGAGAAGAGACGAACCGATGGAATATGCTGCACCCTGAGTCACCATCAGCCCTTCCCCGATGTATTTACATTCACTAGGCCTACTGCTTAAACTCTTTCAAACACCACAACGTTTCCATCAAACTGATGCTTAGGACCTGTACTTTTTCAGCTGTCAATCAATGCGTATACGGCTAGGCCTACTTCAGGACCTATACAATAAAATCGGAAACTGCAAACTTGACACATTAAAATCACATATGGCTTTGTGGAAAGGCTAACATATTATTTAGAGTTTACTTTGCCACAGTTGATCCACTGTTTTACTTTTTATGTATTGGTTTAGCCTCTACAAGATTTAAGATGTTTTCTGCAGCCTTGCCAAAGGAGTTTAATGTGAAACAAGTTAGAGCTTTATTTATTTATTTATATTTACATTATTTTAAATAATTCAAGCTATCTTATATTGTTTTGTTAGGGGCAGATAAAACATGTTTGTGAAGTTAAATGTTTATATTTAAATCTGATTCAATGTTCCCTAATCACAAATATGCTAATAAACAACATTGGTATGTTCAAACTTTTGAACCCTCTGATTTCTTCAGGCTTCAGCAGTATCACATTTTATATCGTGATTAATATCGATATCGATCAATATCGAAAAAATAATCGTGATAATATTTTTTGCCATATCGCCCAGCCCTAGGCTGAACCATCAAAGAAAAAAAAAGAAAATGCAATGAAGAAAAGGGAGAGTGATATAGGCTACGGGGGGGACGAGGGCGTTGCCAAGCAACGTGTATAGAATTTCACGAGAGCGAAACTAGACAGCAGTGTTTACTCCTAAATGAATGAGCGGTTGGTACTAACACAACGTTTGCTTTGCTTCACCATCATCAGATAACCATTATCTGAAATAGTCATTATTTACAACAACATAAACACATTACCTCATCGTGATCCATACTAACTGCCGTCTATCGTTCATTCGCTTTCTGTGAGGAGTCGGACACGTAATCTTTCAGCTCCGTGAGAGAGAGTTGTTAGGTGACACTGCTGCAACAAGGTGCGTGTGGCAGTAACTGGCATTAGTTGATGCAGTGTCAAAACCACTTACGGAGCCGAAAAGAGTCCTCACACTTTCAACACATGGACATGCACTATATTGCTCCCGTCTAAGTTCACACTCACGCGCCTGGCACGAGCTATTAAACAGCTTTGCGACAGCGGGCGTCGTAAAAATACTTCCGCTTTTGTCCAAAGGGGACGCCAACGTGCCATGTTACTCGTAGTGGCTTTAAGTTGCAGGATATAATTACATTTAAAAATGTTATCAATGTAGATCTTCTTTCTTCTGGCGGTCAGAGGTCCTAAACCTGTTGAAAGAGTGATTATCAATCTCTCCTTCCTCTCACACACATGCATGCAGTCAGTCACACACACACACACACACACACACACACACACACACACACACACACACACACACACACACACACACACACACACACACACACACACACACACACACACACACACACACACACACACACACACACACACACACACACACACACACACACACACACACACTAGCACGCTTTCCTGTTCCTTCTCTCACAAAAACATGCAGGCTGTCAAACGCAATCAGACACACATGCACGTTCATCCTCTCTCTCTCTCTCTCTCTCTCTCTCTCTCTCTCTCTCTCTCTCTGTCTCTGTCTCTGTGTGTGTGTGGAATCCAATGTTAAATGCTGTTATGGACACAATACATACTTTAAACAATAGTTTAAAATAGTTTTTTGAAGCTTTGTTAAAACATATTTGTAAATTATTCATTCCTATTTCCCCCCTTCTCTTACTACCATGTGTAAGATAAACTAAATTTGGTCAAAACATGGGTTGCCCTTCTATCTAGAAACAGACGTTGTTTTGGGAACATCCTCCTGAGCTCTTATCAGCTCTGCTGAGAGGGAGAAAAGAGTTATCTATTTGCATTTTTCTGTCTGTAAGGAGAACGCAGTAAGAGTGAATTAGGAAAAGGTTGTAAAATAATTAAACAGTCAGTCCATGATCATGTATAAAGTTTTGCTCTGCAGAGGCTTAACTAATTTTGAAAATTCTGAAGTCATTTAAAAATGATTATCCCTTTTGGAAATTGTGTGGCTTGGGAATAATAACATCCCGTCTTACACAGTTATTTTTAGAAAATTCTACTCACAAACGATGCTATAGCGCGATATTAGGAGTACTTTTCTATCATTAAATAATTGTTTCGTAATTGTGTGTGTATAAAGGAAACATGCTCTTGTGGTTAAACTAGCACTACTTTAGTCACTGCAGTCACTTGCCCGGCCTATAGCCGTGTTTTGGGTAAATGTCCTTGTGGAGTTTTCACCTGCAAAAGATAGGAATGTAAATATAGAGACCTTGGATACAGTACAATACTCAGTTGTCTATCAAAACAAATTAGATATGTTATACCATAATTAGCCAAAAATGTAATCGCCTAGCGTGACACTAACAATTCTGGTGTAGACAATTCAGATGGGTAAATTAAACATTTAATAATATTACTGGACAGTGAGAGTCACTGTGTGTTTGGTGCATCTCACCCCCCTGTGGACCCCTCTCTGTCTCTCCTCTCCGGCCAGTCAGTCTCCCACTCCCTCACTGCCTCTCGCACCTGGGACTGCAACTGCAGTCCATTCTCTGGGTGTTGTTCAGGACATTCCCTGCCAAGTGTAAGTTGTCCCAACACAGAATCAGCCATGTTGATGTTCCTGGTGTTTTAGCCATTTGCTGGCTCTGCCTCTGGTCCTCTTCGTCCGTCTTTTCCATGTTTCCATAGGCCTTCAGCTGGGCCATACGGAGGTTGTCCTTGTCACAGAGTTCACATTAGTTCTATCATAAAAAGATCTCTTCTTTAGGCCAGTCACATTGAACTGGACCCCATTTGAAATGGAATAAGGTGGTAGTTGGAAAATACTCATCTGGCAGATGCAGGGCAGGATCCAGGTGTAGATGTGGATACAGCTTTAGTTCGTTGAGCTGGTTTTGGTCTGCAACCGGAGGTGTGAGAGAGAGGAGATTCTGCTTGGCCAGAGAGGAGAGTCCAGGTCTGGGATAATGTGTCCTGTGAGGAGCTTAGCATACTTTGGTTTTAAGATGGGGGAATAATGCATTGAGTCATTACTGCTTTACAGTGGGAGACAATGTATGTGTGTCTTTCTGTGTGCTATAACTCACCCTTCCCTTTTCTGTCTCTCTGGTTCTTTCCCATTTTGAATAAACACTTTGGTTAAAGTTATTTTACCTTTTAAGCTAATCACTGTCTCTGTTCACTTTGCAACAAAGGCTTGACAAAAAAACAAGCTTTTTATTTATCTAAAATTTAAATAAATGCTAACTTAGTTTTTCTATCTTAATGAGACTAAAGCTCACATTTCCTGGAAAGACCATATTCCTCCCATACATTTACCAATGCACATGTGTAGTGAGTCCCCATTCTTATCACACATTCTTTGCACAACATTCAAATTCAACTTCCAACTCCTTTTGTTTAAACTCATCCAGATATATTGTTAGTTATCTTAAGGCCAGGACACACCAGTCCGACACGTTCCGACTACCCAAAAACTGGAGTCGCCGTTTCAGGAAGCTCTAGTCTTTCCGTCGCGGCCAAAAAACACACCGAGACGACTGCTTATTTTCCGTACGGTAATGTCTCCACAACAGCAGGCGGCGCTAATCTGTATTGTGGCCCGAAAAAATACGAAAGCCGGAAATGATGGGACAGCTCTCTAGAGCATAAACATAGATAGAAATACGTATTTATATTTATGGACCATAAGAGCACAATTTTTAGCAGAGAGTGTCGAGCATGGTGTCGAGCAGTCAACAAGGGTTGATGCATGTCAGTACTCGCAAAATGAAACGAACTAACACATTAAAACGATGGCTAGCTGTTTGTGCTACCCGCCTCACTTCCGGGCTTCACTGATTCGCTAGCCCTCCACCAATCAAATTGCTCCAAATGAAAGACGGTCGGCCGCCGGTACAAAACAAGCCCGACGACCTCTACGTCGGCCGACGTCACGGCACACACCAAACAGATTCGTGTCCCGACCCTCTACCGACACTACGACGGCGATTATCTGGCCGGTGTGTCCTTGCCTTTACAGACATAGTTCTCTGGAGCCATCTGGTTCAAAACATACACTCCTTACGCAGTTTGAGTATCTCAGAACATAACAACCTTCACCATCAAGGTAAGGTCAGGATTTTTGTTGATTAGCTTACGAATATTTAGAGTCAAGATGGCACTAGTCTATATAAATGCATAATTATTATGACTGTAATAAACAATTCCACAACAGTGCCGTCTTCCAAATCGTTAAGGGTCGAGGCCAAAGCAGTCTCAAACTCACACAACATATCCGCATGTTTACTATCACGGCTTCGACGTCGCATGCACGTCACTGTCGTCATCCGGTTACGTCCTCCCCAGAGTACCATATAAGGGGCTCTGGCGTGCCCATATTAGAAAGAACCAATTGAAACCATAGCCAGATTTCTGGTTTTCTTGGTAAAGCTTCAACGGAGCGTGACCAGACCAACAGGCGCAGCAAATTTAATTTCGGAGCGGCTAGTGGCAGGTCTGGGAATGCCAGGCTACTCTGCAATTGGTTTTGGCCTAGAAAATTGCAATCGGTGTAGCCCTAATCTTGACGAGAGTTATTCGGTCTAAAGTTTCCCTCCTAGACCACAAAACAAAACATTCAATTTGTCAGTTTTATTTGCTGCTGGCTTAATATTAATTTCTACATACAATAGAATGTCTAATGTGCTTTGTCAATATGTTCAGGCTTCTGCTTTTAGTGGCTGTCAGTAAGCATTATGGTTGCAAAGGGGCGGAACGATTCAGGGCCTCAATCCCCCTGCAGTAAGCACTGTGCTAGTATGCATGTGATTGAGGAATACCAGATATTCTCAAGTGTGCTTGCATGAAATCTGGTTGCATTAGTCAAGATTATGCTAAAATATATTTTCCCCAACTATATTCAAAATCACTGTTAACCAAACTTAAGGTTTGCCCTTTATTCCCGTTAACCAACTTTACCTGGAATTTTGCAACCCTAATAAGCAATAAAATTACTTAAAGTGTTATGATCCATACAAGTAGGGACTTACCACATAGAATAGTAGCAAGTGTGACGTGTATGATGCACTGTTTAGCTTGTTCACTGTGGCTGTGCATGTGGGGGTTTCTCCTCTCTGGGACAGTGAGGGAGTGTTGGTGTGGAGCCCTGCATCATTTATCTTGTGCCTCTTGATTTGTGTCTAACTGTGCAGTGTTCACACTAACAAACCTCCCTCAGTCAGCCAGTGTGGACACTTGGCACAGGAGGATGGGATGCACCAAATGAAATGCTGCTACATCTGCAGCATTGGCCTCAGACTAAGCAGGTGTCCCAAGAGAGAAGCACAAACTAACTTATATTCAATAATGATTGTATGTGTTCAGTGTTTGTATGGGAACAAAAGGCTCTGTAGGATTGCAACATTCACTGACAGCATGTTTTTTTTGTGGTCCATCCTGGTTGTAATGAGGCACTGCTTGCATACATCTTTGGGCCAAGCTCTTGACACAAGCTGAGGAGTTGATACGGGAACTGAGAAATGTTCAACTTTCTTCAGGCTATAAGTTCTCAAAATCAGACCTAGTGTGTGATAACTTAATATCTGATTAGAAGCCCAGTCAACGCTGGCCATGCTGTAATGGGGTGTATAATGATCTATTTATAGAAAGCTGAATAACTGGCTCAACTGCAACTGCAATGAGCAGTGATGCTGCTCAAGCATAACATCCCCATGCAGCATTGGCCCGCTCTGTACAGTCTGCAGGCTGTTGGTATTTGAATGGTTATACAATGAATACGAAACATGTGTTTATCTTTTTTAAATGCCCTTTTTAAAATCATATTTAGTAACCTAGATAATCCCACATGGTTGTATTTGTAAACAGTTGGTTTCAGACTGACCTAAAAGATTTAGATTGCAGATATGTCTTTTGAAATCCTACCTCTCCTGACCCTTATACATCTCACAAGATGTTTTGTGCAGAGACTTTGCAGAAAGAGTTTATGCATAACTAAATCATTTATGATCCTAAAGAATAATTTAAACAGAGTGTATCTGCAGCAGCAGCAGAAAGTGTCCTGCTGATCATGATTTATGCATCAGCTCACAAGTTATTCTTGTTTTCAGATATCAAAGCTATGGTAGAGTTTGATTGTTCCTTTCAGCAGGTAAAGGGACTAGGACTAGATTTCTACATTTGAGTTAGTTTACCTGTGTGAATACTCTATTCTGATTGGCTGGAGAACATTCCATAGGTGTGGATTAACCCCTGATGTATGGACACCTAGATGGAACTGTTACATTCTGTCCACCTTGATGCGTCGCCGCTGATTAAACACTGTTGATAAGCGGCTTAATGCCCTTTTGAGGGGTCCAGTTATCAGGAATGAATGGACTTTGTGAAGGCAACTGTCCTCCGCTGTGCAGTCCTCGCCTCCACGGCGTCCATTAATTCCTGATAACTGAACACCTCGTCGGGCAGGGTTTCATCATTCCAGATTACTGCATGCTTTTCTAACAGCCTCAGGCCATTGAGAGTTCAGTTAGACGCTCATATGCTTTGGTTGATATTTATCAAGTAGTAGTTTACCAGTCAGGTTTTAAAAGCTTCAGCAGTATTAACTTGTGGCAGTACACTGTTACTCCAGTGGTTGACACTAACGCTTGCCCGGGGCAAGTGAAAATAATGTTCGGGCAAGTTGATATTGCTTTTTGGTTGCCCGACCGGGAAAGTGGATTTTAGATGAGTTGTCAGTAGTCTAAGCTATTTATTCATGTGCAATTTTTTCCCCGCTAACTCACACAAAATCTCACTCACTCACTCACTCACTCTCACACACACACAACAGCCTGTGTGCGTGCAGTTTTGCTGTCTACGTTCCGAAAGTCGGCTCTATTGGGCTACGGACCTGGTTCCGCTATATTCAAACCCCAGAAATCAATAACGTTTGAGCTTATCGATACCGCTATGGAGTCCAGTAGGTCACATGATGTAATTTTAAATATTGAGTCGGGTCATCTTCAACTAATTAGGCCTACTTTGGCGAATTATTCCATCAGTGGTCTGCATCATAGACTGTAAAAGTGTTGTACCTTCGACAGTCTTGAAGAAACTCCCTTAACCCGCTTCAACTCTGTCTCCAAAAAAATAAAAAATAAATCTGTCCGCTGAGTCGCTGCCGCTGCAGACCATGCTGCAGACGGGCTCAGCACCGTCTCATCATTCATTCAAAGCAGCGGTGATCAACAAACGCAAACGAGAGACTGTGTAGCAAGTCCCGCAGTTAAAAAATGTGAAATCCATGTTAAAATCTGCAGGATAAGAACTAGTTGGCTTTAAAAAAAAAAAATCGCAAACGGTTCAAATGTGATGTGTTCAGGTCGGCTCAGTAAAATTATTATTATTATGGCACAGGTCAATAAAATGACATCATGATGTGTTCAAATGTAACATCAAGAAAAAAAGACATTTAAGTTTTTCGTGAGAAGCTTGAATAATACAGTTTGGGTGAAAAACTTGTTTCCCCAGCAATATAAAATTATTAGTAGGCCTAAATATGGAATTATGACCTGTTTAAAGTCCTATCCTTAGCTCTTCTAATCTTATAAGCAATTAAAGCAATAATACCAGTTCTCTTTTAACAAAATAATAGAAAAGTATCGATAAAGATTTGGATTGTGGAGTCTTTATAATGGTATGAATAGAAATGAATGATCCCCCTCCCTACTTACAGTATAACTGGGCAATAGCTTTAACATGGTGGACTTGAATCATTTTATGGCAGACTATCACTTTTTTGCACAATATGACCGTTTTAAATAAGTAAAATAAGTTACATTTTTCTGAACACTTTTGTGTGGAAGCTTACCTTCAGCTTTACTCAGAGCTAGACTGAGTTTTCTGAGACCCCCAAAACCAGGCCAGGTGCCTGGCAAAAAGACGCCCTTTTACGATGCTGCAGCAGGACCAAGCGCTTGGTGTAGTGTGATGTCATGATATCTAGGCTTATATGAATTGTTGTTGGTTGTATGTGGTCAGGATGAGACTAGTAAGCTATGTTTGCATTTAAGAGATACGGTTCGCTAAAATGTATAATTTAATTAGCCTATATATATCATTGTTTAACAGTTTTTTTTTTTGGGCAAGTGAACACGACATTTGGGCAAGTAAAACATTACCTGTACTTGCCCTATGGGCAAGTGCTTTTGAAACCTTAGTGTCAACCCCTGACTCTGAAAAGCCCATAGGGGTTTGACACTGTTTTAGATAAGTGTGGCAATGTCGCTTAATCACACAATGTCTGAAATAAGGATATGACCTTAGTTAATGATTAGCTCATTTATCTCTGAGATTGACTTGTTATCAGCTCAGAGCTGTCACTCCTACTTAAAAACCAACACCATCAGTGAGATAAGGCCTCATCCAGTGAAGCCTAGAGTTAACACATCACTGGGTTGTGTCTACTGTAATATAAGTCACGGATTGTGAAGGAAGTTTTGAAGATATTACCTTTTTCAAAATTGGAAATTGTATTTGGCATTTTCACCACATGAGCATTAATCGGTAAATGAAATCAATCTCTCATTCCCAGTCTTTCTGTATGCTCCAATGGCTCATTGCAAGTGCTTAGTTGGCCTTGAAAGTTCAATACAGCCATTGCTGTCCGTCTGTGCTTAGTGTATAGTCAACAAATCCTAAGTGTCTTCTAAACTTAAGGGAGATTGCTGCAACGTTAAATGATGAAGACCTATCAAGATACGGTTAAAGTAAAAACTAATGGTAAAATTCAAATCTGTTGCATCAGGACTGATCCGGTCTTACGGATTGTGGTCGGCCATTGTAAGCAAACAACAGCGCGACTGTTACCAGATTCAAACCAGTAAGACCTGCACGTGATCTTGGAGCACTGCATCTCACAGAATTTACAATGTGTTAGTAGTGTCTTTTTTTTTTTTAAATTAAATTACCATGTGGATATTTGTCACTTAGTCTGTTCCATGTGTTCCTGACCAAGTGAGTGATGGTATGGGAAAAATAAAATCATAACCATGCTTTACATTGTCAAGTTTGACAACCTTGAACAAGTCCATGGATGCTGCAGACTGTACGAGACTCCAAACTACAATCTTTACTTCCACTGGATCTTTCACAAGATGTTTTCATTTTTATTTTTTTATTTTTTGTATTCATATCATGGGGAAACGCCTCAAGTTATTTTCCACAATTATCATTCCCCTCCTTGTGCATTTTTTTTTCATTGGGTTTTTCTGCTGTGTGCTTTGTGTGCAGGTGGAGTTGTGTTCCGGACAGCAGACATCATGGTGAACATCCCAGAATACTATGCAGGGAAGAATGTGCTCATCACTGGAGCAACGGGCTTCATGGGCAAGGTATGGTACTAGTGGTAACGTTGGCCAAATAGCCAATAGGAGGTGACGCGTAGACTGTGCTTCTTGCTACTGTGGTGGAATTGAAATCAACCTCTAGAAAGATGAGAATTAGGCAATTAATACCAGATGACACACTGTTTAAATACAAAATAAACATATTTTTGTAATGTTTGCAAACATGAGTCAAGACAACAATCAAGCAATGGGATTGTAATGAAATGACTAGAAGTGTTTGCAAAATCTTTTAACGCACGAACATCAGCCTACGTAATAGATGTTCAGGGTTGGAATAGCCATCACACTACTTCAAGCTATTAGAGTTCACATGTTAATGCTAAACCAAGGCTTTCATCAGCCCATATTACACACAGTAAGTCCACACACATGTCCACTTCACATAGAACTGCTGAATATCTCCTGTTCACAGGAGAGTAAAGCAAGAAGAATGAAGATTGTCCTTGTGTCTCAGCACTTTAATACTTTTAATCTTATGTTAAATGCAGCCATTATGTTGTGAAGGCATGTTAAAGAAGATTCTTACTTATCGTTAAGGTGGAGTCAGCGATTCTGGAGATTGATTGTCAAACTACATTTTGTCAAAATCAGTGACTATCTCCTCGAGATCTGCTACCTGTCTCTCCGTACTGTTTGTGTGTGAGTGGAAATACAGTGTTAATACACAGCTTGGGCTCTATAAATACGTAGGCATGTTGTTTGCTATGGTGGGCCCCTTTTTGTTTCCATACCAGTTTACAGAGACTAGGCTGTGTATTAACACCAGCATTTGTTTCCCTCAGTGACACACAGTACGAACAGTTAAAGGATCTTTGAGATATTCACTGATTTTGATACAAAGTGATTTTCTCAACACTCTACCTTTTTGTTAAATGACTGCCTTATTCTTCTTAACACAGCAGCCATTGTTTGCTTGTGGTGTATTTGAGCCCTTTGTACAGAGGCTGTGGAGGAAGAAGCATTCTTGATGCAGCATGTACCTCTCTCCAAGAGGAAGAGGTCACACTCTGTAGGTTTGTGTGCATGTGCGGAGCCAAGCAGAAGTTTAAAAAAAGACACTTTTTGGACTTCTGCTGATTGTTTAAGGTGCTCCTGGAGAAGCTGCTGAGGTCCTGCCCGGCCGTCAAGTCTGTCTATGTGATGGTGAGGTCAAAAGCCGGTCAGAGCCCCAAGGCCCGCATCGCTGATATGGTCAACTGCAAGGTGAGACGGCGGGGGGGGGTGGCAATTACATGGGATGGGAGGGGGTAAAGCCTGTGTATGCTCAACTGTGGGTTAGAATAGTGCACACAAGTTATTCTATAACAAAGTAGAAACCCAGTGGCAGCACACATTGTTATAACACTGCGACAGTGCCACTTAAAAGTCTCCACCTCCCCGCAGCAGGTGAGTCACTGTGTTAGAGCCGGAGGACATGTTTCTTCAGAATATTCAGCGGGAGCACAGTTCCTGGAATGGATCACATCCTTTTCCATTGATGTGTCCAAAGTGGGAATGTTAGGCTGCAATCACTTGAGCTTTGAACTGTTTCTGTTAAGTTCAGCACAATGTTTTCTCCAACCTGAAAGGGTCCTAGATAGTTTTTATTGTATTTTTTTTTATCTTTATGATTTATGACCGTATTTATGTTTGATGACACAGCCATCAAAATCACAACAGAAGCGATTTTAAATTTATGTTCAGTTCATAATGGTAATCTTATCCGTACAACAACGAGGAGTATCTACCATTATCTAGGATGGCCTAGAGGGAAAATGTCCCTTTCTCTTTCAATGCTTGAACAGTCGGCTTTGTTTAACATTTTGCAGTTTAATTTGCATGTGAAACACATGTTCAAGCTTCCATTTAGTTTGTGCAATAGGCTGCTGATTTTAGAGACACTTAAATCACTGGTAGTGTAGATGAGAGGTAAATGGAGAGGGCTGTGTTCTGTTGTAGGATGAATCAATGCACCACTGACTGTTCCAAGAGTAGGCAGGGGGCTAGAGGCTTTTCTTTTGATGGAACATACAGAATAATAGTCCAATGACACTTGACAGTTTATTTTTTTGTAACATGAGTTTTAACAGGTATTTCTTGATGTTCCCCTCTCAGTTGTTTGAACGCGTGCAAGAGGAGCAGCCGGACTTTGCAGAGAAGATCATAGCAGTGAACAGTGATCTGACCCTGCTGGAGCTGGGTCTGAACAAAGAGGACCAGAGCATCCTAGCAGAGAACGTCAACATTGTGTTCCACTGTGCTGCCACCGTCCGCTTCAGTGAGCCGCTCAGGTGACATATCTGCCCGCTCGCTGTCTTGCTCTTTATTCCTTAAAGCTGCAGTGCGTAATTTTTTTTCATATGAATGAATGACGGTCACGTTGAAGCCATTGCCAAAAAAAATTGTTGACACAAAGTCGATTTAAGCCTTTCATCTCCACAAAACTCTCTCTGTATTTCTCAGTATGGCAGCGTTTACAAACTGGTGTCTCCCCCCCCCCGACACTGGTGCAGGAGCTCAGAAAAATCCAAAGAAGCCCCCAAGACATGTTCATGTTTCAGTTGTTGATTCTAGTGCTAAGAAAAAGCCTGGACGTACAGAAGAAGGAATACAATCCATGTGCGATGACCGAAGGCTTACCTCCTGTAGATTATTTTTTATTTATTTTCTTTGTATAACTATTTTTATCGATGCAATGGTGTAATGAATGATAATTGGGCAAGAGAATGTGTATTATGTGTAATGGGCGGGTGCTTGACTTGGCAGCAGCGGCATGGTGACAGATTGTTCCCACTGTTTTTTTTGCAGTACATGGGGGGGAAACCCGACACCTCCCTCGACAAATGACTCTCTCAGCAGGAAATGGGCACATTCATTTTCTGCTGAACCAGGGACACTGTTTTGACAAAGTATTGCAAAGTATGGTAGTAAGGCACTCATGCAAAGTTGGGTTATTGCCTTTATGGAGATAGCTATTAGCTTTAAGGAGTTTGGGGGGGAGAAGTCTGCGTTTTACTGTTGCATGGGGGGCCAGCAGATAAACTGTTTAGGTAAGCATATATAGATGCTTACCTATAAATGGTCTGTTCAGTAGTACACTAAATGTAGGAATTTTCAGTGCTTTAGTTTGCCGCCAGAAAGCCTTCTATTTTTAGGCTCTCTTTTTTTTCACGTGTAGTTCGGCCCTGTATTATACTATCTGCTACTCTCGACGGTGCAGTGCACCGTATCACTCCGCCAATCAGCCGTTTGACTCAGAGACACCGCCACTAATTCAAGAGAATGTAAGAAAACAAAATCGAGTGATTATGAAAGCAAGGACAACATGCCATTCACTGTGGACATGAGAGGAACACCTCTACCAACCAGAGTATACAGGAGAACTTTCTCTTGAGTCCAAACTCCTTATAGTGACTGCACTGACCCCCATCTCCATAAGGTAACACACTAACTATACATAACTAGCTCATACAACCCCACTTAAAAAATACTGAACCATCCCTTTTAAGTATGTAGCGTTCAGTCGGGATGTGTCCCAGCTAGAGAGATCAGATTGGTATTTTGCTTTTTTTCGTTGGGTGAGATCAAAGCGTGTGTCATAAATCCGCCATTGTTAATACAGAACGACTGTGAAAGATCAAATATTCTGCACTATGCTGATCACTCATACCCACTGTATTGGGTCAGGTAATTCCCTCCCTAGATGTGCTCAATCTTCCCTGTCTCTCTCTCTCTCTCTCTTTCTTTCTTTCTTTCTTTCTTTCTTTCTTTCTTTCTTTCTTTCTTTCTTTCTTTCTTTCTTTAGAGATGCGATGCAGCTGAATGTCCTGGCCACCCAGAAGATGGTGGCCCTGGCCCACACCATGAAGCACCTGGAGGTGTTCCTCCACGTCTCCACAGCCTACGCCAACTGTGACAGAGAGCTGATTGAAGAGACGGTGTACCGGCCGCCCGTCGACTACCGCAGACTCATCGATTCTCTGGAGTGAGTCCCAATCTGGCCTGTTTCCCAGTCAACACACTGCTGTGGTTAGGGTTGCTTTAGACTGGCCTTGCTGATGTCTACAGATGTGGGGGATGGTCTTTTATTTTGATCACTAGTATACAGTGGCATGGAATTATGGTTGAGGTTTTTAATACTGGAGTCAGCAATTCTGGAGAGTGCTTGTTGTCAAAAATCAGTTTTGTCAAAACCAGGGAGTATCTCCTCACGATCTTGTCACTGTTCGCGGCCTGAAAAAAAGAATCCAGTTTTAATAATACATAGCCTAGGCTCTGTAAACGGGTATGTTCGGTGGGAACCTTTGTTTACTGCTGCCTCTATCGCACTTTTTTCGGACACACATACAACGTCTCAACTGCTGCTGCAGCGCTGCTTTTAAAAGCCCTGTCTTTCTACTTAGAGTTTTCATAGATAATTCCCATTAAAAATTAAGTTTGTTCATGTCATTTCTGATGCATATGATTTATATTGAGTCTCGACAGTAATCCGTGCGCCCCATTGCCTATTTTTATTTTTTTGTTGCCACATTTCGCTTGTTGGAAGTTTTATTTTGAAAGGGACACACCAGGAAATGGTGAAACTACAGCGAAAGCTGCCGGTATGAAGTCAATATGACTCCCAGCAGAGTATTTCTCTATCAGTTAAAGCAGAGAGACCCGAGCGACGAGCGTCTCGCCTAAGGAAAAGGGGAGCGTCGCTGCAGATTCGCCTCTGAAGGGCATCGGCAGCGCACTCGAGGTTGGATGTGTGGCTGCTCTGTTGATTACACGGTCAGAAAAAAAAAAAAAAAAAAAAAAAAAAAACTGACGTAGACGCGCAGTAAAGGTAGGGTGTGTGTGGGAGCTGTAATGTTGATGATGCTGCCAGTCTCAGCTGCCTAGCTAGATTAGTAAAGCATTAGATGTGTGCAGAGAGAGAGAGAGAGAGAGAGTTGACATTGGTGGAATGACTGATGTATGGTGTGTTCAGCACATGGAGCTTGTGGGGGAACTTGAATGGATGAGTGTAGAGGCTGGGTTGATTGGTATTTCTTGAAGGATTTGTTTTTATTTGCTTTGAATTTAAAACTTAAACGGTCAACACTCAGATTGCTTAAAGGTGCATTATGCAGTTTTAAGGGAGAGGGATTTGTTTACATTTGCAGATCCTGTAGTTTGTTTACAAAACCTATTTTTTCTCTGTATCTATTTCTCTGTATTACTCTTAGTATTGAATATCAAAACTAAATTATATTGAGGCACAGGGACCCAAACCTTAACTGTGGGCCCTGCTGCTGTAAACAACAGTGAAACGGTAACGTTTCGGGAAGCTTTCTACCTTCAAACAGTATTCCAGGCATCCCATTTTCCTGGGAAGAAAGTTTGTTTTTATTCAGTAATGAGAATATACCTAAGAAAATGTTCACTTCTCTGACACACCCAAAGTTACATAGTGCACCTTCTAATATTGACTTTGCTCACTTAAAACTGCACGGTTAACCGAAAGGCTCCTCCTTAACTGTGTGCAATCGCGTGTAAAATTTAAACCTATTTTTCCTTTTAAAAAATAACCCAGCTTAACATTAATTCAGTTACTTTAATCTATTGCCATCTAAGTGGTTTTAATATTTTGTTATTTTCACCTCAGAACTTGTCAGAATCATTTGCTCCCTAGAAGAAGATAGGCCTGTGTACTGTTATTCTCCTGTTGATTGATTGCAAGATGAGAGTTCTTCCCATGTGGATGTGAGTGAAACATCTCGTCTTTCTGATGGCTTGTCATGCAATGTGCTACACACACAGTTCTGTCCCCCTCGGTATGAACTGCCAACACTTTGCTGACCCGCTGAAATTTCATCTAATGCTATCATCAGGTCACACTTTAAGTTGTCCCAAAGTGTGGGTTTTGAGTGACTACATACCGTCATGACAAATGTATAATTGTGCCGTTAGGGTTGCTAAACACACACACACACACACACATCAGACTAATCTTGTCTTTGTCTTTTTGTCCAGCTGGATGGATGACGAGCTGGTGTCCGCTCTGACCCCCAAGCTGATCGGGCAGCGTCCCAACACCTACACCTTCACCAAGGCCCTGGCTGAGTACATGGTGCAACAGGAGGCTGGAGACCTCAACGTAGCCATCATCAGACCTTCCATCGTTGGAGCCAGCTGGAAGGAGCCCTTTCCAGTGAGTCACTCTACAGGCTATATTGCTTCTTTCGTTAGCTCATTCATGGAATATTCAAAGAAATGGGAATGTTTTAATGACCCAATTATGATTCATTATGAAAGGCATGGTATACAAATATACTGTATACAATCTGTAGTTATTATTATATTTTAGTTACATGTGCCTATGTATTTAAAGGTGCGGTCAGAAAAATGCTTCTCAATCAGTGACTATCTCCTCATGATCCGCTACCTTTCTGTACTTTGTGAGCTCTGGAAAAAAATATGTGGTAATACACTAGACCATACAATAAACATTGTCTAATTTTGACAAGTGATTCTGTCAACAAGCCTTCTCCAGAATGGCTGACTCTACCTTAAGTGTTAATGGCAGAAACGCCAGGGCCAAGTCGCACACACTGTACAGTACACTGCTGTGTGGGGTAACTAGCTGATCACCATAGTAAGCAGGAAGATTGTCAAACTGAGAACTTGATTGTGAAAAGAGATCCAGACTTTTTGCCTACAATGTAGAGTATAGAGGTAGCATAAAATGGCCATGCTTCTGGTGTGTGTTTAATGAATACCGTCTATACTATAATCTGGAGTGGAGGAAGTCCACCCATCAGCTCAGATCTTTAGGAAGGTTTGAATAATAAGCTTGTGCTGACAGCTCTTGTCCGACCATGTGAAAAGCACATTTCACACTTTCCACTCAGAATCACTCCTATGAAAGTGTGTAGATATATTTGCCCTCTAGGTTGCATCTTTATAAAAGGACCCTTTGCACGGATTAATCATGTAGATTTATCGATCCAATGTAATCGCAAATGCCAAACTCACCACAGGCTAAAATACATTGAAATAATGTGTCATCAAAAACACAAATATATATATTCAATCTTCTATAACACATTTTAGAATTTACTTGCACTTGATAAGCTTTTACCCAAAAATGTTTGACCTTTTGATAGTTGACTTTTTGCTTGTAATTTTGTTCATTTTGTTTCTCAAGAAATAGAAAAAAATTCTGTCAATTATCAAATAGTTTCAATACTAATTGCATGCTGCTTTCCTCTGACTGCTCTTTCAGGGTTGGATTGATAACTTCAATGGACCCAGTGGAATATTCATTGCAGTAAGTATACTATTGAGAGAAACTGTCGAGGGCCTCTTTTATACAGTTATACTTTATCAATCACGGATGTCTGCATTTATTTACAACAGCCAGCTGCATCAGAAAAGTTCATGTCCATGTATAGCTGTGTCTCAGTGAAATGTGTTGCATTAATATCATTTAACCCATTGATGACGGCTGCTGCGTGATGCCACATTGGCTCTCCTGCCTGATGCTGCGTCGCGCAGCATTATTACTTTATCTAATTTTCATGGCATTCCCAGCATAGAATGCACTGTCATTGGTTCAAATACACATGAGGTGGGTTTTGTTGATTTTTTAAGACCACGTGACCACCCAAAAGTTGTGTGGTTTGCCAAAAATCATGTCAATCAAAAAAATAAAAATAAAAAATAAAACAAAATAATTAAAAAATACGCCAGCTATGTCGGCAACAGAACAGTTAGTGGCGTTTGGTGCGCAGAATCAAGGTCTACTATAGACTACTGACGAAAATCACACAACACATTGCATCTATTTATTAACAATATTTAATAATTTTCTAATTCATCTCATTTTGACGATTTTTAGAAATATTTGTTGGTTTGTAAGTGCTAAGGGAGCATGTTTAAATAAAACCTGTGAACCTTAACTTTTAAATGTATTTTATTTCATGTTTCTATGTGCTACACAGGCTTAGATATTAAGGTTTTGGTAGACTTGACAATTCCTACTATTTTTTTAGAAAACCCTCAGGCGTTAAGGACATGCATCCTAGATTGCCATAGTCATCAATGGGTTAAGTAAAGAGGCTTTCAGCACCAAGTTTAACATTTAAAAAAATATATAATTTAATTTATTTATCCATAATATCGTTCGACCCATAGTGCTAGCTTATCTATTTTAAACTTTAGTCTAAGTCTCGGGCTGCATTAATGCACTAGTGTGGTGTTGGCAAAAAGCAGGACTGACAGGAAAGTGTGTTTTAGACTGTTAAACAAACCTTGTTAGTATGGGGACTGTTGGTAAACTAACAGTCCAAAAATGTAGTTAAAACAAGAATATAAACAAACTATTTCCACTTGTGTCTTTATGAATAGGAATACATTCACTGTACCAGAGCTATTCATCAGGATCATTGTTTCCTCCAATGATTCTAATGGAAACTTATTGGAAGTCCTGTCCTGTTGCATCAGTGCTGTTTGTTCCCTCCCCTGCAGGCTGGTAAGGGAATCCTCCGTACCATGAGAGCGTCTAACGATGCCGTGGCTGACCTGGTGCCAGTAGACGTGGTCATCAACGCCACAGTGGCTGCAGCTTGGTACTCTGGAACACAGGCCGTCAACAGGTTTGAGACACACATACCCTGTGTTCCAATCCCCATACTTCCCTACTATTAAGTATGCCAAAAAAAGATTTAGGATGTCCCAAGACATGCACGACGATTGTAGTATGCTGAAAATACATAAATGCCCCACTAACTCCAATAGCATTTTGCAATATTTGTCCTTATTCTTAACATTTCTCGACATAATGGAAAAAAAAATCTTCCTTATCTGTTTTTTTTTTCTCTCCTGTGGCCATAAAACTCTTCTGTACTTTAGTACAGAAAAATAAAAAGTATGTGATTTGGAACGCAGGGATAGTCTTTCTCCCCAACCTCTTTTTAAAATGCAATCCAGTGGATTAACTCTGAACTGGTCCCTCTTTTTAAGGCCCAAAAGCATCCTGGTCTACAACTGCACAACCGGTGGCATCAACCCGTTTCACTGGGGAGAAGTGGGTATGTTGTCTCTCCTCCTCCTGCCTAAACACTGTCTCTATTATTAAAGGCCCCTGACAATAAAAGCTTGCGTGTTTGAACAGGCGTCTAATGACATGCCCTGATTGTATGCTGATCCACTGGCTGCCACACCCAAGCCAAGAGCGTTTGTTGCCCCCATTTCTTGACGATCCGGGTTTGGAACACCTTTTTAAACGATCATACATTGTGATTGTGGACTTTTCCAACGGATAATCACCAATGACACGTTTGCCCCTAGTAATAGTATTTACAGATACTTGATGTCCACTCCTGAATTTAAGATAACTATAGCCCTCATAGTTTCTTTTTTAGACTTTATGGTTTGTAGTACAACTTAAGGTTCTTGCTTTTGAGTGCAGTTCTTTTGCTGCAGAAATGAATGGTGAGACCGGGGAACAGCCATAAACCATTGTCACTTGCACACTGGAGTTGAATAGTAGCCACATTATTTATCCAAACAACTCATAGTTTCCAACCTGTTGAAATGATTAGAGAAAGTTTTAATGTTGGCTTCAGTTAAACACATTTTGAATGAATCAGCTCCTGCAGTTCCCTAAGCACTAGTCCCCTTATTTACGTTGTACTATGATGCTGTTGTTCTTGTTCCCCCCTATGTTGTGCAGCTGTGTTTTATTCTAGTTTGTGAATGTACACACATAATGGTATTGCCTTTTTTGATACATTTGAACAGTAGGATACTTAGGCATTTTTGTTAGCTGCAATAAATGAAGGTAACATAGATTAGCTTAATTATAATAATTGTATTGTTGTAAAGTTGTGAGCGGCCTGAAGGATTTTATTTTACCAGCAGGGCCAAAGCTTTCAGTCAATCGGGCACACAAAGAGGGAAAGCATGTATCTAACCACTGATTGCTGACTTATGTTGAACCACCTTGTGTCTCTCATTAGAGTACCATGTTATATCCACATTCAAGAGGAACCCCCTTGAACAGGCCATCCGTCGGCCCAATGTTAATCTCACATCCAATCACCTAATCAATCAGTACTGGATCGCTGTGAGCCACAAGGCTCCGGCCTTCATGTACGACCTGTACCTCAGGCTGATTGGACGAGAGCCCAGGTAACCTCTTCACACCGAGCAGGACGCTCCTCCTGCCCCCCGCTCCACACACACACACACACACACACACACACACACACACACACACACACTCACACTCACACACCTCTGCTGCTTCAGCCCTGTCGCTGGTACTAAGTGTAGTAGCTTAATGTGGTAGTTGCTAATGTCTTAATCGGTGCTTGTGTGCAGTATTTGTTGGGAGGTGAAGGATGCATAACCCACTGCTCCCCCTACAGATACAGGGGATGACCAATGGCTTCTGCACTCTTGCAATGTTAATCGTCTAAGTTGTGTTCCCAAAGCGTCAGTTCTAAATTCATCTCAGTCCAGCTGATGAGTGGACTGAGGTGGACTTTTCAGTCTGATTATGCTTTTGGGCACCCAACCCTTTCTTGCTAAATGTCTCTGCTAGCTCCTGCATTTAGTCCCATGTATCTCTTTCCTACAGAGTACTGTATAAACATGACCTTCAAGAGCAATCCCTTAGAGCAGGCCTTCAGAAGGCCCAATGTCAACTTGCGCTCCAACCCCTTTACTAATCAGTACTGGACGGCAGTCAGCCACACGCTGCCAGCCCTGTGCTATGACGGCTATCTGAGGCTGACAGGCCGCTCGCCCCGGTAAGGCTGGAACTGCCCCACCTGCACTCCCCCTCACCTGCCAGGCTGACCTCACCCTCCCCTCTAGGGCTGCACCATTCTTGCTAAAATGTGAAACACGATTTTTCTCAAGAATTTATATCACAATTTTCTCATACAATTCTTTTTTTTCTTAAACAAGAAAATATACTGACGCATGAACATAACAGTGCTGGACTTCAACTTTAAGGTCGCTTCCAACATATTTATTATTACTATTATTAGTTTACAACCCTTGGCAGCTTGGGTTGTTCCGAACCAAAGAAGTCAACAATGTAATGGTGCAGCCCTACCAAGCTCCCCTACTGAGTGACTTATTTATTTGACTGGCTGGTTATGTGGGATGGTGGGAACAGGGGGAAGGGCACTGGGCAGAAGAACAACAACGTTTGCCCTGTCTTTACCTGACTGCATGGTATCCGCTGGACTATGTTAGTTCAGACAGTGTCATGGCAACAAGATTTGGCTTCTATCGGAGCACCTTTTCAGCTTTGCTCTGTCTGTGGCGATGTGTTTGCCTTTCTGTGACCAAGTAATGCTGTAAACATGACGTCCATTATTGTCACCTCCACCTCTCACTCCCATGGAAACGCTCTGAAGCACCAAGGAACTTTTTGGTCATTTAAACAAAGTTGTGTCCAGTCGGATATACAGATCCTGTTCCACTGAATACAATGCATGCACCCCTATGCATGTGTTTTTGCTCATCCACATTTACCTCTAGCCTGGCTCCGCCCGCCTACCTACTTCCGCTCAAATTTCATTTTCCCTTCAGTAGTCGGTCTGGGGCTGTGGTGAATTTCTCAGCTTTAGCTCAGGAAAATCTCCGGCCGTCCAATCAGCGAACAGAGCGAGTGGCTGAGAACGATGACATCGAAGTCGCGCTCCAGTTTCAGTTGAATGCTGCGTTCCTTTATACTCGGAACTCGGAGATTTCCGACTTGGTAGTTCTGAGTTCCGACCTGTCAGTGTTCCAGTGCATCTGCTCGCGAAAGTATGTACGCCTACAACCTTTCTCATCCAAATAACTAAACCTTAGGCTCTAGCACGTTACTGTTGCCAGGTACTGGTAGATCCTTAGACTACAATATGTAGTTAAGTCAGAAATTTCCGAGTTCCCAGTACAACTGGAACGCACCGTCAGAAGCCGGCTCATGACATACGTCACGACCAAACCATATGCGATTGGTTGGCTGACCCAGAGTGGCACTGGGCAGATCCAATAGTTTTAAACTTCAACAGACACCCGCCTCCGAGTGAGTGAACGTTTGCCAAATAGAGCAGTTCCAGACCTTCTGTACAAATGAAATGAAGTATGATGGTCTGGTTGGACCAGGCTAATTTACCTCTGCACTACAAGCCAGATATATTTCGGACATGGGATATATAACGCAATGAAAGCATTCACCCACAATTTATTTTAATTGGCTGCATTTTAACCCGTCTGAAATGAATTTGGCTTAGTAGCGATCTCACATTTTTAGGGATGTGAATTGATTTAAGTAGGATGTCCTGTGCTTCTATGTGCTGCTCAGCCACACATGTTTGTCCCACCCTGAAGAATCTGAGTCCATTTAAATCTGCCTTGATTTAGTGTAACTTTTAAAATGACAGCATTTTAACCAAATATTACACGCCTATAGCACGATCAATGAAACCATGCCAATTAACTGCTGTTAATTAGACAAATATTTAAGTGTAAAAGTCGCTGAATAACAACTTGCAGTTTGAAGACTCAGACTTCTCTCTCCTTACAATAACCTTCACCCATTCTCACCCTAATTACCACAATGCATTCACTGCTTATGACAGACATATTTCAACATTTCTATTATGAACCCCTACAACAGAACTGAAGTTTATCTCCTGGATTAACTTGTGCCAACAGGAGGACTATAGTATAGAAAATGTTTAGAATGAATCTTTTAGACGGCTATGTCAATGTCAAAAATTATTTCTATAGCATATTTAAAAACATCAGTTGACCAAAGTGCTGTACAAGATGCAGTACAAAATGAAATATAAGATACATGAAAAAAGTGTCAAAGTCTCAATTTATGTTAAAGGCCAATGCAACAAAAGTGAGTCTTCAGCAACATATTCAACTGTTCAACTTGCTATGGCAGCAAAGCAGATTTGATTGGATTTGTGTTGAGTCTTAATTCTATTGGGTAGGATATTAAAAGCAAGTTAACTAAATGGGCTTCATGGGTCGATTTGACAGTGTGTTGTCTGTCCTCCTGGCCTGCACACAGATTACATCCAGGTGCTTCTCAGTTGATTTGGATCAGTCGTTTGTCCCGGACCTGACTACTTCCAATGTTATGACAGTTTAGACAACTCTTGACCTCTGTACTTTGAAACTGAGACATACTTTAAAGCTTCCCAACAGGAGCAGTACAACATCCTTTGCACACTTCAATGCTTTATTAGGTCAATTTACAAAAACAAAAGCATCACAATGTATGCCACTGAAATTGCATGTACTTGTTGTCCAATGAAAACCACACATTTCCCAATTTGGTGATATTTTAAAAACCATAGGAATAGTCTGCCATTTTCAGAACACTCACATCCACCTTCTAGCTGATGGTAATATGAGAAGATTGATGGCACAGTCACATCTGTCTGTACAGTAAATATGAAGCTGCAGCTGGTTAGCTTAGCATAAACACTGGGAATGGGGGCAGACGGTTAGCCTGGTTCTGTGCACAGGTAACACAGTTTGTACTTCAAACATACATTGTATAATCCGTATCCAAAGGTTACTTCATAACGCCCCATAAAAGGGCAAGCTGTCTTTTTTTATGCTTTATTTTTTTTTTTTTATTGTCGCAAAGCGGTACTGTTTTTTCAACAAATTTTACATTTTGGAAACGTGTGGTTTTCACAGGGCTAGTGTGTTTAGGTCATTCCAGGTCAAGAGGTGTATAAACGCATAGCACTACTCAGCCAAAGTGCTCTGCTGCATTTGTTACAAATAGTCGTCAATACGGTTTAATCAAATCTTTGTTATGTGAGGTCCGTTTCCTGTCAACCATACCTTAACCCATGGACCTACACTGCAACAAGGTTCTTTCTCATCTTCCATATTTTATTCTTCCATGTTATCCTACATCGCTCTCTTATGACAGGATGATGAAGACAATCACACGCCTCCACAAAGCCATGATGGTGCTGGAGTATTTCACCAGTCACTCGTGGGTGTGGAACAACGACAACGTGAACATGCTAATGGGCGCGCTCAGCCCCGAGGACAAGAAGGTAACAACCACACAGTTTACTGTTGGAGAAGGCTCATTTTCACACCTTTAACACCCATGTCTGACCACACACACACACACACAACAGACCTGTCGCCCATGTCCACACACTCAATCACTCACTCACTCTGTGGAGATGGCAGACAGACTTGCCACTGGGTGTGTTAGTGTCTGACTGTAGGCTGGCTACAACAGTGCGAGTCATTCATCCAGCGGTGACGTCATGTTGTCATGAACAGGGACGTTGTTCAGGCGTGGGGGAATCTGCCTTTGTGGAGGACATGTTGCTGGACTGAAATTGGAAGGCTTTTTACACATCAGACATTGTTCTGAGACACTGAGCTTTTGTCTTCGTTTTCTTGAAGGAAGCTTCTCTGATGACTGATATAATCCAATTCTGTTTTTTGCAATTGACATTTTGACGTCTCGTATTAAAAATATCCCTCTTGTAATGAGTTAAAAATCCTTAGCACTCTTCTCCCACATAAGAAGCTTGGTGGCCTCTGTCTAATTCCCCGGGTGCTGACTGAAAGGCAGTCGCTGCTGACACATTCCCTGCGTTCCAAATGATATACTTATTTTTTCTATTCTACATACATACTACATCTGACCATAAAAATAATCTAGTTGGGATGCAGTAGTCATACAATTGGTACTATTTATT
Source organism: Hyperoplus lanceolatus (assembly GCA_026929865.2). NCBI lineage: Eukaryota > Metazoa > Chordata > Actinopteri > Uranoscopiformes > Ammodytidae > Hyperoplus > Hyperoplus lanceolatus. The sequence goes on along the minus strand of CM049400.1, from coordinate 7,912,413 downwards.
TCATTATAACATTGCATTTTGTTCTTGCCTCTTTCGTTGATATCCATCCCAACCCCGGTTGTTTTCATCCGGAGGCTCCGTTGATGTGATGTCGCTTCCGGTACGGGTGCGCACTGGATTGTGGCTCAGAATCAACCAAATGGCATGCTGATTTCAACACTAAAAATCTCGGCCGAATGTAGTAGACATCCGGATATTTTTAATGCATACTAAATCTAACCACATCATGTATTGGTACATCCTAAATCTTTTTTCTACCATACTAAATAGCAGAAAGTATGGGAATTGGAACGCAGCCCGTGTTGGTAACAACTGTGATTGAAAATGTCTGCTCCAGCTAATGCCTGTGTCCACAGAATTACTAGCACATCATTACAACCTCCTGTATTTAACTCAAACTACTGGCTGTGGCTGATTACTTGTTGTTAGAGAGAAGATACACATATAGAAAACAGTACAAAAATGTTGTAGGCGGCAGGCCACATATAGTATGTATACATATTCATATCCAATTGACTTTGGTGGTCTCTCACCTTTTCATTCAGTGCCATCAAGTCAAAATTGTAATATGTGTTGTACTTTGGTTCATGACTAAATACCTGCAAAATGAAAGCCATGTCTCAGTTTCTGCTGTGCTTTAAGTGCTAATTGCCAAATTGTAGACATGCTAACAGGTTAAAATGGCCACGAACATCCCCTTTTTTACGCTCATATCTTTTGCTTCCAACCCAAGATGAAACTACAAAACTCCAAGTCACCGTATCAAGATTGCTTTTAAACAATCCTTTACATTTCGGTTCATGTGGTCTTCCGTCTTTTTATTTCCCCTAGGTTTTTAATTTCGACGTGCGTCAGCTGAACTGGGCAGAGTACATGGAAAACTACTGCATGGGCACCAAGAAATACGTCCTCAACGAAGAGCTGTCGGGCCTGCCCGCTGCACGCAAACACCTCAACAAGTAAGAGTCGATGGAATCAAACTCTACTGTACACACACACACACACACACACACACCCAGGACAGAGACTGACTGACTGACTGACTGTATGCAATGAGATCTGCCATTCTCTGTAGAGCTAGTGGGCAGCTTGTGTTTCATCTCGCTCACCATACACTAGACCATTTTCTGCATTAGCACTTAAATATCCTTCAGACTTTCAAGTACATCCGTTCAGCCTTCCGTTACCCACTGATTTCTTTAACATTGGTCAGGAATATCTTTTTCTTTACTTACTTTAAGGTTAAGGTAACTTTATTTGTACACGAGGGTAGATTTGGTTGCGGTTAAGAAGAGAGAAGAATTGGCTGCTTACACACACGCAGACAACATTTACAACATCGACAGACAGTGATATAACAGTGACAGCATGTGCTCCAGACATGGGAACATGCGGCCTGATGGGAGAAGCTGAAATTCACCATATAGTGGGTGGGATCCATCTTCTAAGAGAGACCCAGCTAGTCTCTAGCTGCCTTTTGTATGCAGGGATTCTTCTTCAGCTGTGGCTCTCCAATCAGCCTACTAGCCCACCTCACACTTTGGTTCAGGGAATTGAGTGGATAGCAAAGTTCCAGAGGCAATCATGCTCTCTGCGGTTTAAAAAGCGTCTGAATAATTCAGCATGCAGTTATTCTGAAGGAATTAAAAGTGTCATGAATTAATGATATCAAACATCCACGTCAAGAGAACTAGAATACTGACATTCTGTGTGTTCAAAATAGACTTTCTCTCCCATTTTATTTTTTTTTATAGATTAATCACGAGCTCCCCTAATAATTCTTCTTTTAATTGTGCGTGTGTTTTTCCCCCCAGACTGAGGAACATCCGCTACACCTTCAACACCGTGCTGGTGGTGTTGATCTGGCGCGTCTTCATCGCCCGCTCCCAAATGGCCCGTAACATCTGGTACTTTGTGGTCAGCCTGTGCTTCAAGTTCCTCTCCTACTTCAGAGCTTCCTCCAGCATGAGATAATGTGTGTGTGTGTGTGTATGTACGTGACAGAATGGGCCAAGAAATGAAGAAAACACTGGCTGTGGATGATGAAAGGTGCCTTTTTTTACAATGGGGCCCCTGTCTCTGGCTCAGTGTAGGGGCCACTCGAGGATGGGGAAAAACGGAAAGCATTGAAAACCAACCAACACAGACGGAGCTCCCGGAGTCCACAACACCGCTCTAAAATGACGCATATCTCGGACCTATCTAAAACCCCTTAGCATTTCATCAAATGCATTTCTCATAGAACTTAACAGCATCTTTTATGGACCACACACACGTCCCCTCATTTTAATTTTCAGTCAATGCAGTCCTCCTCTCTGGTGCCAGCTTTACTCCTCTCTTTCTAAAGTGCCAGGTCAACCTCTCATTTGTCTATTCGCCCTGGCTGTCTGGCTGCAACACAAAGCTATGCATAATACGATGATACTCTGCTACAAGAACTGTCGGATGGCTTTCAGTCAATCCAGGCTTCCACTTCTCTATACGTAATGGTTCACTCCTCACATCTGCTCTATGAGGAACATTTCTGCCACTTGGAAAAAATATCAGAAACAAATAGTTTTACTTTTATTTACCGCTTTGAAGTTTGTCATCATTTTTCTGCTAGAAATGCCAATTGAAATGTGTTAATAACCTGTTACCGTAAATGTAAAAAATGCTTGTTCAGGGAGAAGATAGCATAGGAATCTTTTGTTTAGTTAGGACCCTCCTAAGCCCATAATCAAAACCAAAGCCATTTCAGCTCATTTTTTATCACAGCCCTACTGACGGCTCGCTTTAAAGAGAAAGTTGACATTGCATTCCAGTCGACACTGGCTGTCTCTCACGCTTCCTGCTAAGGCAAAGACGCACACACTCCTTTAGTGAAATGCACTGGCTAGTTCCCTTATTATCACCAAGGACAGTATATATTTTTAGTATGGTGGCTTTTTATCCCGTGCCTACAACCTGATCATTCCTGCATCAGAAGATCTTGCGAATCAAGCTGCTTCTCCTGCAGGGTTTTGTTTTTCATTCTTTCATATCAGATAGTCACATATGACCGTCTCAAAGCTATATTTGCCAAAAAGAAACTCCCAGCTAACAGACTCATAGCTCAGTAAGTCTAAAGGAGTAGGGAGGGGTATATTGTTGTCACTATATTGGCTTGACCTATTGAGTCCTGGAAATACACTGTGGGTGATGGCTCTCATTTATTGCTCTTTGTTTGTGCACTACTTTTCAGGTAGCTCCGACTGTAGCGCACCTTTTGTGAAAAGTTTTGCTTCTTGACTTCAAGTCATTTTTCCTCTGTGCATGTTTAAGAAACTTCAATAGGTCATATAGTTTGTCATGTGTTATGTTTATCTGTGTTGCTTCTATAGATCCAATACAGTGTGTGGGACTTGTCCATGTGCTTATGCTGTCTGCTGTTCCAACTCTTGAACCATTCTGCCTTCACCCCTGTCTCGTGACATAGAAACATTTGCCTTTTTTTAAGACCACAACTGTTAATTTTCTGATTTTAACTTTTTTTTTTGTAATCAAACCTCATTGCCATATCACACCTTCAATTCACATACCTGAGGTTAACCTGTGCACTTTGTTATATTTGTCTTGTTACGTACTTCTTAAGCAAACTCCAATGTCCTTTGGTTGTGCCTGCATGAGTCTTCTCGGAGTGTCTTTAGCAACTTCAAACACTTTACATGTCGGTCCTGTTGAATGGCCTGGATCCATTAAGGAATGTGCTTTTTGGCTCTTTTTCACTCTTCAAAAGCATGAGACATTTTTACATGGGATCATGTGACTTTTGGTGGAGGGATACAAACTTTTGGAAAATTGTGTGAATCGTGCCTGGACCTTTTTTCAATATTGTAACAATGTGAAAAGAGAGCAATCAGATCTATGTTTTCTAATTATTTTGTGTACAGCTATATTTAGGTAGAACTATATAACAAAACAGATGTATTTTTATGCGGATGACATTGCCTGGCTTTATCTTGCTCTCACAGAAAGCTTACTGAACTAACTAGCTGTTGTAAATAATGCTTAAAAAAAAGAGTTGAATATGTAAACATGAGTGCAGTAATGTTGAGAATTTAACGGTTAAAAGTTGTTTGTCATTTTGTCTTTACTGTATGTGGCCATTTACTTTTTTTCCCCTGAACGTAATAGAATAACACAGCCTGACTTGTTTGCACCCAGAATCTAACAATACTGTAATTGCCTGTAATGTTTTAATATTATAAGCAAGAGTTTGTTCATTGGAGTGCAGTGAGAGACTGCTGTTGTAACTCCATTTGCTTGTGACTGTGTGAGTGAGCATGTCTAGTTTAGTGGTGGTGAATGGCTGTGATGCTTTAGTTGTGGGGCAATGGCCTGTCTGTTTCAGGGTTTTTCTGCCAGATTGTTCTTGTGATTTTAAGAAGTGTGAGCGGCGAACGGGTCCTTTTTTGTTTAAAAATGTTCACTCACTTCTGATGTCACAAACTGCTGAATCATACCAATGGCTTTCTATATAAGGAACATCTGCATTAAATCCTAAAGAGTCACATTGATGGTTTCAAAGTATTTCTGTACGACATTAAGAATGTGTCTAATAACCAAAGGTTAAGGTTATTTTCTTAAGCGTTTATGGAGAAGATTGATGCCTAAATCTAATACATTGAAATATAATGCTACAGCCAGCCAGCAGCTGATTAGCTTAGCATAAATACTTTGAAACAATCTGCCTACTACCACCACCACCTCTGAAGCACATAAATGAATGGATTATATGTTGGCAGAGGGACTTCCAGGAGTCTTAAGTATCACGGTAACACAGTCTCCAACCTGTCGTTTACACATGCACTGCGTTCCAATACCCATACCTCTATACTATTTAGTATGCCAGAAAAATATTTAGGATGTCCCAATACATGCATGTCAATTGCAGTATGCCAAAAATACCTAGATGTCCCACTAACTCCATTACGTGTACTCTTTTATTCTTGACATAATGAAAAATCTTCCTTATCTGAATTTTTTATTTTTTATTTTTTTCTCCCGTGGCCCTAATACTCTTCTGTACTTTTAGTATGCAGTATAGTAAAAAGAAAACGTTTTTGAATTGAAATGCAGGGTTGGTCTGAGGATGGCTACAAACCTGTGAAATAGTGAGTTGAAGATATGTGGATTGTAATACATTTTGGACAGACCAAGGCTAACGGTTTCCCCTGCCAGTCTTTGTGCTATGCTAACAGTTCTTCACACAGCTGTGAGTGGCACAGACATTTTCCTCCAGCTTTTGGCAAGAATGCAACAAAAAAAATCCAAAATGTTTAATTACAAAAAAATATAGTTTAAATTGTAGATGGTTAAACTATCACATTTTCTAAATTAGTTTATCCCATTTGGTGCAGAGAAAAGTGACATCACCTTTTTCCAATGCAAACAATATTTGAGAGAAAATGTTTACAGGGCTTTTTGAGTAAACCTGTCTTTAAGAATTATGAATAAGGGATCACAGCTTTTGGAAACTCATTTAGACAAAGCTTTATTTACGGTTTGAGCTTTACTAGGGCTTTTGTAGAACCAAATTCACTTCTGTCATTGTCAGAAAATCTGTTTTCATGCTAAAATCTGCAGCATTTTCTTGTACAAATTGTCCAGTTATTTGTCGTGTGTTTGTGTGTTTAAGATGGGAGGGCCTGTGTATTGAGCATGTGCATCACAGTGGGATTGGTGGTTCATTACTAATATGTTTACGCCTTTCATGGCTTCTATTAACATGGTCAATGCATCATTGGTCCATATGCCTGGACTATACTAGAGATTCCTTCTGAGATCAATTACATTTAGAAGACTGCTTACAGTGTCAATGTCCATAGTTAAATGTGTTGTTAGTGCTTTTCATTCCACCACTCCTGTTCTGAGCAGAGGAGCGGAAAAGGAGTTCTTACCCACAGCTGTCAATGTGAAACTCCAAAACAACAATAAATCAATGCGTGCCTTTTTCTTTGTAAAACAAAAAAAGGAAGGAATAAACTGTTCCAATCCTCTTCCTGATCAAGACATTTTGATTTCTTGCGTAGCTTGAGTAGAACAGACGGAAGGGACCACGGCTTGAATGACATTGAAAACAAAAGAACCGTTCGTCTCAATCTGTCCAGCCTGACCTCTTTGCTGCGCTGCATAACATATTGGCCCTCTGTTTCACGCGCTGTAACTTCCACTAAAGTGAAACCTATTGAAGAGCTCAAAAGATTTAATGCAGCCATAAATCCTAATCACTAAAAGCTGCAGTATGAAAGATCAGTTGGTGTGTGTGGTGAGAGAGAGAGATCAGGAAATCCCATCAGGGACTGGTAACATGATAACTAGGTCACATAAATGCTGTTGTGTGTGTCCAATGTGGTGCCCTCACTTGTCGGCGGTTGCTAAGAAAACTTACGCCGGGGATACTGTTTCACTCTAGAGAGGTTGAGTTTCACAATAGAAGTGAAGAAGTGGAGCCATCATCAAATCAAGCCATCTTACTTTACACAACACTAGCTTCCTACCCTGGATTTGTACTATATAAATAAATAAACAGGAATTTAACATCTTTAACAATAAACTTTCATAGCAAACACAAGTAATAGGAGGGAAAAAAAAGCAAATAGTCTACAGCACATGTCCAGTGTGAACATGCTTCACATACTAACAGATACTTTATTTTTTTTTTGGTTCCTTTTCAAGTAAAGGCATACTAGGTCATTTGACAGCAGTACGCCGGAAGACTAATGCCATAATAAAGATGATTTAAGAATCTTTCCACAATCTCAAAAATGATTTCCATAAGGTGGACAATAAAGTCATTTATTCTTATTACTTAAGTCTTTCAAAATCTCACCTGATTATGAAATACCAAGTTTTATATTTTGACCTGTTATGGTATTATACTGATTTTATTCATTTTAACTAAGTATGATTTGGCATGTGTATGTTTTTGGTTTTTAATTTGCCAACTTATCGTGTGTTTTGTTTTTTTCTTTTCTCTTCTTGGCAAACATGGTCTTCTTTGCTGCAGCTGTATTGGTTTCAGGCATGCTGTGGGTCAGCATTTAATATACACGCTTTAATAAAAAAAAAATAGCAGAATAAATGAGCTATTTGTGCGCACAGGGCTCATGACTAAAATGTCACCAATTGGACCAGAATAAACTGCGCTATAATGACGATGCATGGAAACAAATATAGAAGAACAAGTTAGCTACTCTCAGGTGGTATCAGACACAAAACTGTATTGTTTGGAGCTGGGAGTAACTTATGGTTAGCCAGTGTGAAAGCATGAAAGGATGCTCAACTAGGCCTACTATTGGACTGGTTATATAACTTTCATCCCACTGCTGCTGTCTTTTAAATGACTCACACAGCAGACAGTGAAAGAAATGCTTTGTTGGCATCTCCCCAGCTCTACTATACTGTATTGACTTTAACAATGAAATGCACTGGTTAACTTTTCCACATAAAGAATGCATGGACATTAAAAGCCTCCATAACTCTTCGTTGTTCTAGAGTGGAGCCAGAGACCAATGCTCTGACACTGATCTGAACTGCTGTGTGTGTGTGTGTGTGTGGGCGGCCTAAATACACTCTTCATAGTTCCTCTAGCGCTTCTTTACATGGACAGAAAAATGAAGAAGGAAAAAAAGGAGACAATATGCAGTGAGCCTTGACTGATTGTTCTGTTTTTCCATTCAATATGTGGGTCATCATCGGATGCTGATAACCGAACAGTGCTGGCCTGGGAGCCCCTACGTATTTTATGCTCCTGGCAACGGCCGCATGGCAACTGTGGCCCGACAACCATGCCAAGCACTGAGTCACAGGGGGTCACCACCAGCAGTGAACACCCAGTGGGGCCTGGGCTGCATCAACAGGAACCAGGGGCTTATGGGGCTTAGAGTAGGAGACAGAAAACACACACACACACACACACACACACACATACATGCGCTCCCACTCTACATCTAGACTGTATATCTGTAAAATGAACCATAATGAGAAGGCTTTTTAGCACTTAAAGAAGTACTCTGGGTCATTTTAGCATACTTACATAGCTTTCCACTCTGCTACTTAATTGTCAACACAGTGGTGATTCAGTCTGTAATGCGGTAGTCTTGCAAAGCCAGACCAAACTACAGCACGTAGTATGGTCTGGAAGCACTCTGTTTAGAGCCGTCTATTCGGGTGGGGAAACCGGGGGAAACTGGACTAGCCTGTTTGTATTTGTTTAAACCAATCACAATCATCTAGGGCGGGGCTAACCCCGGGAAGCAGCAGCGGTGTCCTGCAAAATAGTGCCGGGGGGGGGACTTATTTTGATGGAACGTGTTCACGTCCAGACGTCAGAGAAATGGCTAAACCCGCAAACGCCACACAAAAACTATTAAAGACAAAAGGAATATACATAGTGTGTTGCTTTCTAACCAGCATGTCAAGACACCATACACTTTAGCCCCCGAGGAGCTCACGGGATAACTTAACCGGAGTTAACTAGCCACGTAGTGTTATCTCTGGTAACATTATCATCGGCGGTTGAGAGGACGGCTACGGCGGTCGAGTAGAATTTTTAGCATTCGAGAACTTATGTCACCACCTCCTATCGCTGTAGTCAGAGCCGTAGTCCGTCTGTTTACAGGCAGAACAGGGTTTTGACGTTGTGAGCGCTACACCAACTGCAGCAAGTAGCCGTAAGAGTTGCTAGGTGATAGTGGAAGCCGTTGGAATCTTTCCCCGTCGCTAAAACACCGCTGCTTAGTCCCTCACCAAAGAAAGGGAACGGCGGATCTTAATCTAGCTGGTTATAAGGTCCGGAGCTCAATTCAAACCCCCACGCTTCATTTTCCAGAGTTTATGAGGGTATTTCTGCCCGGGGGTAGTTGTACAATGAAGTTGGACAGCTAGGCTAGGCTAAACTAGGCTGCGTCCCGGACCGCCGCCGCCAATATTATTATCCCGAAGTATAGCCACACTTTATTTCCGTCTACAGTAATGTGACTTCTCACACCCTGTGTGTGTGTGTGTGTGTGTGTGTGTGTGAGAGAGAGCGCTGCACATAAGCACACGGGTTGACTGTGAGCGAATTGTTTCCGAATTTGAGGGGGATCACAATAGGGGAAAGCCAGCAACCGGAAAAGGAGGGGGCTGAGTCAGGGCTGCGTTGCTTTTCGACGCAAGCGAATAGACGCTGGCGGAAGTGGTCATGCCAGACTAGTAATGCGGTTATGAAAGCTCTTAGATATCGCAGTCCGAATGAGCCTTAACGGTGGGCCACTCAGTCACATTACATTCAATCAAATGCATTGCTAATGGTTAGAGGTCGGATGTAAAAATTAGCAAAGATAGCCAGGAGATTTACAGTAGGCTACAGATGCTAACTGAAAGATACAAATATCAATATCTTTACATTAATAATGGATCAAATGACTGGCTTATATTAAAAGGGGGTCACTCCCAGTGCAAAAAGCCATGGAAAATGATCTCAAAACAAGCTCAACTCATTCCATTTAAAACCCTCACCAGCAACAATGTCTTCCCAGAAACAATATCTTGCACAGGAAACTATAGACATTTGGTTCCTATTAGGGATGGCCATTTAGAATTTTTTCTTTAACCGGTTAACCACAAGAATGAACGGTTATTAACCGGTTAACCGTTAAGATTTAATGAAGCCTATTTATAGTGAAATACTTTAAGCATTATTGCAGGGCTCCCGACCTTCTTTGTTCCAAGGACCGGCATATTCGACTAAAAACAATTCAGGGACCAGTAGCCTATGTAAATGCATTTTAACACAGTTCACTTTATTACATCCGGTTTAGCGATATCAAAATAAGAGTCCGGATTTGAAAAATATTAATATATGATTTAATTTTTTTAACCGTTTAACCTTAATTATTAACCAGTTAAAGATCTTCTTAACGGTTAACAGGTTAACCATGGTCATCCCTAGTAACTATACCAAATAAATGTGTTGTACGGAAGCCCTAAACAGTCATGTTATTTCTTCTGTTTTCACTTGATCATGAGATAATGAACTCGTTATCACGAGATAAGAAAAGCTGGTTTCCACTCATTACTCAAACTATAAAGTGGTGTTATCTCCAGGTCACGAGTATGTTTTATCATACGTTTTATCAAAGGAAAGCATTTCCTCGCGATCATGAGTTAATGATCTCCTGATAATGTGTTAACCAGAAAAAAACAGTATGATACCTCGTCCGTTTAGGGCTTCCGTAGCTTCAAGAAATGTGAGTCATTCTTTCTGTGAAATTTGTTCCGACAAAATGAACACAAAGTTGCAGGAGCTTCTATATTGTTTTTTTTCCTGATAAACGGCAGATTAAACTCTCAGTACTACTCCCTCTGCAGCCGCTGTTCAAAAAGTAAAAATAACTTTTTAATCACCTGAGATCCGATATGTTGCAAGAAGGCGGCATGCGTTGATAAAAACCAACGTACAGTATGTGACTGAAGCTCTTCCAAAAGCTTTTCACCAGCTCACAGACACATAACATTAAACGATCATAAAGTAAACGTGGTGTGGCTCTGTTTCCTGTCTTTTTCCCATCTTATAAAGCTTTGGCTAAAAGGTCAAGCTGACCACTATAGATTGTCAGCTCTTTAACTCAGGGAGACACTAACACAATATGAAAAAAGGCACCAACGATGAAATTCCTCCCTGGAATGGAAAGAAATGTATATTTTTTCCAGCTTCAACATCAGGAATGACACATGGCACAGAAGGAAAGACCAACAGAATGTTACCAGGAGATTCAGTTTTAGACCTCTGCTTTTCTTCTTATCTGCTTCTGCGTCAGCGTGTGTGCAACAGTAACACTTAGTCTGACATTTAGAACAGTGTCTGCTCTTTGAATGGTTTACAGCAAGTGTCTTTGTTGTTGGCAAAAGAACAACACAGTTAACCTTGAGCATCTACGCTCTCGGTCAGTAGATGACCGCAGTCTGTTCTATTGTGACGTCTGAACACAAGACTTTAACTGGCTTGTTAAAGGGAGTGTCTACCCCAACACACACGGCCGGGTCTGTCTGTCTCAACAGTATAGGAACTGTTCTCCATGTGTGTGTCAGGGATGAGGAACACTGCCGCGCTGCTCTCTCTCTGCTTCTTGGTAAACACTGGAATCAATGCTGCTCAAACAGGTGAGCGATACAATGGACACCAAATGGAGTGAACAGGAGGGTGACTTTAATGGACAATTTAAAGCTATAGTGTGTAACTTCTGTTGCCCCCCCCCGAACTCCCCATTAAGGAATTCTGAATCATTACAACAACACCACTGTGGGTGTATCTACATGAGGTAAGCCTTCTGTGATCACACATTGGATTTTTTTTACCCCTTCTGCTATACGTCCCGTTTTTTTTATTAGCAGTTGAATCAACAACTGAAACATTTCTTGGGCTCGTCTTGGAATTTTTCTGAGCTCCTGCGACAATGTCAGGTTTACCAGTTTGTAAAAGCCGCCATACTGAGAAGCATATAGCGAGTTTTGTGGAGCTGTTAGGCTTAATAAACTTTTCGTCAACTCGTTCAGCGACGGCTTGAATGTAACCGACATTAAAAATGAACATGAAAAATTTACACACTATAGCTTTAATGCAGTCAAGGCACTGAACGAAATGAATGTGAGAAGCCTGAGACGATTTTTCCTTCTGTCTGTCAGGTTCAAAGTGTGGGATTTCTCCGGTGGGGAGACCGATGGCTCACTCTCTGAGGGTGGTGGGAGGGGCTGAGGCCACGTACGGATCACATCCATGGCTGGTCAGTCGTCCACACTTCTTCTTTGGTCAATTCTATGTTGCTATTCTCCTGCAGTGTTTTTGCTCATCGCTTAAAATGGTTGAGTAGTGACAGCTTGTCAGTACAGCTCTGATGGTCTATCAGTGCTCGTGCAGTGAGTCTAACCACTTCGTCTTTGCTGCTATGTGCTACTCCCTGTGCACCCAAGCAAGAGCGTCCAGCCGCAGGGTGTTAAGAAAAGTCTTGGCGAACTATTGAATCATCACTGTTTTATCAATTGAGTTTGCACACAATTGTTTGCAGAATATCAATCATCTGCTCCACTTTGCCACTTAAGGCCGAACAGTTAATGTCATCTAAGAAATATTTGACAAGTTTTGTGAATAATGATGATTTGGAGACATAGTTTTTTTCTTTCTTCGGTCAATTTTCTGTCAAGCTTTTGCGTTGTCTCCACTCAGGTTTCACTGCAGAACCGAGGCTCTCATTTCTGTGGAGGGGCCATCCTGACAGACCGCTGGGTCATGACCGCAGCACACTGCTTTGCGTCGCTTTCAAAGTATATACTGTCACTTACTTGTGCACCCTATACACACAAGTACCTATATGCTTACTCCCGATTGTCCTTCATCTAATCCTTATGGTGTCTTGTCTAGGGAGTTTGTCAGTGGTGTGAGAGTAGTGGTGGGAGACTTTGACCGCAGAGTGCAGGATGAAGAGGAGCAGGTCTTTGTCATTAAGTCTGTCTCTGTCCATGAGAAGTACCAGCATGCATTGCCCATGAGCTACGACATAGCTCTGTTGGAGCTTGATCAACACATCCGACTGGGCAAGTTTTCCATTTTGACCATCAGGGTTAGTTACCAGCAATTCTGGGTGAATGCTTGTTGTCAGAATCACTTTTTGGTCGAAAAATCAGTGAATATGTCTTCTACAGTTCTTAACCTTTCCGTACTGCGTGTGAGCTCTGAAAACAACATCTGGTGTTTAATACAAAGCCTGGGCTATTTGAACTGGGATGTAAACAAAGGGGTATGTAAGCAAAAGGACCCATTGTAGCTAGCAACATGCCTGTTTACAGAACCTAGGCTGTGTGTCACTGGGTTTTTTCTTTTCTGCAAACAACACGCTATGGACAGGTAGCATGATCGTGAGGAGATATTCACTGATTATTACATGAAGTGATTTTTTTTTGTTAGATAAGCATTCTCCAGAATCGCAGACTCCACCTTTAAGTAAATTGTTTTTTTTAAACAGGATCCCGTGTCCAGCCAGTATGTCTGCCTTTGGCCGACGAGAGCATCCCACCTGAAACCAGTTGCATTGTGGGTGGATGGGGCCGAATGAAGGAAAGTGAGTATAGCTCTCTCTCTCTCACTCCCACCGAATATTGGTAAAACATCATCAGTCATCATCAGCTTTCATTATTTTCTATTATATTCTTTTGTCTTTTTCTAGAGGGCCGTCTTCCTGCCGTGCTGAGGGAGGTCCAGTTAGACTTAGTGGACCCAGCCAAATGTAAACATGTCCTCCAGACTGTCAAGAGCTCCATCCCTACCCAGAGAGCATCCAGCCCTATGTCCGCCATGACAGTTCTGTGTGCGGGGCCAGAGAGAGGAGGGAGAGATGCCTGCCAGGTAAAAAAAAAGAATACCGTCTGCAACCTCTGACAATTGAATATCTAAGAGCCCAATTTAAACGTCACCTATTTGGCAAAATGCACATTTAAATGTTTGTTTCAACATTATCATGGGTCACTGGTGGGATTGTTGTAATTACTCCAATTTCCTCATGGGGGCGACAGAATTTACACACTATAGCTTTGAAAAGACAGCCTCCTAAAACGGAGCGTTTCGGACAGAAGCTGAAAACAGGACATTTTAGCAATGGCTCGATGAGAATATATAAAGGCTTTTTCTGGACACTACACAATGAAGAGAGTTTCTAGTAGAAAGCCAAATTATAATTTTGGACCTGAAAATGTGCATACTAATCGTACTTTTGAAGGAAATCCATGATGTTGGAGCTTTGAATATGTATTGAAATGTTTTTTTTTCTACCCATGTGTTCCTGCTCTCTCCAGGGGGACTCGGGGGGGCCTCTGGTGTGTTTGGTGGCTGGCTCCGATGGGGGTCAGTGGGTGGCCCTGGGTGTGACGTCCTGGGGGAAAGGATGTGGTCGGAGCTGGGGAAACAACAGCAGCCGCCCCCCCTCCAGAAGAGGCTCTCCGGGGATCTTCACTGATGTCAGGCTGCTGCTGCCCTGGATTAAGCTCAAACTAAGAGAGGGTTGGTTTTAAAATAAGGTTATCATCAGATGAGTCAGATGATTTTCTCTCAGAACCTCAATATGAGGCTTCAGAAGCACATCACATGCTCCTTTGTATCTGTTTTGATTTGAGCCTTTATTTATCAAAGGTCCATGTAAGAGTCCAGTCCATGTACTTGAGCAAAGTAGGATTTTTTACTATGATGCATGTATGCACAGAAATGTGTAACATGAGTGTGCTAGCTAAGATCACAGTCTTTGTTATTACATTGCATATGGGTATAGGTTTAGGTGGATACAACAAGATGTTCATGTATGGCTATTGGTATACAATATTATAATAATGATATAATAATAATATTAACTACTTATTTCTCTTTTTTATCTTTGTGTAATTTCTTTAGCTGATGAGCAGCAGCAGGGAGCGACTTTATCAAGTGAGTGCTTTTTCCTCTCGTCCTAGTCGCTCATATGCATCTCTATTACATAATGCTTCTTTGATGTACTCAGTGCTGTGTGTGTGTGTGTGTGTGTGTGTGTGTGTGTGTGTGTGTGTGTGTGTGTGTGTGTGTGTGTGTGTGTGTGTGTGTGTGTGTGTGTGTGTGTGTGTGTGTATGTGTGTGTGTGTGCGCTTGTGTGAGTCAGAGCTCTGCAGCGTGAGAGATGGACCTGTAACGGACAGCGAGGGGCTAATCACAAACCCCGCCCTCGCCGGTGGTCACTATGCCAACAACGAGTGAGTGACACACTACTAGAGTGGTTAAAAGGCACTTAACTGCCATTGAACAACTATTTAAACCAAGTGGAAGGTGGATCTCTCCTCCTCACTGCACATTCATGACGTAACGTTCACGTTTTGATAGTCAAGAATCTAGTAAAAAAACACATCATTACAAATAAGCTCAGATCTGTATAATTGTAAGTAGCGCAGGAAAATAAATGAAACAAATCAAAATGGCACTTGTGTTACCTCACAGTTCCCTGGATACCAATGTGTGTGTGTGTGTGTGTGTGTGTGTGTGTGTGTGTGTGTGTGTGTGTGTGTGTGTGTGTGTGTGTGTGTGTGTGTGTGTGTGTGTGTGTGTGTCTGTGTGTGTGTGTGTATTCAGGTTGTGTGTGTGGAGTCTCAGTGTTCCTCCAGGCTATAGTATTCTATTGGAGTTTGATCATTTGGATGTGGAGAACGACTCTCACTGTCGCTACGACCGGCTCACGGTGTCAGTGGGGACCCACAGGCGTGTGGGTGAGTTACAGTCACACAGGACATAGTTAGCCTATAGCTTAGCGTAAACACTATAGGTAGGCATGGATGACCAAAGTGAAACTATTACACCAATATATCTCGAAATAATTTATCTTAAGCCACATCATGTCTTGTTTCCTTAATTTAACTAGAAAGTGTAGGGTAAGTTTGGTAGCCTATGGGAGCTGCACTTCTAACAGTCAGTAAGCAGAGGTTGTAGTTTGTTCTGTGCAAAGGAATTATAACAAACTGGGAGCCACTGTGAGAGCAAGATGTTTTGGATGTTGCACACAGTGAATGCTTCAGGCTGTTGTTCACCAAACAATAGTTCCAGTAGGCCTACATAACTTTTTCCTTTTCTTTTTACATTCCTATTTCAAACTGAATGATTGTATGTAGCAACTTGAGGTTGATTTAAATCTCATTCATAGAATGAAAGGTAATAAGGGCGTTAACTAAACTGGTTAACTATTCCTTGGAACTCCAAACCGATCTCACTACACACACTTCACATTCACCTCACTACACATTAACAGGTTATATGCACACACAGAGTATGTGCACATATGGCAGATACTAAACTCTCTTTTTAGATAACTTCTTCAATATTTGTTTTTGTTACTTTTCAGGGATTTTCTGTGGGAGTGTCCTTCCCGGCCCAGTGCTCCTTAATAACTCCCAGAATGCAACAATAATGTTCTCCTCTGACATTAGCCGAGCAGGAAGTGGTTTTGTCGTCAGGCATCGCACTGTCCGGGGACACACTGATCCCGGTAGGAAAACGCAACACACGATACACACACAGTTCCAGTACACAGGCAAATGTAACACTATGGTGTATAATGTATAATGCAGTGTAGAAGGCCCATGTACACTCTGTTCTGTGTCCAACACTTAGCTTAAACTGTGTATATACAACTCATACAGCTGTACTATCTACCAGGTCTGTTGACTGTGGCTCTCTTAGCAACCTGGTGGTTGTCCCATGATAATAATGAGCTGCACAAGACACCACACACACACACACACACACACACACACACACACACACACACACACACACACACACATTGACCTATTGTTGACATAGGTCACTTTCGGGAACTTAACATAGACTTATATTCAATTCCCAGAGATTTACCTTAACCACAGCCTTAACCCAGATGAACCGCTGTCTTTTAGAACATAACCAGAGCTTGCCTTAACCTAACCCTTAACACTGACCCACATTTTTCTAGCAATTTGGGACTGTGCTTTTGTTCCCCATTGCACAAGCTGCCCCAAATCAAATGGCCTCAAGTCTACTGTTTGTCCCTGAAAGTGACTAAGAAGTCGATAACACACATACACACACAAGCGCACACACACACAGACTTTGTCGGAGTAGCTGTGGAGTGGTTGAATCCCGCAGTGAATAATGCATCTTTTGTGTTCAGTGTGCAGATGAATGTGTGTTTTGTGTTTGCCCTCTGTAAGTCTGGTATTGTTTGGCGGGCCTGTGTGTGTGTGTGTGTGTGTGTGTGTGTGTGTGTGTGTGTGTGTGTGTGTGTGTGTGTGTGTGTGTGTGTGTGTGTGTGTGTGTGTGTGTGTGTGTATGTGTGTGCGCGTGTGTGTGTGCGTGTGTGTGTGTGTGCGTGTGTGTTTGTGTGTGTGTGTGTGTGTATGTGTGTGTACGGGTGTATGGGTGTGTGCGCTCGCTAGCGTGTGTGTCCTCTATCCCTAGATTGAAACTGAATAAATCCTGTCACTGCTTGTTTTCAAATCTCTGATTCTACCAATATCAAAACCTTTGTTCTTCAAATGTGAACACAAACTAAGATATGAAAACGTGTGTGTGTGTGTGTGTGTGTGTGTGTGTGTGTGTGTGTGTGTGTGTGTGTGTGTGTGTGTGTGTGTGTGTGTGTGTGTGTGTCACCACCAACAGGATGTGGGACTGTTGTTCTGGTTGAGGATCAGACTTCCATCCACAGCCCAAATTACCCACAATTCTACAGCAATGACTGTGTCCTGCGCTGGGTTGTCCATGCTCCGCGGGGTCATGTTGTCAAGGTGACGCACAAAAATCTGACGCTGGATCAAAAGGAAAAATGAACCAAGCTCCAAAGGGCAGCACATGTGATAATCAAAGGCTGCTTCTGGTGTTGTTTTTCAGCTTGACTTTGCAGATTTTCACCTGGAGGAGTCGGACAAATGCTCGTATGATTCGCTCACTGTACTGGCAGACGTGGAGGGAGCAGAGGAGATAGGTAGGGCGGTGGAGTAGTCTAAAATCACCTGTTTGTGAACGGCTGCCATACTGAGAAAATACAGAGAGAGTTTTTTTTTTGTGGAGCTCACAGTCATCAACTTTGTGTGAACTCATGTGGAGATGGCTTGAATGTAACCGACATTCATTTATACGCACTATAGCTTTAAATGCATCATGTTCAGATTCACTCAAATAGGTAACACTTTACAAAAAAAGTGATTGAGTGAGTGTGTAAAGTGATTAGTTACTGAGGAATGAATGAGGAACGAATGGTTAGTTAAAGTACTGCATCATAATCATTAACAATGACCATTAATGTACCGTAAGTGAATCAGTACCTACTCATTAACGTACTATTACCTAATGCTTTATTAATACAGTATCTCCCAATTTGTTAACCAGTAACTAAACAGGGCTTGAATCACTTTCTCAGTACCTGCTCATTAACCTATCATTACCTAATGCTTCATTAATACAGTAACTCCCATTCTGTTTACAGTAACTAATCAATAGTGCTTGAATCTCAGTTTCTCAGTACCTACTCATTAACTAACCATTCCTTCCCCTCATTCATTCCTCAGTAACTACTCACTGTTTGTGTAGGCTACGTTATTGGAAAGTGTTACCTGGAAAGAATGTAACACCACCGTACAACAGCCGGTTTTAATGGTCATATGTGTGTGTGTGTGTGTGTGTGTGTGTGTGTGTGTGTGTGTGTGTGTGTGTGTGTGTGTGTGTGTGTGTGTGTGTGTGTGTGTGTGTGTGTGTGTGTGTGTGTGTAGCGGTGCTGTGCGGTGGCAGCGTTCCTCCTCCTGTGCTGTCCTACCACAGCCTCATGGTTCTTCAGTTCAGGTCTGACAGCAGCATCACACACAGGGGCTTCAGCGCTTCACTCACGTTCATCAGCCATACAGGTAAACAGCCATGCACATCACCTTGGTGTCTGTCTTTGTGTTTCCAAGGGGGGGAATACATTAGGTTATGTTTAGTCTAGTCAAGTTGTAAACCTTTTTTAATTTTTTTCTGAACGAGTTGTAACAACAGAACACATTTGTACGGAAGCCAAGAGCGGCCATGTTTGTGATGGTTCTTTAATCCAGATGTCATTGTCTCGTGATCTTAGAGGAAACCACGCATGTTTTACCAAAGAGCTTATAGGGTTGTTTCCTCTTATTATTCAGGCTGGAGAATACGTGTTGTCATAAACTTGTGTAAATCTCTTTACAATCTGCCACCTGTCCGTACTGCGTGTGCACTGCAAAAAATAAATCCAGTGTTAGCACAGCCTAGGCTCAATATAGGCTAAGCTACTAAGGGGCTTATCATTTGACTTTGAAAAAGTATTTGGTACAAACACTTCATCAATATTGGCAGGCTTATTGTCACACTTGCTACAGTACAATAAAAGACAGGCGACCTGTATTTTCATTGCGATAAGCCTAACCAGAGCATTGTTGCTAGCTACGGTGGGTTACATACCAGTTTACAGAGCCTAGGCTGTGTTTTAATACCAGATTTATTTTGAAGCACACACACACACACACACAGTACAGTCAGGTAGCCGATAAGATCATGCAGAGATATTCACTGATTTTGAAAAAAAAAAGCGATTGTGACAACATTTGGGGCAACTGTGGCTTAGGTGGTTAAGCGGGTTGGCCAACAATCCAAGGGTTGGCGGTTCGATCCCCGCCCGGCCACCTGTGTCATGGTTGTTGTGTCCTTGGGCAAGACACTTCATCCACCTTGCCTTGTGTGAAGGTGTATGATTGCTGTATGTTTGAGGTGGTGGTCGGAGGGGCCGTTGGCTCTGAATGGCATCCACGCTTCCGTCAGTCTGCCCCAGGGCAGCTGTGGCTACTCTCTTAGTTTACCACCACTGGGATGACTGTGTGTGAACGAATTGAACCTGGAACCCTGTAAAGCGCTTTGAGTCACAGAGAAATAAAGCGCTATATAAATCCAATCAATTATTATTAAGCGTTCTCCAATCGCCAACTGTAAAAGCTGCTACCTGTAGTCCATCATAAGTTCACTATCTCTTCTTCGGAAAAGAATGTGATCTTGAGATACAAGTTAGTTATGTCATGATCTACATTTTGTTTTCTCATAAAATAAACGGCTTATCCCCTGAGATCATTTCAAGCAGGGCAGTTCAGGGCTTCCATACATATGACAAGCATACAACATGTCTATCAACACCTGTAGGCCTATACACATATTTGAACTTCAGGCAGTGAAAACCAAACTGAAACCACAACTAACTTTAAACTAATAACAAATAAAAAATCTCCCCACATTGCCCTCTACATTAAACGGCCTCCTTCGTTGTTATTATTATCCAGACCTCCATGATCCAGACCCAGCCTGGGCAGAAGGTGCTGGAGACCCTCTGAGAGCTGGACAGGATGCAGAGACAGCTGTGGGGCCACGCATCACATCACACGGTTGGTGCTTTTCTTCATTTGCATTCTTAATGTGTTGACTTAAGGTTTGTGGATTTACAAGTAGAAGTAGCCGACAGTGACAAGAATGCAAGGTTCCATGGGAGAGAAAAAAATGTATGTATGTGGAGAAAGAGAATGAGTAACTTTCCTCACCTGGAGCCAATGATCCATAAACGTATTGGAGCTGTATAGGGGTCAACAGTGGACAGGTGCCTCATCCGACTCTCCATACAAATGAGGGTGACATTAAAGCGGCTAAGAGTAACATTTAAATAACTTTTAAACAGCCTCATGTTTCCTCTCATAATCATAAATTACCTTTAACAGCAAACGAGACCATCAGTGCAAAGAAAGACGTTTTTAAATAGTTTTTATTACTGCTTTTGGTCTGGTCGCACACCCAGTCCGATTTTCGGTTCGCTCGTGCAGGCTCTATGGTCACATATCCGTATTGGTTGCAGATTTCAGTGTGGCGCAGCAACGTGAATTGAGAAGCCTATCTCTCCAGGTGAGGGAAGGGGAGCGGGAGCCTTGTTTGATACAGTTATTTGTCGTCATAATGACTGATAGGCTGATAACGGAGCTGAACCATCAAAGAAAAAAAAGAAAATGCAATGAAGAAAAGCTAAAAGGGAGAGTGATATAGGCTACGGGGGGACGAGGGCGTTGCCAAGCAACGTGTATACAATTTCACGAGAGCGAAACTAGACTGCTGTGTTTACTCCTAAATGAATGAGCGGTTGGTACTAACACAAAGTTTGCTTTGCTTCACCATCATCAGGTAACCATTATCTGAAATAGTAATATTTACAACAACATAAACACATTACCTCATCGTGATCCATACTAACTGCCGTCTATCGTTCATTCGCTTTCTGTGAGGACACGTAATCTTCAGCTCCGTGAGAGAGAGAGTAGTTAGGTGAACCTGCATCAACTCATTGCAATCAGGTGCGTGTGGCAGTGACTGGCATTAGTTCATGCAGTGTCAAAACCACTCTCACGGAGCCGAAAAGAGTCCTCACACTTTCAACACACGGACATGCACTATATTGCTCCCTTCTCAGGTCACACTCACGCGCATGGCACGCGCTAGAAAACAGCTTTGCGACAGCGGGCGTAGTAAAAATACTACCGCTTTTGTCCAAAGGGGACGCCAACGTGCCATGTTACTCGTAGTGGCTTTAAAGACAAAGGCTGCGTTCCATGCTCTTTCTTTTTTCTATTCTACATACTAGAACTGGTCATAAAACAAATCTAGTTAGCATGCAGTAGGCATACAATTGGGACATACTTTCACTTATTTACTTTATCATAAGATTGCACCATAAACTTGCCTCTTGCTTTTTATATCCCTCACATCGCTGGTTGTTTTCATACGGTCAGATAGCATAGCATGCCGATTGGCCACAGTCAGAATCTCGATTGGATGTAGTAGGCATCCGGGTATTTTTAAGCATGCTAAATCTTAATCAGACCACAAGAATTGAGACCTCCTAAATCTTTTTTCTACCTTACTGAATAGCAAGGAAGTATGGGTATTGGAACGCAGGGAATATTTCTTGTTGTCTCCTCTTGATGTGCACCTAACACACAATGAATGAATTGAATGTTTTGGAGAAAGTGCATTCTAGATCCTCTTTTTGGTTTTAAGCAGAAACGTCCACCGGTGGTGTCACAGGCTGAGTCATCATTTAGAGCGGCAATGGGACATTTAACACTGGAGGTACAACTGAGAGGCAAGCAGCAGAATGACATCATCCATTCTTATTTTAAAAACCTACAGGAAGATCATTCAGGGCTGTTTCATGTGTGGAACCATATTTTTCGCTCTTTTCCTTTCTTTATCTGTATCTTGATTTTTTTCTGAAAAGTCATTCAAACTTATAATACTGCTGTTTCAAACTGTTCCAACAACGGACACAGACGTACTGTATAATGCAGTCCATGTCTCCTGTTCTCTTTTCAGCTACTTTAAGATACAAGTAGAGCGTCAGCATTAAGACAAGGCCACTAGACATATGGTAGTTCAGTATTCCTCTGGTTGACTGTGGGAAGTCTTTAAAGTAGTGTTTCAATATGGTTGGGCAACAGATTTGAGAAGATTGATTTCACTGTTAAATATGGAGTTACAAAAAATGTACAAGTTACTACAATTTTGTGTACCTTATTGTAAAGTGTTACCATAAAAAGTACATACTATATACATACATTATAATAAAAGTAACTGTAAATAACTTGGTGCCACTGCAGTTCACTGAATTGTTTTTACACTCAAGGCATTTATATGGTTTTATTTAAAGATAGCACACAAATACAATTTAAATAGATAAATTAAGTTTTTGAACTCTCAATTCAAAGACTAGCTTCTATTTTTTCACTATGCATATACTGTGAGTGCACACAGTGTTCACTGTTCACTGTACAGTACTGTGTGCTCAGGGTGTTTCTGCTCTCTTGATCCCCTGAGAGACGATAATCCCCCAACAGGTTACCAGTGGTGACAACAAGACCTGAGAAACAGGTATTGAGTGTGTGTGTGTGTGTGTGTGTGTGTGTGTGTGTGTGTGTGTGTGTGTGTGTGTGTGTGTGTGTGTGTGCTTGTGTGCGTGTGTGCGTATGTATGTGTGTGTGTGTGTGTGTGTGTGTGTCCTCAAGCAAAAGACACAAATGGTTCATCCTCCTCTCATTTGTTCAATAAACATCAGGCTTTTGTCAACTTGCTCACAAACTCTTCTTTTCTTTCTTTCATGTTATCTGTACTTTTTGTCCTCATTTCTGTGATGTCACAAGTGAAAAAGTCAAAGGTTTTTCCCCTGATACTTTATTCATCCTTCTGCTGCGAGTGCTCTCTCTTCTTCCTCTTTCATCAGACTCATTCCTGTCTTCTGTCTGTCTTTCATCACTTGTGTCTCTCATTTTTCTAAACTTGTCAGCTCTCTGTTCCCGCTTGTGTGGGCGCATGTTTGTGTGCGCATGTGTGTCTGCGCAACTGGATGTACACGGTTTAAGGTGTGTGTGTGTGTGTGTGTGTGTGTGTGTGTGTCTGAGAGACCGTGTGTGTTTGCATGCGTCTGTGTGTGTGTGTGTGTGTGTTTGTGCATGTGTGTGTGTGTATGTGTGTGTGCGAATGTGTGCATGTGTGCACATGTGTTTGTGTGTGTGCGTGTGTGTTACTTCCACCCTCACTAGACCAGTTCCATTGGGGCACTGATGCTGCTTTGCTGCAGCATTACCCCCCAATTACCCCCCAATTATCCTTAATCCAAACTGTGAATGGGCGGAGCCTACAGCTAAGCTTTTAAGGAAAACACACACACACACACACACACACACAAACACACACACACACACACACACACACACACACACACACACACACATTGATATGATATGTGGTTTTTACAGGTATGAACAAAATTCAAGTTAAATTTTGAAATTATATACTAGATCATACTCTATTGTTAAATGTTGATTTGTTTCTTGTCACCCTGATACACTGTGATCAAGGGTTGCATGCATGGACTCAGTAGTTGTATCTTTTACCAGCCTGACAGAGTGCCAGTGAACACAACACACACTGGCCAACCACCAGACAGATAAATATCACAATGCATGTGTATTTCCCCCAAAACAAGGCAGACTTTCACTCTAATCCCACCATATAAACATATTCAACTCTGGATCACTGTTGGGTTTCCTTTCATATTTTCAACTGTATATCGACCCCTGGTGTTTATAACAGCAGAAAACGACATGAAAAGGAACTGTTTAGCTGACATACAGTAGAAAAAAGAATCCATTAATGTTTGTAAGTCTAGGCTGCCCTCTAGTGGCAGTGTTGGTAGACTCGTAGTGAAAGCAGTCCTGGAACACATTTTTTTTTTTAAGATATTTTTTTGGCATTTTTATGCTTTATTGATAGTGTAGAGACAGAGTTGAAATGGGGCAGAGAACGACCGCGGGTTGGAATCAACCCTGGGTCCGCTGCTGGCCGAGGCCCATGGGGGGGATGCCCTACCAACTGAGCTAAGGGCGCCCCCATCCTGGAACACATTCACTTGGAAATATGATCTCATTCATACTGCTCTCTCTAGTATTGGAAATTGTATGGATAAATCAATTTTTTTATAAGTTATAAAATATTAGCTGTAAGAGAGGAGTGTGCTACTGATGATCTCGTTGCTTGTTCTCTTCACATAATCTCTCTCTCCATTAATGTAAACTAATAAATATGAGTTCCAGTCAGACACTTGCAATATAGATTTGATTTTTATTAAAATATGAATAAATAAACACAGTGGAGGCAAACTACAATCTGGTTCCAATCCTGCATGGCTATATCTGGCACATTTACATGGTGAACTTTGGTGCTCATGTTTATCAATGTGTTTATCATGTTTATCAATGATCTAAAAAAAATGTAAAAAAAAAAAAAAAATCAAAACAGTCCAGCATGCACACATTAATGTCCGTTGGAACCAGGGAGTCATTTTTATTAAAAAAAATTGCTTCAACTTTCTCAACTTATTCTAAAAGGCCTGCTGAGGTATACTTGGCCACAGTTAGAATGACCTCATGGAAGCCACTCTAAGAGATGAAGGAAATCATTCATTAACATTAAACAGTGTGCTCAAGGTTCAGAGGATATTTATACACCACTTCAAAAAAAGAGAAAATGAGGTTGTAAAGCGTCCTGTTGTTGTATGATATTCAATAAAACATCACGAGAGGGACAATGGGCAGAATGCCTCCACTCGGCCTTGGATCATGTCTTATGCTGTGTGGTGCTTATGTTCTGAGATATTGGCCAGCTCCTTTCCTTTCCTTATTCTACATATCAATTACCTTTATTTTCACTGGAAAAAACACTGTGACGACGAGCATACGCAATAAACACAATTACAAGGACAACCTATAACGAACAAAGAAAACAGAATATACATACATTTAAATACAGTATATAAAATACACAAAAAAATAGCAATACTAAAACAAGATGAAACACTGAATGAACAATGCATTTAGCTAAAACATTTATAGTAAGATGTGTTCAATTCAGAAATCATGAATTTAAATAAACCAAAAAGTAAGAAGATATAATTAGTATATCATTCTGTGTGTTGTATATATTCAGCAGAGGCAGCTGTGCAGCAGTCCAGCAGCAGAGCCAGAATGCATGTAGTGGAAACAGCTTCAGATGATGAAGACGACATTGCAGAATCCTCCGGTGCTAGTGGCATGTAAACACTGGAAGACACAAATACATTTGTAATTGCTACTGATTAAGACAGTGGTGAGACATTTCTCATTGTATTAGAGGCTCAGATCAAGATAATAACTGTTCTGGTGACAGCTATTCTCAAGGTAAAACTTTAAGATGATGTGGAATAAAAAAAAAACTAAGTCCCTGCTGACATTGACATAGAATACAATTGTCTTCTGGAATGAACATTTTATATAAAAAAAATCAAAAATAATTTCTTTCTTTGTTTTCTTTAAAGGCTGAGAAGGATTTGGTCCCAGACAGTAAGTAGCACATGCCTTTAAATCTATGCATTGTGTATTGTTGAGTATATTTTTTTTAAATACAGGACATACTGTAGCAATCCTTGATTTACCTGTGCAGTCAATGTATTGTAACTGGGAGTTTATCGGTTCCTTATTAACAGAATTATTCATATTTTTCCCTTTTTTTTGTTAACTGCCTCCCTGTGTTATTGTGTGTATTCTTAGCTATTGTTGTCTGTTTTTTTCACTATTGTATCTATGATTGCTTTGTTTGTATTGTGTTTTATCTGTTTTGTGTGAGATCCCCGTGACAATAATTTGCTACAACTCAGGGTGTTATCCCATCTGAATACATATTGTGATAATAAATGTACCCAATAGCCCAACAATCATGTGTCCTTCTATTTCTAATGGTATTTCCACCACTTTGGTCTTGCTGAAATATCTCTATTTGATTGCCATGGCTTTTTGTACAGGCATCCATTCAAGTGTTTCAGTCACAGATTATGTTTACATAAAAATCTCCTCATAGCATTTATCTCAAAGCACCACTTCTAGCCCGACAGAAGCATCACTACCTCTCTTGTGTTTATTTTCCAATCATAATTTACTTCTTTTTTGGCTGAGCTGCTACACAGTTTTCCCATGTACCATGTAGGCCCTTAATAGCTGCACAAGTATTCATGGATTTCTTCATATCTGTCACACAAAAGCGGTGTCTCCATTCAGATTTCTACAGAAACATGGTCTTATGTAGTATGTAATAGGCAAGGCAAGGCAAGGCAAGTTTATTTATATAGCACAATTCAAACACAAGGCCACTCAAAGTGCTTTACAGGGGCAAGATTAAAATACATAAAACACATTAGAAGACATTTAAAAGCGAATGAAAAGAAGTAAAACATTTAAATTAAATAAAAAGTACAGGTTAAAATGGAAACAGAAAAGTCTTCAGACTCGATTTAAAAGAACTGAGAGTTGCTGGGAGTTTGTTCCAGATATTTGGTGCATAAAAACTAAAAGCTGCTTCTCCTTGTTTAGTCCTAACTCTTGGGACTGTAAGTAAACCTGTCCCAGACGACCTAAGGGCTCTGGACGGTTCATAACGTATCAGCAGATCAGTAATGTATTTTGGCGCTAAACCATTTAGTGCTTTATAAACCAACATCAGTATTTTGAAATCAATTCTTGACAGGAAGCCAGTGTAAAGACCTCAGAACTGGGGTAATGTGATCCACTTTTTTGGTCCTAGTGAGGACTCGAGCAGCAGCGTTCTGAATTAGCTGAAGCTGATAGATTTTTTTGGAAGGCCTGCAAGGACACTGTTACAGTAGTCAAGTCTACTAAATGCATGGACAAGTTTTTCTAAATCTTGCTGAGACATAAGTCCTTTAATTCTTGATATGTTTTTAAGGTGGTAGTATGCTGACTTATTAATTGATTTAATGTGTTTCTTGAAATTCAAGTCGGAGTCTATGACAACACCAAGATTTCTGGCTTGTGGTTTCTAGCATAACAGATGTAAGCTGTGCGCTGACTTTTAATTGTTCATCTTTAGCACCAAAGACAATTACTTCAGTTTTGTCGTTGTTTAATTGAAGGAAATTTTGGCACATCCAATCATTGATTTGTTCAATGCACTTACTCAGTGCTTGTATCGGACTGTGGTCTCCTGGTGATATGGTTATGTAAATTTGTGTGTCGTCTGCATAATTATGGTAGCATAATTTGTTCTTATTCATAATCTGAGCTAGTGGGAGCATGTAGATGTTAAACAGAAGAGGCCCAAGAATGGAACCTTGGGGGACCCCGCATTCAATATGTGTCCGCTCAGATGTGAAATTGCCTATTGACACATAGTAGTCTCTGTCCTTTAAGTAGGATTCAAACCAGTTTAGTACAGTTCCAGAGAGTCCAACCCAGTTTGCTAGTCGATCTAGTAATATGCTGTGGTCAACTGTGTCAAAAGCGGCACTGAGATCCAGTAAAACTAAAACAGAACTTTTGCCACTGTCTGTGTTTAAATGGATGTCATTGAGGACCTTAACCAGAGCAGTCTCAGTGCTGTGGTGTTGTTGAAATCCTGACTGGAAAACATCAAAGCAGTTGTTCATTGCTAAGTAGTTATTTTGCTGTTGATAAACAGCTTTTTCAATGATTTTGCTTAAAAATGGAAGGTTACATATGGGCCTATAATTGTTCATGAGCGATGTATCTAGATTGTTCTTTTTTAGGAGTGGCTTGATGACGGCTGTTTTCAGGGCCTGTGGGAATACACCTGTCCGAAGGGACATGTTGACAATTTGTAGAACATCTGAGGCCATACAGCTAAAAACAATTTTAAAGAAGCCTGTGGGAAGAATGTCAAGGCAACAGGAGGAGTAATATATATTTTATTTTGGCAACGCAACCACACAATGTACTGAATGTATGATCACAATGTTGGTATAACTGCAGACAAATACTGATAGTATTTGTCAACAGTTATGGTGTAAAAATAGTATGCTATGAACCCACAACTGTACTTATACTGCACATAAATATTGAATGTATTGACTTTAATTAAAATGTGTCCATTGTATGTACATTATGAGACATGTCTTATGTTATCTCATTGTGTTGGGTTTATTTGTTATGGGTCACACAGATAAGGTTTGTATGTGTATGTAATGTTTTTACTGCATGGTGATTCAACAGGTAACAGAAACCTTCATGACACTTGTGTATATTAATGCAACTTCTTATCAATTCCTCTCTTTAGATGAATCTGAATGCATTTTTCTTGCAGCAGCTCCAGTGTGTGTGTGTGACATAACCCCCGGTGTGCCTCTCTCCCTCCTCCCACTCTCATGGTGGTGTGATACCAGTGCTCTGCTCCTCACTGCCTCAACACCACCTCTGGACTGGGTGGTGTCACCATCAGATCTGACCTCCTATTGGTTCTGTGGACCTCGTGTCTCCTTCCCCCCCTGTGGGAAGCCACGCCCCCTTTGGAGGCCCTTTTACTGTGTGTGTGTGTGAGAGAGAGAGAGAGAGAGAGAGAGAAAGAGAGAGAGAAAGAGAGAGAGGGGGTTGGTTTGTGAACTGTGTGTGGACTCTGGTCTGTCAAAGTCGTGTGAGGAGAAGGAACTTCTTTTACATGTTGAAACCATGGACACGAGCTTGGTGAGAATGAACTTTCACTTCATTTCCCTTTTTTTAAATATTCCACTTGTGTGGAAGTGTCATGTAAATGAATTGTATTTTTCTACAACACTACTGTAAGACCTTGACTGTTGCGTGCCTCTTGCCTCTTTGCCTTGTAGACGTTACCAGTGGTGGGGGCTGTGTGTGTGGTGGTAATGTCAGCGCTCTACTTCCTCCTGCCAGGCTCAGGGGGACAGAAGAGAAAGAAGAAGGAGCTGCATGTCACTCTGCTGGATCCTACTGCCAAATATCCCCTTCCTCTGATAAACAAACAGGTATGCCACACACACACAGACAGTGCTGCTAGCTGTACTGATAAACAAACAGGTAGGGCCACACACACACACAGACAATGCTGCTAGCTGTACTTTGCTCTGTCATGCACACTCATTCACATTCACATCATAAGTGACTAGAGAAAAACGTCATTTTCAACTGCTATGTTTGGAACTCAATACTCAGAGGAGACAATGAGTGACGGATGGGCTGCAGTAAAATGAGAGCCGCAGTGGGGTACTGGGAGAGGACAGTCCCCTTAAAAGACTCTCTTCAACTAGGGCAACTAACCCTTTAACCACGTAGATTCAATTTATTGAACTGAAAATGATCTGAACCTCTCACCTACATGACGTTGATAATGGATGTTAGCCAGCACCTGAAGCTATACAAAGTTAGATTAAAAAAAAAAAAATTCAAGCCAGCAACTTTTCCAGAAACAATTTCCCTGTTAATCTGAATAAAATCACAGTCACACATTTTCATTCTGACTATCTAACGTTTACATGCCATACTGGTACACATTGGGTAAATACTATAACCAAATCTGGGGTTCAAAGTATCCATTTCCAGTATCCAAAGTGTTCTCTTATACTGTATGTCTAATATTCAATACTGCAATAATCCTAATTTCCCTACAGTGGTCATTGAAGTCTCAAGACATTAATTTTTCACGCCAGAAAATCATTTGAATTTAGGCCTATGTATCATTGTTTTTCTATCCTCTGTGTGTGTGTCCTTGTACAGGAAGTCAGCCATGACACAAAGGGCTTTCGGTTTGGCCTTCCATCTGAAAACCATATCCTTGGCCTGCCAGTAGGTACTGAAAACAGCTGCCTTCTCTTCTCTCTTTCCTCTCAGATAAAGTGTTTGGCTTTATTAACTCCCACATTCACATCTGAGCAGAAGTCTCAAAAGATTATTTAGCACATTTTCCTATCAATCTCCAGCGACCCGATCTTGGATTCAAAGTATCATAAAATATGTCAGTAAAAGATTTAAAAGGAAATAATTCCTAGTGGTTTCCCCTGAATGAATTGCAACACAGTAAATGTGTGCTGACATAGGGATAAAAAGAGGGAAATGGATCAATAGAAAAGTCCCTCTTTCCACTTTCCAAAGTAGTCAGTGGTGTACAAAGTATTCTACCCCAGTACTCACTGTCAGTCAAAGTAGGCTGTAGATACTCCTGGTCAAATATGATTCAACTCAATGTGAATGTTGCCCAGTCAAAGGGTTAACTTAGGACAAGGGTATCAATATATTGTGCTCAACTTTTAATGTTATAAAAAAGATATATTAATCATCGTGTAAACTTACAATCATGACAATATCAGAAAACTTCATTTACATATTTTTAACTGGAGAGAAAATAACATGTATACACCTCAACGTGCTGTCTCAGGTTGCGGATACTAAAGTAAAGTACAAATCCTTTAAGTGAAGTACTACAGTTCAGCACTGAAAATGTACTTTGTTACTGTCCACCACTGAATGTAGTTAAATACCTACTTCACGGGGGCACCCTTAGCTCAGTTGGTAGGGCGTCCCCCAGCAGCAGACCCGGGTTCGATTCCCGGCCCACGGTCGTTCTCTGCATGTCACTCCTCTCTCTGTCCCATTTCACCTCTGTCTCTCTGCGCTATCAATAAAGCATAAAAATGCCCAAAAAATATCTTTAAAAAAAAATACTTCACTGGTGGGAATATGAAGGTGTATTGAACTCTGAGATCCTATGTAGTATAAATGTACAAACATTTTTGAAATTGGTTCATCCTACCCTGAGAAAAGGCGTGTTTTATGGTCTCACTGTCTAACACTACATTTTATTTGTGTAACATCACACTAGTAAAAATGTAGCTTTAGGATTAAAAGGACAGCTGGGCCAAGGGAAGACTGTGGAAAGACTGAGGGAAGAAAAACCGCATTCATTATATAATAATAGCGATGTTATAATGATAGAATGCCGGTTCCGTATGGGTGAAGTATTCCTTTAAGATATGCTTAAGTAGCCTACAGTTTGTTTCCATCATAGGACATTCCTCATGCTTCTTCTTCTCCCCTTTACCCCCCCCCCCCCTCTATCTCCTCTCCCCCAGGTCAGCATGTGTACCTGTCAGCCAAGGTGGAGGGCAAACTGGTGGTCAGAGCCTACACTCCAGTCTCCAGTGATGAGGACCAGGGATATGTCGACCTGGTAGTCAAGGTATTTTACATTACTGGTGTAGCACGGTGCAAAACAACACACACGTACCAACATACCATAGGGTAACTGAGGTCATTTGTGTGTTTGTGTTATTGTAATTGTCGACCACCCTTTCATGTTTGGGACATCATGGGTTGATACCACTGTCTATCAACCCTTTAGGAAACACATATAATTAGTAATGAATGACGTTAATCTACTTTGTAACTTTAAACTAAATAATTGTCTTATTGGCAGCCAGGCAAACTATCTAATGCTATTAATTCTTAGCTGTGTTTTTTCTTAGTGCCATGTAGAGGCAATGGTGAGCTAATAACATGAAGTACATTTGTGTGTCCTTTTAAATACCTTCTCCAGGTGTACTACAAGAACAGCCACCCCTCTTTCCCAGAGGGAGGCAAGCTGTCTCAGTACCTGGACAACATGGCTATTGGAGACACCATGGACTTCAGAGGACCAAATGGGCTGCTGGTGTACAAAGGAAATGGTATGACGATATGGTGTGTGTGTGTGTGTGTGTGTGTGTGTGTGTGTGTGTGTGTGTGTGTGTGTGTGTGTGTGTGTGTGTGTGTGTGTGTGTGTGTGTGTGTGTGCGTGCGTGCGTGCGTGCGTGCGTGCGTGTGTGCGTGCGTGGAAAGAAAATAGGTTATATTAGTCATATAAATAAGTCACCAGCAGATGTCACTGTGGTACAATAAAAGATTGTCTAAAGAACAAAACTTAATACTGAGTCTTACTCTCTCCATCAGGTCAGTTCTCCATCCGACCAGACAAGAAGTCAGAGCCCAGAGTCCAGAATTTCAAGCATGTGGCAATGATCGCTGGTGGAACAGGTATAACCACATTACTGTTACCTTTTCAGTCATTCTAATATACAATCACGCATCTAGGGGAGAAAGGGGTAAGTCAAGCCGATAGGTAAGATGAGCCACCTCCTGTATCTATTTAACCATTTTTTTTAAATGATCAAGTGACCACAAATTAAGAAACTGTAGTTCACATTACGCTAGCCATCTTGAACTGAAGCACATGGAGATGCATGGGGAGAAAAGCAGACCCCCCAAAAGGGCATGCAAAGGGAATACATATACTGAATTTATCAGTCTAGTATCTTAACTTTAAAAAAATACACATCTTTGGACATTATGAACTCTGTAGCATGACATATTCTACTTACTCACTGATACTGTTACTTTAATGTAAGATGCAGAGTGGGGGAAATAGCTATTGTGCAAGTGTCTTGTGGCTTCTCTCTCTTATCACCCTAGATGAAACCCCATGCCTTTATGTAGTTTAACTTTCACCACCATGTTTCTCTGCAGCCTCACTGTTGACAATATCATTTTATTGAAAAGTTCAAATTGAGCCCTCTCCCCCTCCACCCCCCCCCCCCCATAACCCCCTCTCTTAGATATGATTAACTATGAGTCTAACTTCAATGTCTCATTCCATCACAGGTATCACTCCTATGCTGCAGCTGATCCGCAGCATCACAGAAGACCCTGCCGACAACACCAAATGCTCCCTCATATTTGCCAACCAGGTCAGCTCCCAGTGGGGTATAGTGTCTCCCTGTTTCTAATGGCCAAAAAAACACATTAGGATACATGTAATGGTAAGATTCAGTGGAGAAATGGCTTTTTTTTTTTTACTTTCAGACTGAGAATGATATCCTGCTGAGGGAAGAGCTGGAGGAGGTGAAGAAGACCCATCCCGACCAAGTTGACCTCTGGTACACACTGGACAAACCTCCACAGGGTAAGGCAGCTTTTCTAATCCAACTATAGGTCCTCCCAACAGTGCACTGGTGGGCCCACACTCAATACAAGCTGCCCGCTGTGTTGAAGATAAGTTAAGTTTCTTTATTTGTTAATTTACACAAGGTACAGTATATCCGAAATTCTTTCTTCGCATATCCCCTCTCTCAAGTTACAACACTTCAGTCTAGATGTCTAAAAAAAGCAAATGTAATAATTTAACTTGAATAAATCCACTTCCTGCCATTATGGTTCCCATTTTTTCAGAATTTCTCAGCTAGCATTAAAACAAAAAAAAGTATCTTCTGCCACTTTATTGAGAAAAGAGTAAAACATGAATTCATATATCTTTGTGTTCTCATTTTCATCGCAGATTGTTTCAACTTTAAAGAGAGAGCAACACATTCCACAGTGAAGCCCTTAACAATGCTTCTCTCTCATAATGTGGGATGTGTGGTGTAAACATGTTGAATGACTCATTTTTACCATGTTACCGGTATACAATAATGTGAGTATTAGTGCAGGGCCAGGCTTATAGGAGCTGAATACATCAGTCTCAAAGCCCTCGTCCTTTGGTGTCCCTGCTAAATATTCAGAGCTGAGCTGTGAGTCAAACAAAGAATCCTCAGCTGAGGTAAAATCCCTGCAGGCTGAGGAGAGAGAGAGAGATAGAGAGGGATAGATAGCTCCAACAAGGTGTTACTGTATGGCTTAGCAAAACACTCATGTCGTCCTTTGCATGATCCTTAAAGCGAGCAGTAATTAATGAGCATAATATGGTTACATAACCTGTGTTGAAGGGCCTGAGCAGCACCGCATATATTCTGTCTTGTCTGTCCTTTAGTTCCACACAGAAGACAGACACATATGCCAACAGTATTGGTTACAATTGATGTGAACTTGCTCCTCATAAGCGAGGTCATTTGGTTTGGTGAAAGCACAAGTTGAACACAAGTTCATTCATTCCACCTCATTGCTGATTTAATTTGGTCTTGTATCCATCTTAATCTTCTCAAAATAAAAGATGTATAGTAGAATAAAATACAAGAAAAGTTATAACAGAATAAATACACACACGTTAGGTAAAGTATTAACAGTGATGCAAATATTTCCTTATGCACAGGAAGTTGAAATGATGAATATTATAAATAAATATAATTCAACTTAAGACTAGCTAAACAGGAATCAGATAGGTGATAGGTGACGTTAGATTAATTGAAAAGGAATCAAAGACATTGAAGTGTTGGGTTAATCCTGTCACACTATCCCAGCACAGAAGCACCATTTTTTAAATATATGAGACCAAAAGGGATCACCAAAAGGATGTACACAGCTATAATAACATATCGTGATACGAATGAATAAGAAGTGTATCTGAAGTTGAAGGTGGATCTTTCTTTCCTCTCTTGACTTCCTCTTATGCTCCACATATCTGAAACAAACTCCCAGAAAACTTGAGGTCTGCTGCAACTCTCAGCTCTTTTAAATCAAGTCTGAAGACTTTTCTGTTTCCATTTTAACCTGCTATTTTATTGTATTTAAATGTTCTATTTCTATTCATTAGCTTTTAAATGTTTTATTTCTATTCATTCGCTTTTCTAAGGTTTATTATGTATTTTTAACCTTGCCCCTGTAATGCGCTTTGAATGGCCTTGTGTCTGAATTGTGCTATACATGCCTTGTCTTGTCCCTTACAGATTGGAGCTACAGTTCAGGCTTCGTGACCGAGGACATGATGAGGGAGCACCTCCCTGCCCCGGCCACAGACGTCCTGGTAGTCCTGTGTGGTCCTCCCCCCATGATCCAGTACGCCTGTCTGCCCAACCTGGACAAGATGGGACACAACACACACAACATCTTTGCATACTAGTGTGCTGAGGAATTAACCACAAAATCAGCCTATTCACTGTAATCAGCCCCTGGACCAACACTCACTGTGATCTCACTATTGATGATGAAACAATGTCTTAAATTGGGTTTTACTGTATGTACCTTTATGCCTGATTTTTGGTGACAGTGGAACAGCAACAGTGCTAACCTGTACCATAAAATGGGAACATGCATATTGCCTTTAAAAGGACCCAGCAACAGGCTAGGAACTGTTATGTGGACTCAGGTGCACTTTTACATACAAAGTGTCATCAAAGAGCTCTAAAGTTGTGTAGAGAAAATTAACCTTTAGTGATGCCCGCTCTGCATACACA
The DNA here is from genome assembly GCA_026929865.2 of Hyperoplus lanceolatus. NCBI lineage: Eukaryota > Metazoa > Chordata > Actinopteri > Uranoscopiformes > Ammodytidae > Hyperoplus > Hyperoplus lanceolatus. Next base: position 7,877,299 of record CM049400.1, on the reverse strand, counting down.
TAATACACATATTACACATAATAGCTTTAAATCAGCAGGCCCTAGATTGAGTAAGAATTATTGAGAGAGTTTGAATCCTCAGACAGTCTTATTACGGCTGCTTGTTAACAGAAAGTAGAAGTGACACTTTCAGAAGACACTGAATGACCCTTGAGCACATGCAAACATAGAACAGAGATAAGGTTGCAGAATGGAGAGATAAGGTTGCAGAATGGAGAAGTAAGGATTGCAGAATGGAGAAGTACACCATTACACAACTAGATGTATAACTGTCACAATTAATGGATGGACACAGGGCCTCGAATACCAGAGTAATCTAGCTTGATAAGGGCCCCCACTCCTTGCACCCGACAACATGCACACACAGCCACTGATGTCAGGAGGAGCCAGAAGATCTTGGACGAGAGCCAGTTTGGGTGGAGTTACCCAGTGCTCCAACCAGACCGCGTACAGTATTCTACTGTACGCGGGTACAGTAGAATACGTCCCGTCTGCATCATTTTTGACTTTGACCAATGGGACTCCACAAGGGGAATCCCTCATATACTTTCGCGCACCTTGTTTAAGCGCCTTTTTCTGAGAGCTCAACCAGGTTGAACACTCACTCTTAGGTCCGTGCACGTTTAACTGTACGAGACATCTACTCTGCTTTCAGTGAAATAAATATCACTTTTATTAACTAAACATCTTGACTGGAAACTCCGTCCTTCATGCCATTCCTGTTGAAATATTTTCACAACAGTTGCCTTTTGTACGGGACAATAAATCTCTTTTTTAAGCCATAACCTATGTTTTTTTGTTGTTAAATTGGATTTAAAACTGTTTATCCATTATGCTACATATGGTCTACATGTGTTAGGTTATTGGACTTGCATTAACCCCCCCCCCCCCCCCCCCCCCCCCCATATGTTATTATTATTAATTAAACTATAATGCCGGCTACAGGGCCTACCCAAGTAATGTAAACTAAATATTAGGATTTAGCTAAAAGTTGTCCACAATGTAGGCCTATGTAGATGTTTATTTAAGCAAAAATGTCCTGACACTATAAAGAAACAGCAATAGATTACAATAATAGCCCAACATCTCAAAAGTATAGGCGTAGACTATACAGTAATCAATAGGTTACTATTTAGTATAGCCTAATACAGTAACTAAATAATATTGTTAATACTAATAAACTTATCCTTGCTAAATTAGGCTATGTCCAATAACGTCAAAGGAAAACTCAGCTTTTTTTTCTTTTTCTAAAGTGCTGAAGCAGGCTAGGCCTGGTGCTATTAAAGGTTAATGTTCATTATTTGTTTGTGGTATCGGGTATATCTGAGAGTTCTCTAGAACAAATGAAAAGTGGGAGTTGGTTGTCATGAGGCTACTGCTGAATTAGGTCCTCTGTGAGGCGGAACAAACAGCAACCAACATTTCCGACATCCCATGAAGGCATCAGCGGCTTATGGGCGTGTTTCTCTTCGGCAACATGTCGGCATAGGAGTTTCATCCAAACTTTACACTCATTATTTCAATAGGTTTAGACGTCTTTCAATTAGCATTCGGAGAATAATGGGCTGTGGTCGTAGCGTAGACTTATTGAAATCTTTTCGGAATGGCTTATTGTGTAAGTTGACAGTTTTAGCGGTAGTTATCAGCGTGAACCTCCCGGGTTGTGACTGTGAAGGTATCAGCCCAGAGAGATGTCTTATCTGGGGTCCAGGGCTGAACCCCGACATGGTTCTACCAGTCCGCTACTTCTTTATTCAGACGGCCAATGCAAAGGGGGAAAACCTGACCGTATCTCCAGGTAATCTCACCACCAACACACTGTGCGCTAAAGATGTCATTGACACATTGTATTAAACAAAGCAATGCATAGCTGGTGCCCACTAGCTAGCTCCATTCCTTGAGCATCATTTACTTAGCTATATAGCGAACGCATGTGTTAATAATTAAGAGGCTGAGCGAGCTATAGCTACAGTGTTTTATTCGTTTTGTGTAATTATTTCCATGCTCCCCACCTGTGGAAAAAGCTCCCCCAACACCTGAGGTCTGCTGATACTGTCAACTCATTTAAACCAAGGCTCAATGCATGACTGTTGCTTTAAATTCACATAGTAACATAACCCCCTTTTTAAATCTGTAAAGTTATTTATTTGCATGCTTTGTTTTTATTGTCTTTTTTAAATACACTCTGGCATTATTTCTATTTGGATTATTGTGCTATAAAAAATATCCTTTCCTTGATGTGATAGCCTACTATTTTTTGTGATATTATTAATCACAAAATGGTGGAATATTAAGTGTTCATTTTAATAATCTTTATTCCCCCTCTAACCCGGAATAAAGAGTGTGTGGTCAGCTGACAAGAGAGGGTGAAGTATCAGGGGTGGGCAGGTACCTGTTCCATCCATTCAGCCAGAAAGGATATGACATCACTGGCATGTCCTTCACTGTGTGCTGTTTTAGGTAAAGACACATTTAAGGTGACGATCAGTCCACTGGACAGGCAGGAGCACATCCGTATCCACGTGCCCCCTCCCCTGGACAGAGGGGATGGATCCCTGGTGGTGAGGTACAGGCTCTATGGCTCTGTGACCAACGGCCTGAAGGTGGACGTCCTGTACCAAGAGGCTGCTGTGGCCCAGTCCCCATACACTATACAAGGTTTGTGTCCTGGCATATACTGTATGTATACTTTATTTAATCAAGAAGTTACACTGAGATCGAGGTTTGCAAGTGAGACCCGAGTAAAGAATCTAATTAATATCAAACAGAAATACTTAAAGTGGAAATAAGAAAAGATAAATCCCCCAAAATTGGAGAAAAATATCAAGTTTTAATTGATCTAAAACCCCTCCTAAGGGCTTATTATATTTATTTAAATACATCTAAAACGGCATGCAACACACATTGGATTTGGATATGCACTAGAATAACAGCCTCCTTAAAGCTCTTTAAACAGGAAAATAAAGGAAGAAAAACCTTTTGGAAAGATCTGGCTTCCAAGGCGACAAGACAGTGCACCACACTATAAAGGGCTGTGATGCAAAGGAACGCCCACGCTGCTGAATCACCACTGCATAACCACAATGACCTAAACAGTTAGCTATTAGGCAAGGCTACCCAAGATGCTTTGAAGCATGCAGAGAGATGATGTAATATGAGGTCCGTCCCTTCTCAGAAAAGTCACTCATCAGCACTGATTCACATGTAGATACATATTATTTGTGGTCAACTTTAAATGTGTGTGTGTGTTGTGCACAGGGCAGCAGTGAAATATAATAAGAATAATACATGAGATTTATATAGCGCTTTTTCTGGCAACTTTTAGTCGCTTTACATGGCAAATAAATTAAGAAAGAAAACAAGCAACTTGCTTGAGGGATAAGAAACTATTATAAACTGTTTAAAAGACAGGACAGGTCCCCAATATGATGTAGGATAGAGGGAACAAATGCCCACCTTGCGTTGACCTATAGCCTTACTTCCTCCATTAGGAAGTGTTAACCTTTTCAATGTCCAGGTCCAATCTATCATGAGTACTGCCACTGTCCGGAGCCCCATGCCGCCGCGTGGCAGAGCCTGCTGCGGTGCCCCAGTGAGGAGCCGCAGATCCAGGCAGACTTTGAACCTTTCCCCTCGGTGGACCTCCAGAGGCTCAGACAGGAGGTGCCTCACAGGTTCTCCAACAGAGGAGGCCTCATCCACTACGCCGTCATCGACAACCAGGTGTACCGCCGCTGTCTGGGCAAATACACCAGCTTCAAGATGTTCTCAGATGAAATGCTGCTCTCTCTAACCAGAAAGGTGTGTGTGTGTGTGTGTGTGTGTGTGTGTGTGTGTGCGCGCGGTTTGAAAAGGTTCTACCAAGGAACTTTCTGAAAATATTTCTGAAATAATTTTCCCTCTGATGATCAAATAATGCTTATTTTTAGATAGTTTTTCTTAATGCCTTTGTCATGGGTACGCTCACCCAGCTGGTGTAGTAAAAACACTACCTCTTTTGTCCAAAGGGGGTGCAAGAATGAACACAAACTGAAAGTTCCTCAGAGCAACTTTTAAGGATCATACCAATGTTTTTTTGGCACATATACTACTTGATGTAATATGTTCAAATTAAACCCAAGAGGCAGCTCGTGGCTTAGTGTGATTGCTGATGCTTTACTTTGCTGTTGAAGGTGAGGGTGCCTGATGTGGAGTTTTTCATCAATGTGGGTGACTGGCCGTTAGAGTCGAGGCAGACGGACCCTGTTCCCGTCTTGTCGTGGTGTGGCTCCACAGACACGCGGGACATTGTCCTGCCCACGTACGAGGTCACACACTCCACCCTGGAGACCATGAGAGGGGTCACCAACGACCTGCTGTCCATCCAGGGAAACACAGGTGTTACACACACACACACACACACACACACACACACACACACACACACACACACACACACACACACACACACACACACACACACACACACACACACACACACACACACACACACACACACACACACACACACACACACACACACACACACACACACACACACAGTACACGTGTTGAACTGTACGTTTGGCTCTAGTCATGTTCCACTAGTTCCCATAAAATAAAGATCACAGGATTCAGTTGTATCCACAGTCCAAAAGCATCCAAATTAGTTTTGAGAGATAATGTATTGCAGTGCTTAAGCGAATGAGCAAAGAAGCAGGCTGTAATCTGCCTCACTCGCATATGGAGCCTCTTCCATCATACATGTAGAGTGTCCACCAGGGGGAGCCCCAGGGTTCAACACTGGGACCTCTTTGTTTTACAGTGAACAATAGATGTAATGCTATGTGGAGAATGGTGACATCATGTTTTCATATTAGAGGCGTTTAGTCATCTGCAGTTTGCTTCTCATTTCACTCAGTCAAAGTGTTGTGATATAGAAGTGGTTTTAAAAGTGACGTACCTCCTTCTACCAAAACTTCACCTTCCATATATTGTCTCTACAACTGTCTACTAAAGCATATATAAAAAAAAGTTATTTTGTTGATTGACCTAGAATGGAAGTTTGAGTTACATGCAAATTCTTACTCCGTTTCTTCACATTTTCCTTTGGTTTTTGAGCTTTTAATCTTGAGCACTTTGCTTCCAGGGCCTCCGTGGGTGAACAAAACGGAGAAGGCCTTTTTCCGCGGCCGGGACAGTCGCGAGGAGCGTCTCCACCTGGCCTCCGTGTCCAAGGAGAACCCCGGTCTGCTGGACGCCGGTATCACAGGATGGTTCTTCTTCAGAGACAGGGAGGAACACGTGGGGAAAACACCACTGGTCGGCCTCTTTGACTTCTTCAAGGTGAGGCAAAATGAAGAAATCCACCTCTGACAGCTCTTTTAAATCAAGGCTGAAGACTTTTCTGTTTCCATTTTCAACCTGCAATTTTATTGTATTTAAATGTTCTATTTCTTTTCATTAGCTTTTAAATGTTTTATTTCTATTCATTCACTTTTCTAATTGTGTATTATGTATTGTAATCTCACCCCTGTAAAGCACTTTGAATGGCCTTGTGTCTGAATTGTGCTATAGAAATAAACTTGCCTCTTTATTATAATTCATTTAGATTGTGTTGTTTAGTCAAGGTAGGACGGACATTAACTTAAATGAAAAAGATGGAAGAAGCCTGAAAAGTTACATATTAAAGGTAGAGTCAGCGATTCTGGAGAACGCTTGGGCTCTGTAAACAGGCTTGTCGCTAGCAAAGGTTGGCCCCCTTTGTTTACCTATCCGTTTACAGAGCCTAGCTTGTGTATTAACACTGGATTTCTTTTCAGTGCACACACAGTAATGACAGCTTGTGAAAAGATATTCACTGATTTTGACTTCAGTGATTTTGACAACAAAGTGTTCTCCAGAATCACTGACTCCACCTTTTTTTTAATTTGTAACTTTTTTCACTGAGGCAGGGGCTTTTCCATATACATTTGTTTATTTAATATATCAGGTCTGTCTCACCTCGACAAACACAATTCCACATTTTAATGATAACTGGATTTAGAAAAAAATCCTCTCACTATACCCACTCTTTTTTTTCTTTCTAGTTCAAGTACCAAGTGAACGTGGATGGCACAGTGGCGGCGTATCGCTTCCCTTACCTAATGCTGGGGAACAGCCTGGTTCTCAAGCAGGACTCTCCGTACTATGAGTTCTTCTACAGCCAGCTCACAGCGGGCGTCCACTACCTGCCATTGAAGAGGAACCTGACAGACATCTTGGAGAAGATCCAGTGGGCCAAAGAGAACGACGGCGAGGCACAGAAGATGTCCCGAGTGGGTCAGCTAGCAGCCAGAGAGCTCCTGGAGCCCAGCAGACTGTACTGTTACTACTACAGAGTGCTGCAGACGTACGCAGAGCGCCAGACAGAGCGGCCAGTACGCCACGCAGACATGGAACTGGTGCTGCAAGAGGACGACCACACTCCACTATGCACATGTCAACGCAAAAGCCACCAAGAAGAAATGAACATGAAGGATGAACTATAATGAGGCTTTAATTATTGTCCTTTTTTTTCTCTCTCTCTCTGGAACATTCCTGTCGTGTACAGAGTGAAGACAACTGAATGTTCCCCATGCTCATAGGAAAATGCTCACAGCTGTCTCTCAAGTGGATGCTGCAGAAAGTCCTCCTTTTTAAAAATCAAAATGCCACTCTTTAGTTTTTACTAATGTCTGTTTTGTACTTTTTATTTTTTTAAAGCTATGGTTATTAATACGAGAAACTAATAATATGATGACTGTCGTGGAAACGTGCCTTTGTATTATGTATACAGTGTTATCTTAAAATAAATCCCATCTTTTCTAAATCTCCCTTTTTGACAGTTCACTGCAAGGTCTTTTTTTTTAATTGAGGAAGCTTTTGTCATTGTTAACAAGTTCAAGTCCAGATGTTTTATATTAACGCCGTGCTGTATTAGGGCTGTCACTTTTTCAAAAGTTTACAATGAATATGCTTTAACCAAAATTCCTAAATTCAGTACAGGCATTATTACCTTTCCTCCTGCGATGTCACACAGTTATACTATGTGTGTTCTGAGCGGGCAGTCGGATCACATTATGTATCTGCTGGGTCATAAAAGCAGAAACGGCCTGGTGACACTTTACAATAAGTGTACACTAATTAACTGTTAGTTTATGCTTTGTAAATGCATACTAAACATTAATACATGCTTAGGAAATGCTTAATAAGCCTTAACTAACCATTATTAGTTGATGCTTAACTAAGCATTAGTTAACTAAGCCTAGTTAATGCCTAACCAAACATTAACTAACCATTAATAACTAAGCATTAACAGTTAGTTAATAGGTATGAACTAACCATTAAGCACAAACCGTTAGCATTAACTAAGCATTAATTAACAGTTAATTAATGTACCCCTATTGTAAAGTGTTACCAATGGCCTTAACAGTGTTGGTCATTTCGCTAGCAATGGTGTGTATAACCATAATATATCCCATAAACTGATCCTGGATGCTTTGGAGTGGTGCTTGTCTGATTAGCCTGGCTTTGTTTGCTCTTTCACTTTGTTTATTACGTCAGGCCTCGCTGTCCTACTTGCAGACTTGGATTTGGAATTTGAACAGGTCATTACAGTTTCAATATTTTTCTTGCCGTCAATTTGAAAAAAGGTTTTGAATTTTGCAAAGTGCCAGCCCTCTGCAGTAGCCTGGTCCAACCAGACCGTCGTACTTCATTTCATTTGTACAGAAGGTCTGGAAGTGCTGTAATTGGCAAACGTTCACTCACTTGGAGGCGGGTGTCTGTTGAAGTTTAAAACTATTGGATCTGCCCAGTGCCACTCTGGATTAGCCAACCAATCACATCACGTTTGGTCAGACGTATGTCATGAGCCAGCTTCTGACGGTGTGTTTCAGTTGTACAGGGAAATAGGGAATTTCCGACTTCACTATATTGTAGTCTATGGATCTACCGGTACCTGGCAACGGTAACTTGCTAGAGCCTAACGTTTACTTATTTGGATGAGAAAGGTTGTAGGCGTCCATACTTTCGCGAGCAGATGCACTGGAACACAGACAGTTCGGAACTCAGAACTACCAAGTCGGAAATTTCCGAGTTCCGAGTATATCGCAGCATTCAACTGAAACTGGAGCGCGACTTCGACATCATCGTTCTCAGCCACTCGCTTTGATCGCTGATTGGACCGCCAAAAATTTGGACGAGCAGAATCCCACTAACACACTCCAGCCCCAGACTGACTACTGAAGTGAAATGAAAATTGAGCGGAAGTAGTATACTGTAGCTGGATCTCAATCCAGAGACCGGGTCCTTGGAAGGACGCGGTCTATGAAGGCTATAGCCTATGAAGGCCGATTCGAAGGACGAACGAGCGTTGTTAAACGAGACGGTCTCCGCAGGTCTCCGTTTACGAGCATATCCGGTTTGCGTAACAAGCCGTTACCTTGCGTGACGACTCGCCGCTCCTGTGCTGCCTAGCAACCCTGATTGCTGCCAACGGAGACGGCCCTGTCAATGGAGGAAAAAATAAAAAGAAGTTGCCTACCAGACGAAAAGAAAAAAAAGTACAAGAAAAAAAGAAAGGAAGATAAAAAAAGATGGAGCAACACGTTGCTGTTTTGTTATTTTTTATTTTATTTTATGCCATCTCTGGAAAAAACGCAATGAATCTTGGGATATGTTGGGCCACGAAGGATCCATCTGTTGCACCCTTCAAAACTGTGAAACAAAGGCTGCATTTCTCGGCCGCATATGAAGGAGCCTTGCAAATTGTTGCAAATGGAACAAGCCTTTGCGCGCCGCTATGACGCAATCTGTCTTCAAATGCAGCCTACGTAGGCTGCAACCCCTGAATCGAGATCCAGCTTCAGTTTGTTCTGTGGGGTTTGAGGTGTTCATGTTACTACAATAAATTATAATTTTAAATCTTTTTATCATAACCTAAGACGCTTTTTTTTAGCAGTCAAATTCTATTTCTTAGGCAGTAGGCGATAGATCTGCAATTTATTCATGGTAATTCATCCTTATAGTTATTTAGATATAACAGTCTAGTCCAAAATGGTAGACTGATAAAAGTGAACAACATTGGCATTCTTTGAGCCACACCTCTAGCAGGGATAAGAACTATGTTTTTTTCTGTGTGATGCCGACCGGTTTTCTGCCTCAGTTATGGTGTCCACTGTGGTATTTCTCTATAGCCTTCTACTCAATTAGTTTGTTCACGTGACTTAGCATCCTATAGGCAGCTTCTGTTTTGCCTCATTTCCTATTTAGCCTGATCCACTGGTCTGTTCTGGTTAACCTGCTGATTCTTAGGGTTAGTTACATGTTTTACAGCTCTTTCAAGTGCTTTTTGGAAAGATCTGTGACGTTGCATATGATAAGAAAAAAATATTCTCACTTTCAATCCTTTCTATAAAAAACAAAGAAAATGCAGGTTTATATTCATATTACACATAGAGTATTATTGACAACAATAAAAGTGATACACGATATTCTCAGATTTCTACAAACATGTGTTACATACCGTCATGTTTTTTGTACCGGCTGTATGCTCAGGTATTATGGTAACAGCATTGACACAACTTTGTAGTTGACAAGAAAACAGAGAAGACAAAAGAGCATATTTAACACTCCATGTTATTAATATCTTTATTATTTGATGCATTTGCTGCTTCTGTTAGTGCCCATGTAAAAATCAAGACCAACAGACCTTAACATCTACATATTTTTAGGCTGCTGCACATAAAAAACTCCTTTTTGATGAAGACATTTTGACATGTCACAAATACAACACATGGTAGACACATATTGTATATACCCCTCCTAAGTAGTACATACAGTAAATAAGTAAAAAACGCTGCAGTCCAAAAAGCATACAGGGAATTCAGCCATTATAGATGTCATTAGTTACAACTTTGTTTGACAGGTCAAACTGTCCACTTTGAGAATCATGTTAACCTGAATTATCTCAAGACAAACATAGAGAAATGTGTAGGCCCACTTAAAGGATGATTCTCATACTCCTCAAATTTGGGTATATTGTTTCCTTGTTTTGACATAATTTACTTTGCAGCAATTAAATCCAATTAAAATATATATTTTTACTGTAACACACACTGCAGTGGGACCTGCCTATAGCCTTACCCACTCAAACATAAGCACAATGTTACATTTATAAAAGCCATTAGGCTCTTTAATGGTGCATTCCTAAGCAGTATGCTTGATCTTGTTTTTGAATGACATGACATCATCAGATCAGGCTGTTCCAAAAGTGAACAGCAGAAAACTTGACAAGATTACTGGGTTGTGTTAAAACAATGACCAGAATTTTCTCTCAACAGGCATCTACTTAATCAAAGTCAACATCGCAGTAGAACTTGAGGCTATTTGTCAGGAGATGAATCAATAGCTTCCCCACCTCTCAGTCCCAGAAGTGTATTACTGTCTCAGTGTCTCATGTTGTTAACCATAAGAGTCCCTTTGGGTCAGCTGAACTTAATCATCAGAGTGAGAGGGTCTCCATCTTTCTTGGAGACAATGGCCTGTATCATTCCTGTAGGCGTATGGAGATACCTGGAACCTCTGAAGAAGTTCTCTATGAAGGCCCTGTTGATGTTGCACTTTCCGATGGCCTCGTCGAAGTTGTTGCTGAGGACGCCGTAGATGTTCTCCTTGTCGTTCTTCTTGCCCAGGAACAGGAAGAGGGCGTAGCAGTCCTTGCCGATAGAGGTGCAGAAGTCCACCATCCTCTCACACATGGTCTTGTTGCTGGCCTCCCTGTGGGCCATCTGGAGAGACTCGCTGTAGGGCTCCTGGCTGAGGGTGCTCCCCTCACCGTCCTCCCTATGGGGAAGGTTGAGGACCTGCACACAGATCTGGATACGAGGGTTCTTGGTGGGCTTCTCCAGCAGGGCCCACACCCAGTCTGCCCCCAGGAGGACCCTCTGCTCCGGGGTCATGGTCGTACAGTTGAAGGTGTCCGTCATGTTGAGGCTGACGCTCTCCGAGATGTAGGTCATCAGGAAGATCTGTTGGAAGAAAGGAAGTTTTTAAACTTATAGTGTGTTGTTTATTTCATTTGAAGGAATGGCGGTTTCAATCAAGCCATCGCCAAATGATTTGATACAAAGTTGATTTTAGCCTATCATCTCCACAAAAGTCTTTCTCTGTATTTTTCAGTATTGCAGCGTTCAAAGTAGTGTCGCTGTCGCATCCGCCACAGGAGCTCATAAAAATCCCAAGATGGGCCCATGAAATGTTTCAGTTGTTGATTCTACTGCTTAGAAAAAAAACTGGACTTATAGCATAAAGGTATAAAGTCAATGCGTGATGACCAAAGGCTTACCTCATGTAGATATGCGAAGACAGTGTTGTTGTTATAACTTAGGATTCCTCATTGTGGCAACAGTAGGTTACGCACTATAGCTTTAAAGGTCACCTAGTGTGCAACATACACAATTTCATGGGTTTTCAACATTTATATGGGTGTGTGGTGTTCTACAGACTCCCAAAGTATGAGAAAAAAAACACCCTCTATCTTTTCCTCCACCTTTCTGAAAACCTGTGTTCAAAAAACCCCAGTCTGATGTATCTCCCCTTATGACATTATAATGAGAAATATAAAGGGTTTGTTTGTACACTACACCATGAACAACAGTTTCTAGTATAAACCAGATTTACAATTTTGAACCTGAAAATTAGCATGATATGTGACCTTTAACCCCAAAAGCTATTGTGTCTAGTTCTATAGGTTTGCTGACTTTAGGATATGTGTGGTGGGTTACGGAACGACGTACCTGTGTGAGCACATCGGGGCTAGGTCGGAATTTGTTCTCCGGGTCTTTGAAGAGAAGGTACTCTTGAGTTCTGGATGAGGCTGCAGAGATGCACTGGTTGAATTGAGATATAAAATTGTTGGGTCTGGTGACCGATTGCTTTTTGAGGGTGGAGAAGATGCTGGGTTGAGGGTCCAAGAATGTGTTGTTCTGGAAGGGGTTGGAAGGGACTTTGCCGACAACCTGGCCCATAGTGGACCCAAAACGCAGGGCCGGAGTTCAGAGGGTGGTTTCCCTGATACACTGAAACGATACATTATGTACTATTTGAAATAAAGCTGTTATCTGAAACTGAAAAGTTCATTGGTGGGTAAAAGTTGAGTCTAGTATTTTGATAGGTCTACTCTTTTAGTTGCAACAGCAAACCACCACAAAGTCCCACCATTTTGAACTATTGATAATGTCCAATCTTGCATTCTTCTATTGTTTTTTCCGGTTGAATATAAAACAATCTACCAATGGTATGTCACCCCAAATACTGAATACAACAGTAACAACATGCGATGATGTCTTTAAAGAAAAAGCCATATGATCACTCACCAGGATGGGTCTGGAGGTTTCTGGAGATCCAAGTCCACTAGCTGCCCTCCGCTCCTGTCCCCTGCCCTGCTGAGATAAACAGTGTGCGTATGTGTGACCGTATGGTGTTGTGTGGAAGCCTTCACTCTCTTGACAGATACAGAACCTTTAGTAGAATAAATAGGGTTTCTTCTCTCAGGTTTGGAAGGGGGAGTTACTACTGTATTATCACGGGTGTGGTGTTTGCAACTTGTTAAAACTTTAAGTAGGTCAACAAAAGACTGATCATACCAGTTAACTGGTGAAAGCAGCTCAGGGACATGGGCTAAGCCTGAAGGGTTTGATGGGTAAACAAAAAACTGTCTTTTTTCCGATAACAAGCGCAAAGGAGAACTTGCGTAGGTTGGGAGCTTTTAGTTTGGATGTCGGGGGAGTTGGTTTACTATACCAGTGAGTTAACGCACCTGAAATGTACGTCATAACATTAGCCTGAGGTAACTTTCTTAATCCATTACCTTGTTTCCACACAGAGGACCCGGTCTGTCAAAGTGTTTTTATTTTTTACAACCAAGCGTAATAATCCACTGCCCTTCCGTGCCCATTCAGTTGCTTTTTTACACATTCACATCTATACATCAGAAAAATATGTTTTGAATGTTCAATTCATGCCCTTAGTTGACTGTGTCAGTTACACTCACAAAAACAGAGCATATGCTATACAATAAGGTCACATAAACAGTCATTTGTGTTGGGTACAGTGTGCTTTCCCACTGAAAACAGCTGCCTGGTTGTGAAAAAATAAAACGTGAAATAAAAGATGCTAAAAAGCCCTAAGGGTAACTGTAGAATGTGGTGATTACTCGCTTTCCCCTTACACAAATGAATTAGATCCACTTTAATATAAAAATACCGTTCAGTACAACTGGAGACAATGATTCAATTACAATTTTGACCAAGATATACTAAGCTGGACATGTCCTAGTTTGAGATACACTTTCTGGTGGACAAACTATGGTAACAGTTTCTAAATGATCTCAAATCAACTTTCTTCCTATTTATCAACTGAAACATATTCAGCAATACCAGTGTTTCTACAATAAGCTAATGTTGGCCTATAATATCAACTGTGCAGATGTGTATGTTCGGCATGTTATGAAGACACTCACCAATAGACCAGTGTATCTCTTATTGTATAATAAATACCATCATTCATTTCCACTCATTCGTACTGAAATCATTCATGTTCCATATTGTCTGCTGGGATAAGAGCCAACAGCTCTGAGAAAATAACCAGTTTGTTGCACCATATGCTGGTAATGTCTCTGAATTTCATAAAGATAACATTGAGGAACTTCAATATAATTTCCACTTTGTGTGTGTGTGTGTGTGTGTGTGTGTGTGTGTGTGTGTGTTTATTTGCCACTGATTCATCCATTTTCAACCTGTCTCTTCTTGTGGCTACATTTTTAGCTGAACTTCCATTTGTTACACACAGTAAACGCTTAAAGTCTTGCACCATTTCATCACAGATTCCATAAAAAAGAAATGATACTCTGCATATGTTATGATATAAACAAGGAATAGTTGTATACCAGCACAGTATATACAGTACACAGTGGTCAGTATTCTCATTATAGGTTACATTGCATAGGGAAAGCAGTACAAAAAAATGCCCGAAGTAGTGAGTTAAAGCCAGAGTGCGGAAATTGTGGTGCCCCCATGAGTAATTATAACACTGTTGGCGCAACCACATGAGGTAGCCTAAGCCTTCAGTGATCACGAATGGATTTTTCTGTACGTCCAGGTTTTTTTCTGTAGAATCAACAAGTGAAGCATTTCTTGGGCATTTCAGTTTGTAAACACTTCCCATACTGAGAAATACAGAGAGAGTTTTGTGGAGCTGATAGGCTTAATCAACTTTGTGTCAACTCGTTTGCCGGTGGCCATGAACGTAAAACGACATTCACATATAAAAAAGTAACGCACTATAGCTTTAATTTCATTATCGTACAAAAAAACATCTGTTAAAGAGCCTTGATGACTGTTTTCCACAAGCCCACTGTTTCTGTTTCTGAGTTACTAGTTGACTAGTAGAGGAAGTTGTCAGAGCTCCTCATTGCAGTGTTAGGGCGGGCTTTGAGGTGTCAGGTTGCTTGCTACAGGTCACTGTGGTTGATTGACAGCATTAGTTAAGCCAACAGAGTCGCCTCATTGTCCTTCAAACTAGCGCCGTCTGCGACCGCCGCAGCTCCTTCCGCAGCTCGTCTCGGCCCAGCAGGTACTGGAAGCAAAGCATCATGGGAGTAGTAATGGGTTAGAGAGTTTGGCTTTTGTCACTGAGCAAAGATCAGTCAACACATTCAGTTCCAGTATATGAGGATATTTTGCAAACAAATAAGGCCACCAGAGGCTCTTATTTTGTGTCACAATTGCTCTATGTTACAAAACAGAACAAACGCGAGTCATTTTTATGTATGAGCGCAAACTTGACTTATGATTCCACATTAGGTTTATGGAAAGGGTTTATGGAACATTGAGGGTTGAGGGTGGAGCCAGCGATTCTGAAGAATGCTTGCTGTAAAATCATTGAATATTTCCTTAGGATCCGCTACCTTTCCATACTGTGCGCACGCTGTGTTAACACAGCTCTGTAAACTGCTATATAAATCAAAGGGTATGTAAACAAAGAGGCCCACACATATAGCAACATGCCAGTTTAAACAGCCTAGACTGTGTATTAACACTGGATCCAGTAAGGAGGGGTAGCCGATCGTGAGGAGATATTCACTGATTTTGACAAAAAATTATTTAGACAAAAGGTGTTCCCCAGAATCACTGTCTCAACCTTTAACGGAAAATGAAAGCTATACTTATTTATTTCCCAGGTTGGAGCACACTCAGCTTCCCTGCAGAGCCATGGCCCCCCCTGAAATCTTACTGGCCACCCTAGTGGCCCCCCCAGTTCGGATGTTTTTTTTTTGTTTTTTTGTTTTTGTTTTTTTGGAATATTTATTTTCCTGATATGTTCAGAGATGATATGTATTTATTCTTTTGTTTCTTAACTTTTTTTTGATAGGTAGTTGCCACGTTCATCACAAAAACACTCCAATCCACTGATATGAGATGAGTTTGCAATTTTCAAGTACTAAATTAATGGTAGGACTGTGGCCACTAGAACTGGTCTCTGGTCAGCAAAGGACTTGAAAACAGCATAAGTGTGCTTGTGACACGCGTGCCGCCCATACACGTGTATGGGCATGTGCCCCAGCAGATTTTTGAAGTTTGTAGTTAGCAAGTGTAACATGGTCTTAGTAAGGGCAGAATTTCGTAAATAAAGGTTTATTTTTTAGCAAGATATTTGGTCAAAAGCTAGTAGTCATCCGTCCCTCTGTCCAGTTGTTAGGCATTTGGCTGATAGCAAGTTATGTTGTCTTGCTAATTTTACTATTCATCTGAACTGAAATAAATGTTGACTTTTTCCTTTATTCTCTTCCCCAGAATGCACCAGAATGCTTCGACTACATGTTAAAAACACAAACAAATCTTTTGGGGGATGCCCCCAGACCCCCCTTCAGGGGTTTAGTTTGCTGACCAACATTACAATGGTTAACATGATTTGGGAATTTGGGATTATAAATCATCTTTGAATCGGTTGTACAGCATATCACATGCTATTCATTCAGGTGTGCGATGGCCACCCCACTCTAGCTCTGTGGCCCACCTTGGCCACCCCAGTCAAAATTTCCTGGAAACGCCACTGCTGCAGAGACATTGTAAATGTTCCTGAAATAATAAAGCTATGCTACAATTACAATTACCTTTACTCTTAAAATGTTGTAACTCAATAGTAAAAAGGATTTAATTATTAGAGATTCTCAGACCAAATATTTCCATCTGAATTAGTTAGGTAATAAAACAAGGGTAATATTCATTTTGTATTTGGTTGTTTTTCAAAACCCCATGGATCAACTATTTTTGTGACTTCATTGTGGAGCGGCTAAGTGCTTATATTTTCGTCAGAATCTTCAGTTGATGATACAAGCGTGAGAATTGACATGAGCAGTCTCCGTGGGTCACTTGACAAGAAAATTGTCCGAGACATTTAAATTATGAATTGGAAAATGTCTCATAGAAATGTATTGGGTTTTTTAATTTTTTTTTTGTTCATCATTTTTGTCTGTGACCCATGGAGACTGCTCATGCCAATTGCCACGCTTGTATCAACAATTTTAATTAGCACTTAGGCGCTCCACTACAGCAAGAGAAAATACAATAGACTGACCCTGATGGGCCTGATAACAGCAAGTAATAAAGTTATAGTGAGACGGTTTCTCTCTACTTTCTGTCTCAATGTTGTTTTGCTCCCTGAGAGAAACTCCACAGAGCTTTCCATCTGACTGACTCAAACTTCTGTTAAAGCCGATGAGGAGCAGTTACTCTGCTGCACGCGCCATTAGCAGCAGCTTGTGTGTGTTGGTGCTTACTGTGAGGTTGTTGATGCTTTCAGACAGAGCTTCTATTTGCAACATGGTATCCTCTGTGATCGCCATCTGCAACACACACACACAAACACACACACACACACACACACAATAATAATAATGAAGCCATTATAAGTCACGATTACAGACTTTCAGTGAGTTGTAAGGCTTTAGTTAGGCTATATAGCAATTCCTGTCATTTGCATCCTTTAAGTAGACAGAAGGGAACTGTACATTGACATTGAGTCATTCTCAAACATGCACTTCCTTTGTCACCTTTAACACAGGCTGCGTTCCGAATCGCATACTTTCTACTATATAGTATGTAGAAAAAAGATTTAGGATGTCCCGATTCTTGTGGCCAGATTTAGGATGGTTAGAATACCCGGATGGTCTACTTCATGCGGCCAAGATTGTTAGTGTTGAAAAGTGCATCCTATTTGGGCGATTCTGACCCACAATCCAGTGCGCACGTGAAGTGACGTAACATCGACGAAGCCTATAGGTCCATGTTATGAAAACAAACGGGGATGCGACGGATATGAAAGCAAGAGGCAAGATCAAGGCGCAATGTTATGATGAATTAAGAGAGAAAAGTATGTCCCAATAGTATGCCTACTGCATCCTAACTAGATTCTTTTTATCGTCAGATGTAGTATGTAGAATAGAAAAAAGAAAGAGTATGCGATTCGGAACGCAACCACAGTTACCGTGTGGTAATGGTCGGCAGCCATCTTGTCTGAGATTGACAGCCGGCATGATGGTGAGGAGGAGGATGATGATGGAAGCGGGTTAGTGTTTGATGCAGACATGCCATCCATAGAGCGTAGTTTATTACTTTACATCGCACATTACAGTTGTCTCAGAGCTTCAAAATCATTCTGCACACTCATTTTTCTCTGTGTCTTTGGGATTGATATCGCTTTAAAGCTATAATGCGTAACTTCTTTATGTGGAATCCTGAGTTATTACAACACTGTCGGCGCATCTACACGAGGTAAGCCTTCGGTGATCGCGCATGGATTTTATACCTTCACTTCGTGGGCACTTCTCGGGATTTTTTCTCTCACCTGCACCAGTGTCGGCTGTCGACAACAGTTTATAAACGCTGCCATACTGAGAAATATACAGAGAGAGATTTGTGGAACTGATAGGCTTAATCAACTTTTTGTAGACTCATTTGGCGATGGCTTGAATTTAACCAATATTCATTTATATGGAAAAGTTACACACTATAGCTTTGAAGAAGAGAAATACAGAATATAGTGAACGCTTTCTGAAGAACAGACATGTATTGTACCTTAAAACAAAAATGGATACAAAAATAATTCAATGCTAATTCTACTCTGACATATCTGGCTTTTGTGTGGAAGGAATGGAATCAGCTTTACACATGTATGATTTTGTTTATTAAATGATTTGATAAATTCTGTTTGACATTTACATGACCACATGGTTCCTCTCACTTTAGTGGAGCAGGATTTTCTTCACTATAAAAATACTATTACATCAAATATGAAAATAACAGTACAAAATCATCACCACCTCAGGTTCAAACTAAACATGCCATCGTTTTATCATATCCTCTGCAATGACATAAATATTTAAATAAAAATCCCTCTGTCATTGTATGCAAATATTGCACAAGTTCATCTCAAAACATGTGACAGAAGAACCGTATTCAACTGGAAAACCAAAGCTGTAAAAATGATGTGATGACTGACTCACGTATAAAAAAAATCATCTTATTGTGGTTCACAAATTGTTAGAATAATGGCTTTATAATACTGTACAACAAGAGAGATGTCCATATACAGTATATATAAATATATATACTGTATGGATCTATAGGAAGTGGAGTCCAGAGAGATGCAGAGTTCTCTTAACATGAGTTAGATCATGGCACAGGTTTTTGTCAGGGTTGAGGTCGGGTTAGTTAGTTAGGCATCTGACTGGAAAATGGAACCAAAAAAATACGTGTTTGTATTCAGCATCTGAATCTCTTCACCCGTAAGGCACAGAGTGGGGGGGGGGCTGTTGAGGAGCAGGGGGAAGGGGGGGTGCAGGGAGGGTATGGGGGCTGAACGGGATTATATGAGGTCGCAAGCAAAGGAAGCAGGATAGCAGTAGTGACAGTGGCTGATGGGTAAAAAAAAAGCGTGTGGCAAGACAGCTGTCGCCATGTTGCTGTTGTCATGGAGATGGGTCAGCTGCTGTGCTGTTGCCGTCATCATCACGGAGTCCCCACCTGGTCCCTGGCGCTGCCCGGCTCTCGGTCCAGGATGGGGCTCAGGCCTCTGAAGGCAGAGTGGGGCCGCTGTGGGGCCTGGGTCTGCTGCCCCGGGGCCTGAGACTGCTGCCCCGGGGCCTGAGACTGCTGCTGCTGCTGCCGCCCTACACCGTTAGAGGAAGGCTGTCCACACTGAGGAGAAGAGGAGGACAACTGGACCGGACACACGTAGTCTGTGGATTCATCAGACCGTCTCCTCCTCAGGTGGGTCAGGTTAGAGAATCCCAGCTTCTTTGGCTGCAAGTGAAGGAGACATGAAATGGACCAATCAGAATGGAGGGACAGACCATGATATGACAAGTGTGTTCTTGAGATGCGTTACAAGCTACATGTTAGCGACAGGCGACATGAGGTCTTTTGTTGTGTGTCTTTTGAACGTCACATGATCTGTCTGCGGTGTTACTTTATACTTAAGTGTTGCATTAAGTGCGTGTAAGGAATACATTGCTGTTTCCACTGTCAAAGGTGGTTAAGGGTACCAAAATAAAGCGAGCCGTCCAGTACCTATTTTTAGCACCCTTTCATGGGGGTACCAAGCCGTCCCTAAAGGGTGGAGCTAAACACTGCAGTCCGTTGATTGATCGACTGAATAATTTCGGTGCCAGAGATGAACCGCTGTGTGTAGATAGCTAGACCTAGGCTTACCGTGCCGAACCAAAGCGTGCGGTTCCTCAGTGGAAACGAGGCCAACAGTATGTGATGCCATGCCACAACAGACAGCGGCAGCTTATAGAAATGTGTCCTCTCCTCTCAGCTTGCTCTTGCTGACTAAAGCCACTGACACCACACACACAGCACTATTGTAGTATAGGATATCACTTGGAAGCTGGCTGGCCCTCAGGAGAAGAAACCCACACGCACACAAAATACATCTATTTATTTTATTTTTTATTTTTTTACAGTCTATTTAGCCTTCTCGGTTATATTTGTCCACACACCTACCCGCATAACCATTTAGAGCTCATGGAGTATCTGAAGAAAAAAAAATGTTGCGTCCAAGGTGATAAATGGGTCACAGTAAGCATTCGTTGGGGTTTTTTTTGCGGGTGGATTATTCTTGGGTTTTCTTGAGCAGAGCAGGGAGGGATTTAAGAGCCTGGGATGATGGGTGGTAAAGCTGAGAGGAGGAGCACAGCACTCTCCGGCTTAAACAAAGTGAAATGGCAAAGGGCTTAAAGTGCGCTGACACACCAAGGCTTCACCTGCTCAGATTAAGGTGCTTTCTCTCACAAAGGCAGGAAGGGCAGCTGTGTGTGTGTGTGTGTGTGTGTGTGTGTGTGTGTGTGTGTGTGTGTGTGTGTGTGTGTGTGTGTGTGTTTGTGTGTGTTTGTGTGTGTTCTCCTAATGCAGCATTGTTTTAGGGGAAAACGGGGTAATTTGTCACACAGGTTGGTTGTCACAATCGTTATATCTTGGAACCAGAAGGCGCTGTCTGTGAAATTTTGATATGTAAATATCCAGGATTGGGATCAGGTCACCTACATAGTCTTCCTTGGAGTTAGACTGCTGCATTTGAGGTGAGAGGACTGTTAGTGTTTTTCATGTCAAATTGAAAATATTTAGCTCCTCAGTATTTTTCTTCTAGGCTTTTACACAATGGGTTTATAACAAAACACTTGTTACCCATACAAAGTGTGAAGGGTAAACTATAGTTTAGATTGTGGTTAGCAAGCTAATTAGTTGTCAGATGGTTGTTGGCCTTGATGCTAGCAAGAAATTCAAGTTGGGGTTGGTTATCAAATTTTTGGGGGGGTTGGTTGTCACATGTTATCTCAAGGCTGCAGCCACAAAAGGAACCCAATAACGAAAGAAATTGTCAAGCTGTATCCTCACTGACACCCCAGAGAAGGAAAGAATAGAGCAGGAAAAGGCAGCTAGCAAGCAAAAGAAAAAAGGGCAACAAAATCAAAACAACCCAGTGCATCCCAAACTAGACCAGCTGCCAAGGCTACATTAAGTTATGTAGGCCTATTTGTCAACTTGACAATGCAATTAAACTTTCAAATTTAGATCTGCTTTCTTGCTTTCTTTTTAAGATTATTCCCATTAAGATTACATTGTGACAAACAACCCCATAGTGTTTGACAACCGACCCCTTGATGGGGTTGGTTGTCACAATGTGTAAGGGTGTCTTTGATGATTAATTTCTTCTTTATTATAATAAGATAGAAAAAGTGAGGGTTACACATTTCAAGCCAACACCTTAAGCTTCAATTTAATATAGGAATGACTATTGAAAGATATTTAGGTGATAAGCAATTCTCACTAGAGTAAAAAGTGTGCCTACTTACCCCGTTCTCCCCTACTTGTTTTTAGTGGTGACCCTGAATAGTTGAGTATCAGACTATTCATTGGAAGGAGCCCAATTCGACTGCCAATCACACAGTGGAATAGTCGCAAAATGTGGTTATGAAACAAGGCTTCTCCTATTCCGGCTACATGGGACTGCTGATATCAATGATGATGTGTCGCCTACTGTGGTATCAACATCAGCCTATAACTATCAATCAATGACCTTTGTGTGTGTGAATGGTAGACCAAGTCACAATAAAATGAATTATTTATGCCACATCAAGAAGACAAACTGTAGTTGGGTGTTTTAGTCTGGTGTGTGAGACAAATGGAATCCAATGTCGGAGAATATGGATCAATGAGCAAAAAAAAAAAAAAACATGATTCGGCCATTATTCGATTATAGGCAAGATTGGACCAATCAGATTGGACTATGTAAATTCTTAGTCGGGGACAGCCCTACTTGTATTCTGTTACCTTGACTTTAGCAGTGATGCTGAGTGGGCTGTAGCCCGGTGCCTCTGTGTACTCTCTCTTCTCGCGCTGGGCTTGTGTTCCCACCAGGCTGTGGAAGTTGGTGGAGAGGTGGCGTCTCAGCAGGGTCTTCTGAGAGGGGATGTTGAGCAGCACGGCCAGGGAGTCAGCATTAAACCTGGGCTCCAGCATCTGGGAGGGGGGAGGGGAGAGACACATTTAAAGCCTCTGGAAAACCTGCTCGAAAATAGTCAAAATCAATATGTGTTAAGTTAGGTGTCTCAATAATATTTCACATAAGTATTATCAGACTTAGTAAAAAAAATAACACAGCTTTTCCTAGTGTCTAGTCCCATCTATGGGCCTGGCTGTATCAACCGGTCTCCGTGGCAACAGCTATTGTTTTTATAGAACGTTTGGGGCAGAGAACTGCTGTGATTGGTTCAAGATACTTACTGTGTCATAAGAACCAGAGCAAAGCCCATCTCATCCAATCCAAATTTCTGTAAAGTTTATCAAACTTAATTTAGAATATCTTTCAATTGGATTGATAAATATGCCTGAGTCTTTTCAGACACTTACTATCGTGCAACTAACATGATTTTGTGGATTTGGGTTAACGGGCTTTAAGATGCTTTTCTGTCCCATACACTGTGTGATCAGGTGTCACTCACTATCAGGCCCCCGTGCACGCCGCTGCCCCTCAGGTTGGGAGCGTACTCTGCCAGATCCACAGAGCGGAGCCACTCCATCACTCTGTGGTTAGACCACTGCACCACCTCACCGGGAGAGAACTGATTCTGAAACACACACACGCACGCGCACACACACGCGCACACACACACACACACACACACACACACACACACACACACACACACACACACACACACACACACACACACACACACACACACACACACACACACACACACACACACACACACACACACACACACACACACACACACACACACACACACACACACACACACACACACACACACACACACAAAAATTTCAATTTAAAACCGTCAAATAAATGTAACATTTAAAAGTTCACATATGAATAGAAGAGAAACATTACGCTCAAATTGAGGAACAACCAGTCATACAGAAACATAATAGTTAAATGACATTATAAGAAATTCATCACACGATCATAAAACACTGACTGACCTCGTTGCCTGGCCTGCGTTTGAGGCAGTTAGGGTGGAACCGGTTGACGTGGAGGACGTGGATGGCACACTTGATGCTGAGGTGATGCAGCTGACTGCTCACTTTGAGGAATAACAAGTCGTTCTGGGATGGACAGGGGACAAGAGAAAGTCAGAATCTTTACTCTACATGGAAGTTTTTCGGTGTGGTGATTGTAATCCACAGGAAAATGAAAACGAAGCGCTTCGAACCTCTCCGAGTGTACTAAAATTGGATTCGATGAGTTGTTATTTGAACCAAACTTACCACGGTGAGATAGCGCAGCATCTGCCCATCCACTCTGCCTTCATTAAACTGGTCCTTGTACTGAGGAAGGCCTATGTCATCCAGCCAGCCTTTGGAACATAGAACAACATCACAGTATTAATGTTGTAATGAAGTCATTGTCAGTGAATGGTTGAGTGGAGTGTTTTGGCTGTCGGCACGTACGAGTGACCCATATGTAGTCCAGCTGTGCAGACTTCTCCAGCTGTTTGCTGCTGAAGGTCTTGACGGCTAACTGAAGCTTCTTCCTGTGCAGCGGGTTCTTAATGGCCAGCTCCTGCAAACACAGTCAGATCAATCACTTGTCTGTGTGTGTGTGTGTGTGTGTGTGTGTGTGGGGGGGGGGGGGGGGGTGGGGGGGTGGGGGGGGGTGTGGGGGGGTGGTGTGTGTGTGTGTGTGTGTGTGTGCATGTGTTGTCTTTGTGCTTCCATACTTTTTTGGGGCATTTTTAAATATCAATGAATGAAACCTTAAATAAGCTGGAATCTAACTCACTGCCTTCAGTTTACCACACATGCCAGATCTCCGGAGCCACTGCAGCTCTCACACAATATGTATGTAAGGCTCAGGATCCTGGATGCCTCCACACATCCAATCACCAGCGATTTTACATCTTGGCACATTAAGCATGCTACGTGCCTATTGGCTCACTGACGTTGCTTAGATCAACCCCTTTCAGAATTGAAATTTGGTATTGAACAAGTATGACAAGACATGTATGATTCTCCATGGATTGAAGGAATTTCGGTCTGTGCCATTAAAGTTATGGAACCTCGATAGCTGGTCCTACTTGTAACGGATATATCAATCCACAAGACAACATAAATAAAGAATATACCATTGCCATTATGATGAATTATGAATTATTAGGAAGACAATGAGCCTGATCAAAAGAGACATGCAGGTTTCGGGGGCTCTGAGGTGGATATTGTGATATTTTGAAGGGGGGAAACTAACAGGCAGGTGGATAAGCAGAGAGACAGGCGTTGCTAAATGGCAAACAGACAGACAGACAGCAAGAATGATACGACAGGTAGAACTGAAACATATCTGACGGGCTAAATGGAAGATTCTCTGGTCAGGTAAACCAACCGGTCCAGACAGATGTCTCACGTGCATCGTTTAGTTAAATGAGTGCTAGTTTGTATGTGTGTGTGTGTGAGTGTTTCTGTGTGTGTGCGAGTGTGTGTGAGTATGTCTGTGTGCGTGTATGGGTGTGTGTGTGAGTGTGTGTGAGTATGTCTGTGTGCGTGTATGGGTGTGTGTGTGAGTGTGTGTGAGTATTGTATTGTATTGTAACCTTTATTTAACCTCGAAAGATCAATTGAGGGGTGACCCTCTTTTACAGTACGTCTGTGTGCGTGTATGAGTGTTTGTGTGTTCGAGTGTGTGGGGGTGAATGCGTGTGTGTGTGTGTGTGTGTGTGTGTGTGTGTGTGTGTGTGGTGAGTGTGCATGTGTGCGTCTGTGTGTGTGTGACAGCGTGTGTGTGTGTTCCAGTGTGCGGGTGTGTGTGTGTTCCAGTGTGCGGATGTGTGTGTGTGTGTGTGTGTGTGTGTGTGCAGGTGTGTGTGTGTGCCTGTACCCTCTCTAGGTCGTGTGAAGAGGCTGACAGTAGAGTCTGCCCGCTGGTGACCCAGTGTCGGGCGAGGGCTCTGTACTGACACAGTCCTATCTCCTCCATCCACTCACACACCTGCTCTGTGCTCCACGCAGAGAAAGGTGTCTTGAGGTCCCTGAGATAGAAACGTTAAGTATAGAAAAACTGGTTTAAAACTCAAACTGGAATCACATACAGTGTATTTTATGTACAGCCATTTTAAAATGCCTAAATAAGGAAGTTAATATTAGCCGTTCTTTTTGAAAAGTAGATGGAGGCAGACCTTTAGGAGTGAATATTCCATTGAGTTAAATTACTGCAAATGCTTGTAATTTGTTAAGGCTATATTTTTGGTAATGTATTTATGTTCAAGAAAGCTCATTATGTACACTTGGAAGACCATTTTCCATTTTTCATCACAGTGCGAAATGCAGCTTGTACTTGTAGGCCCCAAGAGCCATGGCCAGATAGACACACGTTTGAATTGTCCCGGCAGAGCAAATTGACAATTAAAAAAAAAAAAATCTACACACCCCCTGAGAGCCCCACTTCTCAATCCCAGTGGAAACACTGCCATGTAAATGTGCTTTTGGTCAAACAAGAAAAAAGGCAATGTCAAAGTAGGAAAGTAATATAATCTTTAGGCAGAACATGAATGTACCAGTATGCCAAACAAGCCAAAGCAGTAAAGTAGAGGCTGCCAATGATCTACAAAGACATGAGATCAACACTGTTTTTGCAGGCTAGTCAGATGCTGAGCACATCTCCGGTACATTGAGACACTGTACACACACATACTGTGTATTTTGAAATCACCCAGAATATGTGTGAATATAAATGTGATTTTTTTTTCTTCATACCGTGTGTGTCCTGAAGCGGCCAGTCTTGGTCCAGCCGTAGCCCTGAAGCCTCCTCTCTTGAACTCCCCCAGCTCGGGGTCTTGGACCTGGGATGGGCTTCCAGACTGACTGCGCCGAATCCTGGAGGATAATAACAATAGAAACATCGATGAGTGTGAGAGAAGGGAAAAATGAGTGTGAGGCTGTCTGTGTGTGTGTGAGCAAAATCAAATCATTAATATGAACAATACAGCTCCGGAAAGAGACCAGTTTGGATATTTTCTCAAATCTTCATCTCTACATAACTTATTAAAAAAAGCTCTTAATGACCAAAAATTAAGTGGAAGGAATATGGTAGAAATGTTGTCAGTAGTTTGTATTATAAAATTAAAAAAATTCATTTTACTCAAACATATGCCTATATATAGTAAACAAGAGACACTGGGAGCTGTATGTTGTGTAGGTACAAGCTTCTATCATGTGTAGATCTTCGGTGAACTTACTTTCCCCAGAGCTTCTTGATGCCTCTGTGGCTCTTCCGGTGCTCCGGGGAGACGGGGGACTGTTGTCCAGAGTCCACCCCAGAGGACAGAGGGGACTGGTCGGACAGGACACTCTCCTCGGGCTTCTCTGGATGCTCTGACACGCAGAAAAACACACACACACACACAAGAGTGGAATCACTATTAAGGTGCTTGAACAACGCAAGGACAAATCTTGGACCCAACATTTAAAACTGAGAGATGATATTATTTGGGCTTTAGGCTTCAAGTCAAAATAACCACCACTAAAATACAATTGCGGTGAATGCCCACTGTAGTCCTGCTCAAAAGGTAAAGCACACAGGGCTGTATACTGGAAGCCTATTTGTACAGCTCCTCGTAAAGCAGCGTCATTGTAAAGCTGCACCAATCAATGTTGTTTGTATTGACGATGGACCAAATGACTTTTTTTTTTCAAGAATCAAGCTTGTAATGACAAACCCACGTTTCTCGAAATCGGATGCTCATGTTGTTCCTCGTCTGATCGTTGTGAAAAGAGGCAACTGTTTGTTTGCTAACACCTTAACCACGCCATAACCACATTTTTTTTTTCTGTGGCCCAAAAGAACAATCAACAAATGCAGCTTTAATACTAATATATGATTCCCCCTTTACTACAATGAAGAACAGGTAGAGTCTCATGCCAGCTCACTGATCTATGAAGGATCAGAAGCAACAGGACACACACACACACACACACACACACACACACACACACACACACACACACACACACACACACACACACACACACACACACTGGGGTTGAGGTTCAATAGGCCTATACCCACCAATATCATACAGGTCATGTTTTCCAGGAGATCCTGAGGCAGAGGAAGGTTAGTGAAGTGAGAAGGAAACAAGCAGACAGACAGGCAGAAGCAAGCATTAGTCACACCTTCTAAACCTCCAAAATAAATGTCATACATACACATACTGTACAAGAGTGTCAATCAGCAACATGCAATGTCTGAAAGCCTCAGGCAGGGCCAGAAGAAAAAGATACTTTTTACTTGTTTAAATGAAACCTTTCTATAGATACTGAGAGTGTGGGAGGCTCTTTGTTATCTTGTCAGTGCAACAGCCATTTGTGAGAGGACACCTGGGTTGACTTTGTCTCACGACCGAAGGTGGTGCTGGACAAACTTCATCGACAGTCTCTTGCCAACCTCACTATATGTCCAGAAGTTTAGAATAATTTTTTATTTGACACCCGTTTTACTTCTGTGCTCTCTCTCTTGACTTGCTCTTTCTCAGCGACACCCTCCTTCAGTGGTGGAGAGTGTCTGTGGGTGAGGCAGTGAGTGAGATCATACAGGGGGCCATGTCAGGTTGCATCCATGTTTGTTTTACTCTGGACGTCTAAGCTCGTTGAACTGCACACATCTTTAAGCCTGCCCTCTCACCCCTCCTGCTTTAAGCCCTGTGTACGCCGATACATGGGCGGCTGTGTGCTTATATGCCTATTAGCTTTGAGAGAGAGAGAGTGTGTGTGTGTGTGTGTGTGTGTGTGTGTGTGTGTGTGTGTGTGTGTGTGTGTGTGTGTGTGTGTGTGTGTGTGTGTGTGTGTGTGTGTGTGTGTGTGTGTGTGTGTGTGTGTGTGTGTGTGTGTGTGTGTGTGTGTGTGTGTGTGTGTGTGTGTGTGTGTGTCTCTGTGAGTGCTGATGCGAGGGGAGCCGGGCTTTATCTTGGACAGCTCTCTGAGTCATGAGGGAGGCCTGCCTCATAATCCCAGTTTGAGAACAGCTTGATCCTCAGTGGAAACACTTGCTTACTGCTCACTTCTCAGCTTAAGCTATGATATCTATTAGAGTATATTGCACATACATATAACATACTTATTTCCATTTTCTTAAAATGTCTCTATGCCTATATAGTATAAGTCAAGATACTGTAATATATCCCAATTTTCCCCCCAGTGATCAATAAAGTATTACGATTATGTGACAGGGACAGCCTTGTTTTGTTGATGCAATAGAAAATAGGAAATCGTAGTCAGAACTACTAGCCTGGTGAGACTAGCCTCATCTGGCAAGCTTCAAATGTGTTTCTCTCCCGCAGATCAATCAGGACTTTCTCCAATCTCCGTGGAGGGGGGGAGCCCTGTCCCTGCCCCGGCCCTGTCTGTTTGTGGAAGGCTGATCAAGGCTGGCCTGATTGGTTCATGTAGTCGTCAATCTCTAGCCTCCAGTCAGACTAGGGCCCTCCCCTACTTTCCGTCCGTGGAAGGTGGCTACCTGATTGGTTCTTGTAGTCATTAATGTCACATGGATTAACGAATACGCCTTCGAGATTTTGCCGGTCCCGTAAACTAGATTGATGGCAACACGAACCAATCAGAAGCTGCCTTCCACTTTAAGGGAGGCACATTTTATCTGAATGCAGGCCCTGATCGATCCGGGCATTTTTTTTTTTTGGACGGGGTTCCTCCCAACGGAGATTGTAGAAATGCCAGACTGATGTGGGAGAGAAGCAAATGTGAAACCCCATGAGATCATGCTTGGTCTCACCAGGCTAGTACCTAAAACAAGCAAATTGACTCAATTCTCCTGAAAAGTGTAATTCCAGTGTTGACATACAGTACCTAAAGCCGGAGCACTGGCACTCCTGCAGCGAACTGCAACCCCAACACACACACACACACACAGAACAAGAAGCAAAAAGCAGACAGGACAAGAGAGAGAGAGAGTCGAGAGAGAGAGAGAGAAAGAGAGAGGGGGAGAAAGAGAGACAGGGCACAGAGAGGGAAGCAGTTGGAAGAAAGTTAGTTATTAAAACACTTAACAGCTGTTACATTGGATTTTGCTTTATTAAAGGGTCTGTTCAGAACACACATTCTATACAACAAAGAGAAGGGGTCAATTATCTGTGGTGCTTCTGTGGGACATCCCTTTTTAGAAATAACAACGGGCCTCGTACAAGAATATGATTGCGTTCTCGTCCTAAAGTTCTTGCTTTTCTCATAGGAGTGTTTCCAAGTTACTTGCCCGAAATGCTCCAAAATGTATACACAGTTGTTATATGCTGTATAGCTTGTCCCAACTTGACAACTTGAACACCCATTGTGCACGAGGGGTTGGGTGTTTGTGAGAACCATTGTCAAACTCAACAGAATCAGGCCAATCAAGAGTTACCAAAGAGTTGAAAAGACTAAGACAGAACACGTTGCAATGTGGCGTACAGGGATGAAGTGATGTACTGTGACAGGGAGGCGGGGGGAGATGAAGATGCTGGAAAAAAATGTCTTGTTTAAACAAATATGGCTAATATCAGTTGCAGAGTCAAGTCAACATGACCAAAGTCTTTTCCAGGTCTTTGCGTGGCTTAAGAGACCCTTTTCTTTGCAACTACTAACGTCTACTGTAATTAAGTTGCAGTTTAAAACAATTAAAAACATGCCATGACGATGTGGCTAACAGAAGAATGTTCATTTTGCATGTTCATTTTCTGTTTCAGTTTTTTTTCCATATCAACCATGATTCAAAGGAAGGAATTGTAAGGGTGTGTGTTCCCCCTATGGAGAAAGGCAGACTATATGTACATAAAATATAAAATGACTGCTGATGATTATGAATGCACTAAAAGCAAGTTTTACATACAGTACGGTAAAAAACGACAGGCGTCAATGTCAACTACTTTTCATTCAAACACTTTGTAGAAAAAAATTATGAAAAATGCAGTTTTTTCCAAAGTGTGAAGGGAATAGCCCAGCTCTTGTAAAATCTCTTATTGATGTAGTGCTGTGGACACTCACTGAGACTGTAGTCCTGCTCCTGGCTGTGAACGGGAGATACATACTCTCCCTCTCCGTTCTGCTCCGCCCTCGCCTCGTGCTTTTTACCCAGCTTCCCCGGCAGAGTGCGGTACTTGCTCAGCTGCATCTCAGGATTCTGCACGATATATAAAAGACAAAAAAAACAATGGCTCACTTTTTCTTTTTCTTTTTTGTGCGTTCGAGCACCGATATTTCAAATGAATCACCATAATGTGGGATGAGAGTTTGGTACCTGAAGCCTTTATAGACCTGTGCTTAAAAATGAATTAATTGCTGCTTTGAATTAAAAAAAAAAAGGTGGAGGCAGCTATTCAGGAGAGGAGAACGCTTGTTGTTAAATTCATCACCTTTTGTCAAAATCAGTGGATATCTCCTCACGGTCCCCTGTACGTGCTGATTGTGCGCTGAAAACCAAAAACT
The DNA here is from genome assembly GCA_026929865.2 of Hyperoplus lanceolatus. NCBI lineage: Eukaryota > Metazoa > Chordata > Actinopteri > Uranoscopiformes > Ammodytidae > Hyperoplus > Hyperoplus lanceolatus. The sequence goes on along the minus strand of CM049400.1, from coordinate 7,846,748 downwards.
ACACATTGTTCCCAGAGTCTAGGCTGTATATTAACAGCAGATGTTTTGTTCTGCGCACACACACACTCTCTCTCACACACAGACACACACAGACACAGACACACACACACACACACACATAGCCGATCAAGAGGAGATATTCACAGATTTTGACAAAAAGTGATTTTGACAACAAGCGTTCTCAGGAATCACTGACTCGCCCTTCAAATGTGCTATGTGTTTTCTTTACATATAACATTGATATACAGTAGACACATGTTTTCTTTCTGCATCTGATACTCTATGGCAACTCATAGCTTAAATACATGGAAATGCTATGATTTTACATTTGTGGTATGCATATTGTACACATTCTTACAGGCCGGCTTAAGCTCTTTCATAAGATAAGCTGAGTCATGATTTAATGTGCTCCTTTGCTCTGTTGCATAAGGAGGGGTGATGATAGCTGTATATCTGAGCATGCATCATAGTCAGCCAGGCTCTGGGGCAATGAGAGGAGAAAGGCCAGCACACAGAAACAGCTGGGAGTCAGCCATGATACTAAGCACTGCTGACATCCACTTCAGGTGGGTCTTGGCCCTTTATGTGTGTGTGTGTGTGGGTGTGTGTGTGTGTGTGTGTGTGTGTGTGTGTGTGTGTGTGTGTGTGTGTGTGTGTGTGTGTGTGTGTGAGAGAGATTCTCTGTGCAGCCTGAATATCTCTGGGACAAAGAACATGTGTGTGAATGGGTCTTTTTCTTCTTTTGCTCAGAGGAAAAACTCGACTTTGAACTTCGCTTTTCACACTGGGAACACAAGGTCAAAAAGGCACCGGATTATCCCATCGCTGCCTGACTGATATATACATACAGTACAGTAGCATGTCACACTATACATTTTTACCTATTATCTAGTTACTACTCCCATTTTTTCAAAAAAATCTGTACACAAGACAACTTGTCATAAATAATAATTATATAGCCGGCAAACTGTGTGGCTTAAGACTAGGGGCTGAACATGCATCAAAAACAGCAAGTGAACACTACCACACTTTAAAACAATGTAAGGGTGAAAAAAGAAAGAAAAAATAAGCAAGCAATGTACAGTATGTGCTCATAACATTAATATGCAGGAATGGGTCTATGTGCGTCCTAGCAGAGGTAGTGAATGCATGCCTTGACCCGTTGCTTTTAAAGTACAACGGAATTGGAATATTCACCTGTAATTCTTATTTAAATCTTTTAAGTTTGACAATGAGACTCTTTTGTTTGTTGCACAGGATATTTAAAAAAAAGTGTGTATTTGAAATGAAATAGGGACAATTCATTGCTGTGTCATAAACAGTAGGGTAGGTACATTGTGTGTGTGTGTTTTTTCTGGGTGGTGAGTTGGACGTTAGATTGTATTATGTCATGCAGCAGGTTCAGTACCTCTGACCCTACATCTGAGTCACTTTCAACTGGCTGGAACTCTACAACCTACAACCAAGACAGACATAGGAGAGAGGAAAGAAAGAACACACACACACACACACACACACACACACACGTGCGACCCCACAATCAGAACAAAGTTAGTGTGCAGAAGCAGTTAAGGTAGCAGGTTGGATTAGACAGATATTAGTTATTAGATATTAGAACCTAGCATTGAGAAAGTAAATCAGGAGCAGTATAAACAAGTGATTTGACAAACCTTTTGTAAGGATCCACTCTGTAACTCCTCCAGACTGCTGGACAGTAGCCTGCCCCGATGCCTGACAGAATAACAACAAGATTTAAAAGGTAATTCATTATTAAAAAGCATCACTAGAAGTCCTACAAACACCAGAGAACTGGCACTCACCACGATCCATTTAAGTAGCTTGTATCCCCAGCTGACACCAGCGATGTGCTCATGGAGTTCAGGATACTACAAGAAATGGAACGAAAGAGGGACAGTTTATAATAAGTCGATTTCTATGTGTGTGTGTGTGTGTGTGTGTGTGTGTGTGTGTGTGTGTGTGTGTGTGTGTGTGTGGTGTGTGTGTGTGTGTGTGTGTGTGCGCGTGTTTTTATACCTAGAGTCCAGCTCTCTCTGGTAAGGTGACGTGGATAACATAAGTGGAGAAGAACCTCTTGATGAGATCTATGCACGGACACAAAACACAATTTGGTTATTTCACATGCAGTGAAATGTACTTGAGGCTAAAGTGTATGGATGACTACACAATGGAATTGTTAAAGGTATAGTGATACAGATTATAATAATACTCTCATCTTCCTACCTCTGAGCGTAGCATGTCGGAGTGTGCTTTGTGTGTGATGGCTCGGAGTCTGAGGCTGCCACTCAGCTCCTCTTCACTGCTCCCTATGAATATAACACAACACAATGCCATTATGAGAGAAATAAGAGGGAGAAAAAGAGAATATACCATGTCATTCATCCACAACTCATATTCCACCAAAGAAGAAGAGGATGTTATTCTGACCTTGTGTGAGCGCCATCACTTCCCTCATCTTTCTGTACTGTCCCACCAGAATGGTCAGCTCCTCTATGCGCCGGTCCTGTTATCAGCCAATCACAAGATACCATTGTGGATTTTTTTAAAATTTTTTTTATGATTTCCATTTTCATCCAACCAACTATTAAAACCGGACAGTTCAAATTTAATAGAAGCAAGAAGAAAAAGAATAGTTTTTTTTATTTACCTTTTCGTCATTTGAAGCTAGCAGAGACTCCATCCCCACCTTCAACCTCTGGTATTCCTGGTCTAACAAAAAGACAAAGGAGCTATTTAAAAAGGATTATTTTGGTCTTGGTCATTTAAGGCGTCTTGAGGGGTGCCTGATGTGATGTCGGTGGACGGATATGACAGCCATGCTAATGTGAATGAAAACAAGCAGAACCAAAACACAATGACAGACAGGGGGAGATGGCCCATACAACAGACTGTCACCTGTAGGACCAACACTGCAGCTTCTCACAAGGATAGCACTGGTGTTGTGTAGCAACAGGTGCAAACAACAACAACAACAACGACAAGGTTTTCTTCTGACTTCCTTAAATGAGGTTTTTTTTTATGGAGATGAGGCTTTTTCCAGCAACAAAATACAAATACACACACACATGCAAACTTTTCATTTGGAACAACTTACAGCAACAAATTAAACTAAATACCTTCATATCCTTTAATCAATTTAAACAAACTATCTTAAATCTGCCAAACTCTACCTGTAACTGTTTTAATTAGGCTATATTGTACTTTCACCCATTTAATTTCATTTTAATTGCTGCCACTCTTCACCACTATGTAAATGTTTCAATTGTTTTTTTGCTTTTTGTTTTTTTCTTCTCTTCACCTGTTGTTGTGTATTTGATGTATTTGCATTGAATATTGTGTATGCATTGTTGTTTTTCCTTGGAATTTGTTTGAACTCGACACCATTGAAAATGAGGGTCACCCCTCAATTGGTCTCTCGAGGATAAATAAAAGTTAAATGAAATGAAATGAAATGAAGCCAAATGTATTTTTTTTATTTATATAATAGGACACGTTTCCTGGAATAAAGCACATACATAAGCTTGAATAATAAAAAACTAAGAGAGGTATAAACTAGGCAAGCTAAAAGTGAAGATGGCCAGCTGAGTGTGACGTATGGACAGCTACGGGGAAAAGGGAGAGAACATGCCACCATAACAGAACATAAAGAGAGGAGAAGTCACAGGTTAGCGTGAGAGAGAGAGATAGATAGATAGATAGATAGATAGATAGATAGATAGATAGATAGATAGATAGATAGATAGATAGATAGATAGATAGATAGATAGATGGATAGATAGATAGATAGATAGAGAGCTTGTTTGTGTGAGAGTGCAGTGACAGAGGTAGGCAGCCTGAGTGTGTGTGAGACAGAGAGCTATGTCACGTTATCTCAGCTGGGGAGACGGTTTTAATAACGTTGTGTGGCGGGAGGCACAGCTGTTCTCTATTCTTGAGGTAGAAATGGAGAAATTTCTGGTTCCACCCCCCCCTCCCCAGTGTGCCATCCATGTATCCCTGTCAACCAGAAGGTTGTGAAAGGATTTAGAGTCTTAACATACTGCACGTTGGTGTGTTGAAGTGAAGTTGTAATGTTTACCAGTATACGACCAACACCAAACTAAAGCTGTGGTCCAATCTCAAACCAAACGCTCTGCCGCCCAGACACTTGATTGAGAGAGGGAGGGACCAGCGACTGGATTGATTTTTAAACAAAAAAAGAAATGTGGCAAGCAGCTATATAGGCAGAAAGAGTTTGGTTGAAAATGTAGCAACCTGGCAACCCCCACCCACACACGCCATGCCTTACATTTGTTAATGAGCTGCTTCACATACACCTCCTCTACAGCAGAGGGCAGCAGAGAGGCAAAGACACAGTCAAGCGCAGAGAGGAGAGAAGGACAAGTTGATTAGATGTTACAGTAATCAGAGTTGACAGACAGTTGCATATCGCTGACATGAGGATGTGTCTTCTGATGTGATTGGGTGAGACTGTCTTTGTTTACCTCTCTCTGCGCTGTCATAGGCCGAGCCCACGCCTCTGGACAGCAGCTGGGTCTGCAGGCACTCGATCTCTCCGTCTTTAGCCGCCAGGATCTGCTGCAGCTCGGAGATTTCAGCCTTAGGAAGCAGAGAGAGAGAGAGAGATACTTTATTCACATGTTCCTCAACATTAAAAATCAAAGTTCAATTAATGCGTATCTCGTCATTTAAAAAGTAGTTATCTTTTAAACAACAGCGAGTCTCCACTGTTCCTATAAAAAGTGTATGAGAGAGAGAGAGAGAGAGAGAGAGAGAGAGAGAGAGAGAGAGAGAGAGAGAGAGAGAGAGAGAGAGAGAGAGAGAGAGAGAGCATGTGAGTGAACTGTGTCAGTCTTACAGGTCACTGGATATCTATGGAGCTGCAAGGAGTTGAAGTGCAATTCAATAGAGCCTTGCACAGTACCCTAAACAACAACATGTTGCTGTCTAATGGCACTCGCAAAGAGTCACACTGAGAGAGGTGACAATTTGTTGTCAAATCACTCTGGTGTTAAATGACATTGCGGGCTGTTGTTGATAATGTATCTGTTTAAAAGGGCCACACATTAAGCCTGTTCTCAGGATCAAAATTGTAATTTGGGTTGCCATTGCTGAATCTCCTCTTTTCAGCCTCTGTCTGTAATTCTCCATCTTAGAGCCTGTCTCTTTAAGCCCCACCTTCCAAAAAGCCCAGTCTGCTCTGATTGGACTTGGAACTAACTGCTGGTTTCAATCTAACTGCCATTTAGATGTTTAGACAACAATTAAAAAAGTGAATACTTGCTGACCTTCAACAAGGCCTAAAAAAATATTAAAATAAGTTTACCATTGTATTCATCCCAGTTCTGTCTATTCCTAACCGAAGCCCCACACTACAAGACTATGCCAGCCCTCTAGGTGCTACCTAAAGATGATCTGGTAACTCTTCTGAGGAGAGCAGCTCATATCAAATATTTTGGCCATAAAAGGATTATTGTCCGCCTTGTGACTAACAGCTTAGGTCTTGGTCACACTCCCCCCTTATCACTTTGTTTTTACAATTAAAGAATGTGTTTACGGTTCTCCCTCTCGTCCTTTTTACTGTTGCATGTCATTCCTGTCTCTTTCTCATGTCCTTTATTGTCTTTGCTGAATTAATGAAATAAATAAAATGGCTCCCGATAATAATTTACACTCAACAAAAATATAAACGCAACACTTTTGTTTTTGCTCCCATTTTTCATGAGATGGACTTAAAGATCTAAAATTCATTCCAGATACACAATTGTACCATTTCTCTCAAACATTGTTCACAAATCTGTCTAAATGTGTGATAGTGAGCACTTCTGCTTTGCTGAGATAATCCATCCCACCTCACAGGTGTGCCACATCAAGATGCTGATCTGACATCATGATTAGTGCACAGGTGTGCCTTAGACTGTCCACAATAAAAGGCCACTCTGAAATGTGCATTTTTTTGCTTTATTGGGGGTCTGGGGACTCAGAACCAGTCAGTATCTGGTGTGACCACCATTTGCCTCATGCAGTGCAACACATCTTCTTCGCATAGAGTTTATCAGATTGTCAATTGTGGCCTGTGGAATGTTGGTCCACTCCTCTTCAATGGCTGTGCGAAGTTGCTGGAGACGGCTTATGGTGGAGAAATGAACATTCAATGCACGAGCAACAGATCTGGTTGACATTCCTGCTGTCAGCATGCCAATTGCACGCTCCCTTAATGCTTGTGGCATCTGTGGCATTTTGCTGTGAGACAAAACTGCACATTTCAGGGTGGCCTTTTATTGTGGACAGTCTAAGGCACACATGTGCACTAATCATGATGTCAGATCAGCATCTTGATGTGGCACACCTGTGAGGTGGGATGGATTATCTCAGTAAAGCAGAAGTGCTCACTATCACACATTTAGACAGATTTGTGAACAACGTTTGAGAGAAATGGTACAATTGTGTATCTGGAATGAATTTTAGATCTTTAAGTCCATCTCATGAAAAATGGGAGCAAAAACAAAAGTGTTGCGTTTATATTTTTGTTGAGTGTATATCTTTTTTAAACAAATCACCACTCTGAATTTGGTCTCAGGTTCAAAATAACTGCAAACATGAGTTGGTCACAAGCTATTAACCTGTGTGTCCTCATTTTGAGCTCATGATTTTGCTTCTACCTAGTTTCAAGGAACAGAGCGCTTGTTTTTGTGACATCCTAATCTAAGTTGTAGATAAAAGCACAGCATGGCCAGAGCTAAACAGCTGCAGACAACAGGTGTCTCCAAACAGGTGTGCCCTCACAGACCTTGAAGTATACAATGGCCGCATGCTATAAAGGCAAAGTTAACACCTCCGGCAGCTACCTCACAATAAGGCCTGCTGTGAGCCTTGATATTGTGGCTCATAATAGTCCCCAATTGTGGCAATGAAACAAGGATTGGACTATTCTGGCTACATGGGGCTGCTGTCTGATTCCCCCCCCTAATAAATCATGATACATTGCCTATTGTGGTATGAACATCAGCCTATACCTCATGAGCTTTTAATCAATGACCTTTGTGTGTGTGAATGGTAGACTAAGTCGCATTAAAATTAATTATTTATGCCAAATCAAGAAGACAAACTGTACTTGGGTGTTTTAGTCTGGTGTGGGACAAATGGAATCCGATGTCGTCAAGGAGAATACGGGTCAATGGGCAGGTAAAAAAAGAATAATAATTTGGCCATCAGTCGACTATAGGCAAGATTCGACCAATCGGATTCGATTATGTAAATTTTTTTAGTTTCAAATCAAACATAAATGACGCATACATGTCACCAATCACAAGGGTTTGTACACTAGTATCCATGCAAAACTCAGAAAGGGAGAGAGAGACAGTCAGAAGCATATGGATGGATGTTTTTTTTTCCTTTGTGCTTCTACACACTGATAACATGAGCAAAATCTGAATGTTATTCTGGTTCGATTCCTTAACTGTCTCCCCTAGCTGCCAAGCACTTGACTAGTTGGGCTTGACAATGGAAGCTCAGAAGTCCCAACAGCAAAACACAACCAAAAGGAGGAACATCAGGAGGTATGAAGGACAGAAGAGCTACAAGTGCAGAGTAGAGTAGGGCCATTCATGGGCTGCATTTGAGATAATTGGCATCAGCTGATATCTGGTCCATTTAAGAAATACACAAATACATGTCTGCAGCCTCATCAGTGTTGCTGCTTTAGAGCAATGTTAGCCTTTTTGAAATATTTAACCCAAATATATATATATATATATAAATATATATATATATATATATATATTAAATTACAGACAGCTAGGCAGACATGTATAAGGCTCAAATTTAAAAAGCCAACACCGGGGAAGGACATTTGTTATCGTTACTAAATTGTTACATTCTATCAAACACATACATCGATCGGTAGACCATTAGTGCAAAGCAGGGACATTAGGAAGAAGACAGGACAGTGGAGAAACACAAGTGAAAAAGGAGGAGGACAAAGGGGGAAGTCAGAGCATTAGCAAAACGGATGCAGCACTAATCAGAGGAAAGAGACAAAAAGTGACCAGCCACAAGAGCAAGACGGAGAGAGAGAGAGAGAGATAGGGATAGAGAGGAGAGAGAGAGAAAGAAAGAGAAGAGGGAGAGGAGAGAGAGAGCAAAAAAAGAGAAGAGGGAGAGGAGAGGAGAGGAGAGGAGAGGAGAGGAGAGGAGAGGAGAGGAGAGGAGAGGAGAGGAGAGGAGAGGAGAGGAGAGGAGAGGAGAGGAGAGAGAAAGAGAGGGAAGAGAGGAGGGAGACAGAGGAGAGGAAAGGAGGGAGAGAGAGGAGAGGAGGAAGAGGAAAGGAGGAAGAGGAGGCACCTGTGCGCGGCGCCAGCGCTCCTCCCACTGCTGCTTCTCCAGCTGTGTGTGCTCCACAGTTAGCTTGAGGCCGGACAGCTGGGCCATGAGAGACTGGTAACACCCATGGAGAGAGTGAGAGAGAGAGAGCTAGACAGACAGAAGAGAGAGTGGCAGAGAGAGAGAGAGAGAGAGAGAGAGAGCACAGGAAGAGGAAGAGAGGGGGTGATTCAGAGATGAAGAGAGAGACACAGAAGAGCGAGTGGCAGAGAGGGGAGAGTGTTAGTGGAGGAGAAGAGGGGATAGAGAGAGTAAAGGAGAGAGAGGAGGAAGGAAGCCGTGTAAGCACTGACAAAGCCAAGGCAATTTGATCCCCTTCAAATACGACCAATTAGAAAAACAACGTGTTAGGAGAGAGAGAGATTCTGTTTTTTATCAGAAGATATTCAGAAAGCATTATTTTCATTTTCTTTCCATAAAACCAAGAATGTCAGGCTGACTTATGTTGGAATAGCAAAACGCTGCTGCAGATGGAGTGTGCAGCTGTAAAAAAAAATGGTTGGTTTGAATATGTAGTTCAAAGGGAGCCCCATAAAGCTGCACTAATGATACATATAGATTGTGGCTTCGGAAAATACATGTGCAAATAGGCTTTTACGTAGGATTTAAAGGGCACATATTATGCAAATGTTCAGGTTCAAAATTTGGAGTTCTAGCTAGTAGCTGTTTTAAAAGGTGTAGTGCCCAGAAAAAAACCTTTATATTTTTCTCACAGTGCCATTGATGAATCTCATCTTTTCAGCCTCTGTCTGAAACACTGTGTTTTAGAGCCATGACGTCATAATGGAGAGAGACATCTGATTGGGCGTTTTTTGAACAAAGGTTTTCAGAAAGGTGGAGAAAGAGAGAGAGAGAGAAAGAGGGATTGTTTATTTCAAAAACCATGACAACGTGCATGTCGTATAATAGGCAACCTTTTAAAATGAATCAGCAGTTCACGATGCTAAGTCGCTAAGTGAAGTGTGGCAAGAGGAGAGTTCATTCCAAATCGTTTTGTTAAGTGACGTTGTGATTTTCTAACGAGATGTTTCTCTCATTAGCTACAGTATCACTCTCTGCAGAAAAAACATGCCTCAAAAGCCATACACTTGTACTTTAAGCTGGTTGTGAGCCATACATGACTTGGCTCAGTTGAAATTATTCGTTTTTTTATACAGCTGCTCTGCATTCACTAAAATACATTGGCTTCTGCAGTCTCTGTCACGCACATGTGGAAAAGTTTCTCCCCCCATCCTGAATACAAAAAAAAAAGGTCTCATAAAGTCTAACTGTTCCTTTAAGTGCATGTACACACACACACACTGGGGATATGGTCCCATGGTTTTTGTGTGAGATATTCTTGGCCAAAATATCCTTCAGGGAAAAAGCCCAGAACTAGAATAATGTTCAACAATGTGATTGGTTGTTTATTTCTTATTGCAGCATTTTGATTGTCTATAGTCACACGGTTGTTGTTGTGGGGGGTGCCGGCTACAGTTGTACAGCTCATTAATTGGGATGCCCTGGTCTGCTTTAATGAGACAACATTAACCCTGCAGCTGGATTTATTTGCGTTTTTCCTTCCTACTGTTATAGACAGTTCATTGCACACATTTAACTCTTGCTCACTTTTACCATCCAGACTGGAATGTGTTCTTAACAACATGAAGTATATAATACAATTCTTTATCTACAGCGGTTTATCATACAACAATAGATTATACAGCTCCGGAAAGAATTGAGGGACCACTCCAAATGTTCAGTTGTTTTTACTCTTTAGAGGCATATGTTTGAGTAAAATGAACATTTTGATTTTATAAGATAAACTACTGACAACATTCCTACCAAATTCACAATTAAAAATATTGTCATTTAGAGCATTTTCAATAAGTAATGTCGAGATAAAGATTTAAGAAAAATCCAGACTGGTCACTTAATTTTTTTCCGGGGCTGTATATACTGTATATTTGTAACTAATTCAGGTTGGCTGATGACAGAGATGTAAGGTTAACGTGCAACCTGTAGGTTTAACAAGTACCTTGGTGCCTCTTAGTCTCCTCTCATAGCGGTCCTTCTCTCCCTCCAGCTCCTCCACTTTACTCTTCAGCTGCCTCAACTCATGAAGCAAATCCTAAAGGGAAAACCAAAACAGCCTCTATTACTCTGTGTGTCTCTTTCAAAGCCATGATTTTTACCATCCAAACAGTTTTTAAATGACCTTAAAGAGCGTCAGAATAAACAACATTTGCTGAACTGTGCACATGCCAACACTTAATTGGGAAGGTGTTTCAAAACAATCAGGTTGACATTCAGTGCGGTTACAAGAGGTCTCCAGGGCCGAGCAGTACATTGGTTAATAAAAGGAAACGTGATCCCTGCTGAAACAGATAGGCTATACCACAGTCAGCGTGCATGTTATCAACAACCAGGGGAAAAAAGGGATGAAACTCAAAAGCCAAAAGCAGGCCACACATCTGCCAGCCGCACAGTGCCACTGTCCCAGTGAAAACCTTAACAGCTTTACATATTGTTTTCTATAGGGACACACAGTTTACATTAACCCATCCACCTGGTCAATGCAGGAGGGAAAAGGACAGATGTATACACGTGTGTTAGTAGAGGAAGGGTCCACCGTCATGCAGGGAAAAAACACGTCAAATCAAAACACAAGACCTGGTCAAAAAGATTTATGAAGACAAAATCCAGATCAGGGCTGAAAAGTGTTTCTCCAAATGCTTGATATACTTGCAAAGAAAGATGCAGTTACTGAGCATCTACCTGCAAGCAATTCCATCAGCTCATAGGGCTGTGCTAATAGATAAATAAATGGATGTGGCAATATATCGTGATATTTATATTCGTCATATCTGTATCGTATCGTCAGTAACTAAAAATATATATTTAAAGAATATATATATATATATATATAAATGATTTACGTTTTAACGGGTTGAGAACTCCATTCCCCTACTCCTGTACATGTCGCAGTACAGATTGAATTTGAATTTGAACTGCCTGGAACATCGCAATATACTGCAATATGCATTGTATTGCAATTTGTATCGTATCTTGATACCCAGACTGAGCTTCAACAAACTTAAAAAACCCTCAATTGTATGTAAGTATTTGGAAAAAAAGAATCAAAAAGTCCCCATATCTGCAAAAAAGCATAGCAGCCCATGAACCCAACCTCCTGCAGTACATACCCACACACACACACACTACCAGAGAGGCTGTTAGTTTGATTCAGTGGAAAAATTCCAGATACCAGGTGCTGTGTGGACTGGTTAAAAAGGGGAGAAGAGAAGAAATGATGGAGGAGGGGGGGAAGGAGGGGGAAGATGAGTTCATCCATCATGTCTCCCTACGTGTGCTTCATTGTGCGTCCGGGCGTCAGAGCCACCACACAGGCCGGGGTCGGAGCCGGCTAACCCCAGCTGAGGGGCCTGGCCTTGGGCTTGGCTGGCCCCGAGCTCCCCCTGCTGGGCCTCCCTCTCCTCCAGCGCCCGCTTCTCCTCGATACGAGTGCTGATCTCCTCCTGAAACCTGCACATCTGCTCCTGGAGCTCACTGATGAGATTGACCACACACTGGGGAGGGACGGAGGGACGGAGTGATGGAGCGACGAGTGAAGGGCGGAGGAAGAGGTAGAATTGGTGAGATGGAGGGGAGATAAAGAGGAGAGGATAGGAGAGGAGAGGCAGACATGAATGTATCTGTTATTCTTGTCAGTACTTGGGAATGCCTGCTTCCATATCTTTGATGACTGTTGGCGGTTACTTAGGAAATTCAAAATATAACAGAAAAATCCCCCCCCCCCCAAAGGAAAAACAACATCTGAACAACATATACTATAATATTTTTTCTTTTTCAATTAAATTAGCTGCAAAATAATGAATGCAGAGCAAGGAAAGGAGGACACTTCCTGAACACGAGGTTAAAATAAACCTAAATTCCTGTTCAAGGGGAGAGAACATTACCATCAGCAGTACAAATAAAACCACTGCGGACACAAAAGTAATATAGAATGCTTCTCTGTGAACAATATAACGCGCGCACACACACACACACACACACACACACACACACACACACACACACACACACACACACACACACACTACAAGTCGTTCTGCTCCATCTTTGTTTTGGTGCAATGTGAGGACTGACAGAGAGTGATGAGTTCCAGGTTAATCTGGGGTCACTGCAGAAAGCAGACAGTCCAGTAGAGTTTGCAGACTTGATTAGGTAAACACCTTCTGGCATTAGTGTGTGTGTCAGTGTGTGTGTCAGTGTGTGTGCGTTCATGTATATGTGTGTGTGTGTGTGTGTGTGTGTGTGTGTGTGTGTGTGTGTGTGTGTGTGTGTGTGTGTGTGTGTGTGTGTGTGTGTGTGTGTGTGTGTGTGTGTGTGTGTGTGTGTGTGTGTGTGTGTGTGCGTTCGTGTTTGTGGCCAATTGGCCAGGCTGATATGTTCATCACTGTTACCGTTGGAATCACTGTTAACGTTGGAATATAAGTATGACAAGGGATTTTCTATATCTTTCTGGCGCTAGTTTCTGTACTACGCTACCAAAAGATCACCTTTGAGTTAGATACTATACGTTTATTATAAATGAAAAGTTCCCCTCCCTGAAGTTGGCTACAGTATACAGTCAAAAGCTCCAATACATTTTACCAAAAAATACAGTAGACGTAATCCCAAGTAGGGGGTCAAGAGAGTGATTCCTGACATCAGAAATGATTTTCTTTTTTTGGTAACGTCTGATGTGAAAATATCAAATATTGAGTAATTTTTTTTCTCCAGAATGTATAACTTAATTTATACTTTCTTTTGTTTCTATATTCCTTCAGTGGTTACTGATTATCACGTTAAGTAGCCACATGGCTCACTGCTCCCCCTGGCAGCCGCAGACTCCTCACAATGTCAAATGGATGTGCTGTTGTGTTGTTTTAATCGATTTAATGTAACTTTGCGCGGCGAAAAAAATAATTGCTTTTTAACACAGTACACTCATTGATTTGATCTGTCTAGCAGTGAGTGGACCATTAAATACATTGATGTAATAGCCGCACCCTGAAACAGGCCCACATGACGCAGAATGAAGAACCAATGGAGCAAGACGGGGAGACCGAAGGAATACAAAATCTATTTTAATGCACTTAGATGCAGTAACAGAAAAAAAAAGAAAAAAAAAGTTTTTATTAATAGAAATGTTGATCAGACAAGTGTCTGTGTGTGTGTGTGTGTGTGTGTGTGTGTGTGTGTGTGTGCGTTGTTGGGAGTGATGAGGTGAAAGTGTTTGGCCCTCAGGAATGCTCAGAGTGGATGCCTGCCATTCCTCCTGCCAGCCGACCGGAGCCTCACAGCTGTTACCAACCACACACACACACACACACACACACACACACACACACACACACACACACACACACACACACACACACACACACACACACACACACACACACACACACACACACACACACACACACACACACACACACACACACACACACACACACACACACACACACACACACACACACACTTTACTTACAAAAATGTACACTATTGCCAGCGCTACACATGGGATATGTCTGATTTGAGTGTGTGTGAATGAATGCGCGTGTAGGAGATCAGACACAGTATCTCATTACTACACCAACTGGGCATCAACCTGTCAAAAGTCTTTTAACAGCCCTGTTAGGCACACGGAGGCCGGTATGATGTTTTTATGATTTGGGTGGTGGAGCCTGGAGCTATCAAGTCTTGTGATCCATGAACCAGCTGGAGAACCAGAATACAGGGTATACATGAGTGCAGCTCTTTATTCTATTTTTAAAACATTTCAAAATTATATTTGACAGCAAGCGGGGTACAGGGTAAATTATGACCCAAAATGTCAGGTGTGTGAACATGAATTCTACAGGCTTATATCATGGTTCAACATCACACACACACACACACACACACACACACACACACACACACACACACACACACACACAAATAGGCATTATTTTTGGTGCGCTCCCTTTTTACATTCAAACAAAGACAATCTGACCGAAACTATTGGCCTGCTTACAACCTTGTTTGTCAGACTTTGTATATGTCACTGAAACTGCTAAGATAACTTGCCTTTTTGTTAAGTTCAGAATCTTGTTTCCACGTGAGCTTTCCTATAGGCACTGATGTTACCAGAGATAGATCACACTTTGTTTTTCTCACAGCAGACGTTGCCGAGAATGACGTCCTGCATGTTCACATTGTGTGTGTGTGTATGTGCGCCTTGCACAACAGAAAGCAATATTTCCATAGCACATCCTGTCATTTCCTATCCTTCTATTCGTCTGTCAGTGTCTCTCATCTTGTCCCTCTCTCTTTCTCTCTCTAGACAAACCTTCTCCTCACCGCCTCACCCTCTCTGTCTGCTTCCGCTGATGCTTATCACGCTCTGCCCCTGTGTGTGTGTGTGTGTGCAGAACACGGACCTCTGCGCGTCAAAAACACTGTATCCTGTGTATTCAATCAATGCAGGATGCCTTGTGCGATAACTCTAGACACACACACACACACGCACACGCACACACGCACACACACACACACACACACACACACACACACACACATAAATTTAAAAGTTGCTTAATTCTAATTGGAGCGCAGAAGTCTGTTGTGTCACTCTTTCCCACTCAGTAACACAGGAAATACTTAACATTCAGGATATATAAAGTAAAAGACATTATCCTACTTTATAGTAGCCTACACAGTTTTTTCATTCAACTCTACAGAATAAATGTCAAAACTACATGTTGTCACTATTTGTCTGTTTATTATCTGTGAGTGACAGGTCCGGTGGAGCGACAACCGTTTCTCAAACTGATTAGCCTTTTGAATGTTATCAGGTTCATTTTCACTTGGTGCTGGCAGAGAGCTGTGGGAAAGTCCATGGTGTGTGGGACTGGTTGATAAAGGCTAAACAGTGGTGTGAAGCAAAGGGTGAAGCTTATGGAGCTCCAGAAGGAATCGCTGCAAAATCTCAACTGTCTCAAGTCATGTCACAATGAAGGGGAGCGTAAGAGACTTGTGTAGAACCGGTCCTTATCTCAGTTTGAGGCGTGTGTCCATTGTGAGTCCCACAGTGTTATAGGGAATACTATGGTAACTCGGTGGATTACTCTCTTAGGCTTAAGAAAAATAGATTTAAAGTTAAATTGGTATGGACATTCAGCATATTAATACGCATGTCAGTTAAATGTTCCTTCAATAATATGTCCCTTGTTGAGTCATATACACCAGACCCCTTTATATAAGGAATAGCCATTTAGTGTTATATCTGCTTTCTTTAATAGTTTTCATGTCAGAAAATTCATGGCAGACTTTTGCATAGTCTGTGCTCTGTGTGAATTATAAATCACCTTTACAATAACCATGCTGACGACCCAGTGGCTGATAACAGACCTGAGACCAAATGCACATTCCACCAGCCAACAGTTGACAATAGCCAGGGGGGATTTGTGTCATGCATTTACTTTAAGGCCCAAGGAAGTCACCAAACTGTGACTTTCAACTAAATGAATTAGGACTAAACAAGGAGAAGCAACTTGAGGTCGGCTACAACTCTCAGCTCTTTTGAATCAAATCTGAAGGCTTTTCTGTTCTGTTTCCCTTTTAACCTGTCATTTTTATTTTATTTCTATTTTTATTTCTATTCATTTTATTTTGAATCGCTTTTCTAATGTCTATTCTTTACTTGATGTGTTTTAATCTTGATGTATGTCGTGCCCCTGTAAAGCACTTTGTATGGCCTTGTGTCTGAACGTTGCTATAGAAATAAACTTGCCTTGCCTAAATAAATGCCCTTTTCCTGCTTGGCATCGGCTACATATTTTAAATTTGTTAAGACGGTCAGGGGCCTTGGAGAAATATCCTCTGCCACACAGGAAGTGAGGCATTTACTCCACCAGTAGCAATGCTTATTTGTTTATTAGTGTAAGAAATGACTTGGTGGAACATACAAATTAAAGGGCACCACATGAACAAAATACCCCCCAAAAATGAACACTGTTTAAGGCTGTAAGGTAAAAAAAAAAAAAAAAAACAGAACAGTAAGGAAATTCTACATATGTTGTGTACCAAAATAAAATTGCAAAAAAAAAAAAAAATATCGCATTTACCTAGATTTCATCTTTCACAAACCAGTTTTGTGTGTGGGAAAGCATCTATTTTGCTTGTAGTTGTGGTGGATGACTGTGACCACAGCAAGCCAATGGTGAAAGTTCTTAACTATTCCCTTTGGCTCAGAGACAGTACAAACATTAAACACAGAAAGGACGGGCATTTTAGACACAGCATGTCTAAAAGTA
>CM049400.1:7812500-7827500 GCA_026929865.2 Hyperoplus lanceolatus | reverse complement strand
TGCAGAAAGGATTTGGCCATGATCCATTCTTCATGCTGGTCATAGCAGATTCCAACTTAATTCATCTGGCTAAAAACAGACCAACAACGGATACATGTATGTCTTTTTTTAGTCCTCAAGATACAGCAAAACAAAGAGAATAACCTGCTTCAAACTGTTTTACACACGAAACGAGAGAACACATCTTAAAGGATAGTTTGTCCCTCCCATTGAGAAATGGGGGAATTTATGAGTCACTAACAAACTGACTGAATGACAAAAGAGGGACGTAACTGTACGCAGCTGTCTAGATCATACACTGCTGTTGTGCAATGGTGCAACTTGGAGAGGATTTTGGAAGAAACTCAGCAGTTGTATATGTACCAGATTGCAATGGAAACCCCCAATAGGATTAAAAAAAAATATGGTAATCATTTGAATATGTTAGAGAAACAAAATGACTTCTCGTCTGTGTATGTTCCAACCAAACAATGGAATGAGAACAATGCCATAAAGGTGATGCAAAAAGTGGAATTTTTTATTTTTTATTAAAAAGAAAATACGTTGTTGTGTAGCAGAAAGAGCACTTGTATATTTCTGAAAGCCAGATTGAAGGCTTTTAAAGAAATGTTCCTGCTACCTGAAATGGACGACTTATGTGTTTAGTATTCTGAAGACATTTCATGATGATTGTAGAGGAATAAAGAAGAAACAAAAAGCCAATTTAGTGGTTTAATGCTAACCATGCTAAGATTTGCTAATAAGCACTACACAGGTTTTTTTTTGGCTATGAACTAAAGTAGAGACATTGACATACTTCCTCTCTGGGCACCAGTAATGTGTCTGGCTTAAATCTCATGGCAGCCCATTCAACGGTTTGAGATATTTCAGTGCAGACCAAAGTGGTGGATCAACCCACCAACAGATAAATGTGAATGCCACATTACAGACAACTCTCTCCGACCAGAGAGGGACACCATAATGTCCAAAGGTAAGAAGGATCACATGGTAAACAAATTGTGTCAACACCACAGCCACAGACAGACAGACAGCTAAAACCCCATAATCACTCCAGCTCAGCCACACACACACACACACACACACACACACACACACACACACACACACACACACACACACACACACACACACACACACACACACACACACACACACACACACACACACACACACACACACACACACACACACACACACACACACACACACACACACACACACACACACACACACACACACACACACACACACAAAGAATATGCTTAGTTTTGGCAGCTGACTGTCAGTCTGTAATGTAACACCAGTGTGTCTCTACAGGAAGATAAGCTCAAGTCTTTCAGGTCATTTATCAGAGCTCTCTGGTGGCGGCCCACATATCAGCTGCCTGACATTTGCTTTTTTTAATTATGAGCAGCGGCATGTGACAAATTACCGCCCTCTCTGCAGCATTTATACATAGATCTCCTCCAAGTGGCTGTAGTCATGTCCAAAACTGAACTGTCTATAACCTTACCGCGTTAAACGGCAGATCTGGAAGTACAGTTCTTAGTATCACGCAATCCAGGAAATAAGGTACTAGGGTGCCGTGAAAGGTATTATTTGACACGTTGTTATAGTTTATTTAATTAATTATAAAAGCAGCTGTTTTGTTGGAAATTCCAGGAATACACACACCCTGCTATGGATATAGCTCCACTGCATTGTGGGTCAGCCTCTTTAGGCAAATGCTAAGGGAGCAAACCCTGACAGAAAAGCAGTGTGTTGGCGGTGCACAATAGGCGGGCCTTAACATATCAAGGACCCGGCAGCCTCCTGCAGTCAGGATGGGGACTGGTTGTCTTGGGACCACCCATGCCACTAGGTTTACCTCTTCCTGGCGAAGATAGTGCTACTTGTGTGAATGTGTATGATTGCTGTATGTTTGAGGTGGTGGTCGGAGGGGCCGTTGGCGCTGAATGGCAGCCACGCTTCCGTCAGTCTGCCCCAGGGCAGCTGTGACTACTCTCGTAGTTTACCACCACCAGTATGACTGTGTGTGAACGAATTGAACCAGGAACCCTGTAAAGCGTCTTTGAGTGCCTAGGCAATAAAGCGCTATATAAAACCTATCAATTATTATAAATTAATTATTATAATTAAATGTTTTATAATGTGTTTTATGTATTCTAATCTTGCCCCTGTAAAGCACTTTGAGTGGCCTTGTGTCTGAATTATGCTATATAAATAAACTTGCCTTGCCTTGCCTTTAACATGACTATATGACATTATAACAACTTTTATATGTCAGAAAAGACAAAAAAGCATTTTAGGTGCTCTTTAAGGATTTGAAGCTGTAATCACAACATTGAAATAAAGATATCTAAAATGTGCCTACCTACCCCCCCAGAAGAAACAAAGCAACAGTAGCATTCATTTGGGGTTTTGTCACTGGCCACCTGTCCAATACTGACTTAGCTTTGAGCTCTGTGTGTGGTCTGCACCAAATACTGAGGTACATCTCTGTTTCTCTGGCTATGTAAATGATCCACTATGTTCTCCAGCAAGTTAAAGGTGCTGGTGTGGTTCTTTTAGCTAACTTCCGGTCAGTTACTGCAGTTAGCAGTCCCCTCACTCGTCCCTACGTCACCACATTAATGCACTGCAGTCTTCAAGCAGCAAGTTATCTAGCATCATCTCAGATCTCAGATAAGTGTGATAAAAACCATCAAAACAGACATTGGGAAGGATTTTTACCTGCTCCGCCATTGTAGGCGTATACACATTCACCCATCTGTTGCTCTGGCGTGCACCGGCAGTGAGACCATGGAGTGTATATACTATATGTGAGTGAGACGAGTGTCGGTTTATAGCGTTCTCTCTTCTGATTGGAGAAAAATTTCGGGATACTCCAATAAGTTTATTTGCCGATTACATGCAAAGCAGCTGACTGAGAGATCGGCTTTATGAAACGCGCACATTATGTAAGTGATCACGGTATGAATAAAGAGCGATTTTACACTTCTATTAACATAAATAAACCGCTTACTTCACCTTTAACTTAACTTGTCTGTCTGCTGTGTGGTGTTGGGCAGGAACTGTACAGTGCAGTACAAAGAGACAGATTGTATGATATTGAGACTAAACTGAAACCATAAAGTTGATTGATTTAGTGGATTGTTTCATCAAAAAGGTGGTGGGCTGTAAGGCGTTCACTGTGAAAATATTACACAATGTCTCAATGCATTTATTCCTTGATGTAACTAAAGAAACAGTAGGACATGTCGTCACAGTATGACTACATTTGTGGGTGTGTGTGTGGTGTGTGTGTGTGTGTGTGTGTGTGTGTGTGTGTGTGTGTGTGTGTGTGTGTGTGTGTGTGTGTGTGTCCAGCAAGTAGCAGCCCTGCATCACTCACTTAATGCAGACATGCTGTCACCTTTGAGATGCTCCAAAGTTTGCATACCACTCATAATATTGAGAAGAGGGGCAGATTTGGGAGGCATGAGAAATACTGAAAAATACATTACCCACAATACAACACAACAGACTTCTAAACCCAGAGGCCGGACCACCGTGATATTTTCTACACACTCCACCTCCATCTCTCATTCAGCAGACATCTCATATCACAACAGCTATTCCAACAGTCATTAACTGTGAAACAGAGCAGCGTCACATAAACACACACACACACACACACACACACACACACACGCACGCACGCACGCACACACACACACACACACACACGCACACAAACACAAACACACACACACACACACACACAGCTGCTGATCGTCAAATAAAAACTCAAGCTTCCAACCACTGGTCATGAATGATTGTAAAGAACATTAGGGGCAGGTGGAGAGCTAGTCAGTTTGAAATGTGGAATACTATAAAAACAAATGCTGCAACACTTGGCACTGACTATACTTTAATGTATAACTGCTCTTTTCAAAATAAATGTGTGGATTATATAAACCAGCTGGATAGCAATGATTAAAGCCCTGGTGTGGGGTATTTACAGTGTGTTGGCGCTGTGGCCTTTGTTCTCCTCTGTCTTGAAAACAAAATGGACAAAGACTGTGTAGTGTAGAGAACAGAGGCTTGATTCTTCTTAGAAACAGAGCCGTTGGGTCCAGCCTGGCACAGCTCATGGGTTTGCCTCATTGATGACGTAAGCAATAAAAACTATTGGAAAAACATGTGTCTATATGCAGGCTAGTTTACACAGGCAGCTAGGTTTTAAGTGTAAAGGTTGAAGTGGTGTTGACCTCAGAGTACTACTGAGAAACAGACAGGTGCCTTCACACAATTCAAACCTTGGGTGCGTTCCAATACCCATACTTTCTGCTATTTAGTATGATAGAAAAAAGATCCGACCCACAATCCAGTGCGTACCGGAAGTGAAGTCACATCGACGGAGTGCGCATACACAGTACGCTCATGCAGTGGATTGTGAAGAAACGTTCACTGATTCTGATAACAAGCTTTCTCCAGAATCGCTGACTCCACCTTTAAGCCTTCAATCAGCCGAGTTCATCAGCTGTTTATTAGTCATGTGGGTGAGAAAGCAGGCTCCTTCTCTGTACAAGCTAAACCAATGCAATGTTCTGGTAAAAAATATTATTTTGGTCTCACTGAAAAACCCCTGGCCAAATGTTATTCTAGCTCATTCCAGGTTGTCTCGTATATCAAGTTTCTGTATCGTAATAACCAAAACTGACACAGTCTGAAACAACACAAACAGTCCACCGGTTCTTTATCCAAAATGGTCACCCTCAAAACTCACCTTGTTTAAAGAGTAAACGTTGGCAGTCCAATCTCGTAAAACACACAAAGAAACACAGAGAAACATTGAGCTGTTGACCTGTGAAATCTTATGTTTAACCCCTCCAAATAACTAGAGAGGTGATGACTCAAACACTGAGCCACTCCTTTCTGTATTCATTAACAGTACCAGTATATTCACCCACTGGCCTATCGGTACGTCCTGTTTGACCACTGCTCATTACATGTTTATTGTGCTAAAGCCATTACCTGAAATCAGTGGCTTGACATTCATTCCAATTGGAAGATATATATTGAATTTAAAAGCAATATGTCCCCTTAATAGTGATTCACTCTCGTAATTCCATTTTCAATGATAGTATAACTTGGGAACATTTGAGAACATATTTAATGCTTTTAATGCATGCAAATAATTGTAGTTCCATTAAAGGGGCAAATCACTATAATCTCTTGAACTGGACAGACACTGTGGATTGAGTCTGGTTTTATGGCTCAATTGGTTGTCCCCCAGACTCATTTTAGAATAAGGTAAAAACAATTAGCCATATCAGTTACCATTGGGACGTGCAGTTTGAGGTACCACACAATGCCTGATGAATTGCCTAAACAATCAATTTGATTTTCCCTTACTTTTTGTTCTTAGTAGAATTGTGTAAACATTGCTGAACTAAATGTATTGTGATTATCAATGTACAAAACCAACCGGGGTTTCCATGCCTATACATTCAGTGTCAACAACATGAACTGTGTATCAATCAAGCTGGACTAGGTGACGGAAATGAATTATGTAGTTTGAGTGAACACACTTGTATACAACATCAATTAAAACGTACAATGTCTACTCAGCTTAATGTGACTACTGTGGGTCACCTACAGTCAATATCGTGGCACTGACTAGTTCTGTAATTCAACAGTGTACTTTTCTCTTTATACTTTTCCACCTGTAGGACACTTGAGTTTATTTAAAGCATCCCCCTTGGAGCAATATGTTTTACAAGCGGGTCCTTTCACAAGCGATTTGTTTTGCACACAAACATGACCAGCGCGATACACACACCCACCCACCCACACACACACACACCCACACCCACACACACACACACACACACATGCCAGTGGTTTCACACTAGCCTGCTAGGCGACAATGCAATGCATTTGTTAAACCGCGCGAGGATACATTCAATGTGGTTTTGGTGAGTAACACTCCTCGGGGGCACCTTTCATCAAAGCACACGAGGCCAGCAGTGTGCCAGACTGTAAAAGCCTTCCAACACATAATGAAGTGACAGAGCACTCATTAGCCAGCAAGAGGTAGGCCTGTGAATCATCCCTCACACAGTTGAGTGAACAGTGCCAGTTTACAGCTTGATCAACAGCCTGCATTGCATAATAAAAAAATAAAAAGTATTATTTATTTATTTGTGTGTGTGTGTGTGTGTGTGTGTGTGTGTGTGTGTGTGTGTGTGTGTGTGTGTGTGTGTGTGTGTGTGTGTGTGTGTGTGTGTGTGCGTTACCTGCTGCAGCATCTCCTCCGTTGAGGCCAGTTTCTGCCGGTGTTCCTCCAGAGATGTTTCCAGGTCTCTGATCTTCTCCCCCTGAGCCTCCACCTGGTCAGTCAGAACACTCACCTAATGGGTGACACATCCATCCTCTGTTAGGGGACACGCACTGGACCGAGACACACACACAGACCATAGGACCATAGTGCAGAAAATGACACTGATGTTGTTGCAGATGGAAACACAGTCACGTGGAAATACATACGCGCGCACACACACACCTAAACACGCACGCACACACACACACACACACACACACACACACACACACACACAACCAACATCGTTGCATACAAAACATACAGCAATATACACAATTATGGGGTGACAATATTTTGTTGACACACACACACCTTGGACACCATATACATTTAAACGTCATACCCACATCTCTGTCATCTCTTTCTCCAAACAACATGTTTATTCAGCAGTTTGTCACTCAGGAATGCCTTATGCACAGTAACAAGAATTCTTCCTGACAACACACTCCCCTTCTGCCAAACATCACACACACAGGCACGCACACGCACACGCACACACACACACACACACACACACACACACACACACACACACACACACACACACACACACACACACACACACACACACACACACACAGCCATTGCACTTCTCCTGTCCTCCTAAACTATATGCCAAGTGCCTTTGACAGCAGCTGATTCTCTGTCACTTTAGATTCCCTGATTCCTAACCCTGCAGCCAGGCCCTGTCTCACAGAGCTCTGTCTCAATGAATGATCCAACCTGCAAACTTACTGGCGTTCACAATCCAGATTACAAAGCAAAAACAAGAACGTTTGTGGTAAAGAACAATTGTATATGAATATCTAATGTTGAAAAGAAAGAAAGTCTCTTACCTCTTCTGAGCTCCGGCAAGAGAAAAACACACACACTGACACACACACACACACAAACTCAAAAGGTAGTGAAAGTTCCCTACCGGACTTCAGGGAAATAGGTTACTAACCTCGGAGTGCGTGTGTGTGTGTCAGGGTGTGTGTGTGTGTGTGTGTGTGTGTGTGTGTGTGTGTGTGTGTGCTCACACTAAACCGCACCTTGAATGAATAAAGAGTCCAGGAGGAGAAGCAAGCAAGCGAATAACCTGAACAAAAAAGCCCCAGTCACCGAGTACTGTACATCAACCAATCACAGCGGGTCTTAGAATGAGCAATGCGTGAGAAGTGTGTGTGTGTGTGTGTGTGTGTGTGTGTGTGTGTGTGTGTGTATTAGTGGTGGTGACAAATGAGATATGGACTTTATGACAACTTTATGAACCTAAGTCATCCAGGCGGGCGGTGCACTTTAACTCAATATGTTAAAATACTAAACAATTCACTCACAAGGGCTCACCCACAGTATAAAACAAACACAGACAGGCACACACACACACACACACACACACACACACACACACACACACACACACACACACACACACACACACACACACACACACACACACACACACACACACACACACACACACACACACACACACACACACACACACACACACACACACACACACGAGGGCCCCGGGAGCAGTTTGGAAACTGTGATTTAAGCAAGAGGAATGTAAAGGGCAGTGTGTGGAAGAAGCAGCTATTAAAGTGATCTAGCAGCAAAGTGAGCCAGCTGACACCAGAGAGAGATCACAGATATATAATCTTGTGCTTCAGAAAGCGTAAAGCTGATGTGGACGGTTACTGTAAAATGATAAAGTGTCCCAGGCCAACACATGCTCAGACGGATTGAGTAGTGTCTGGGCATGTTTCTTTGAATATCTGATGTACAAGGATCACAGACTAGAAACCAAACCAACAACATGTTTTTTCCAGTGTGTGTGTGTGTGACACCGCTGCCTCCGCACAAATCCCTGGCTCATTTACTCAAAGGAGGGACTTAAAGTCGCTACGAGGAACTTTTAAATATTTCTGAAACAGTCTAATTTTTCCTTTGATGATCATAAATTACACTACATTACAAGCACAAACGAGACCATCAGTGAGAGTGCTATTTTTATATCGTTTTTCTTAATGCCTTTGTCACGGGTATACGCTCACCCAGGCTCAAAAGCAGGCGTAGTGAAAACATTACCGCTTTTGTCCAAAGGGGGCCGCTAGAGTGAACACAACCTGAAAGTTCCTCGTAGACACTTTAAATAATGATGTCATAATAGAAACACCCAAACTAAATATATCATTAGCATTCTCTGTGATTGTGCATTTTCAGTTTTCGGGGGAATTGTTTTTGTGAAAGTAATTGGATACAAGGGTCTCGCTAACCACAGCAAAAAGTTATATATTTTTTTTATTAACATGTTAGATACACACAGGCAGTATAATGACGTGAGTTGAGTTGTTCCAGTAACGGAACCCTCCCACCCCCAAAGGGCTCACTCAGGGCCCTGAGAATCTGTCACAAATATCAGCCGTGTTCGTTGTATATCTTGGCTAGTCTAGATTTATAGTGTGGAACTTATTTGAATTGCACGAGTCGAAATTGTGCACGATATGAACAAGGTTTAACCTCTTCCAGTGCCTCAGTAAACCGGTGGTTCGGATATGATAATGCCTTGTTCAGATTCCCTGGTCTGTAGGATTTTTTCATACACTCAAAAAGTTATGTTTGTGGTATTTGTTGGCCATTATTTTGAAGGACGAATACTTAGATATTGACAGGTCTTTTGTGAAGGTAGCAACAGTTGCGTATAATACAAGCCACACTTGCCACACACACACACACACACAAACACACACACACACACACACACACACACACACACACACACACACACACACACACACACACACACACACACACACAGTTAATACTAACCTGTAGCACCAGAGACTCCTTGTCTCCCTCTAGGCGGAGCAGTCGTTCTTGGTAGCTTTCATTGTTGGTTGGATGACACTGCTTCACCTGGATCAAAATACAACACAGGATAAGTCAGGTCAAACTAGTTTAACGTTAAACCTCTTTCAAAGCAACAATTCTTTCATTGAAAATGCACAGCTGGCTGGATAAGGATGTTTCAGATACTCAACTTATTTCTCAGATACAAATCCACATCACATGAGCCTGGTTTGAAAACTGAACCGTTGGGGCCTGAACGTATGCACAAGCACATTTAAGGCACTTTACTACACACAAGTGAACTTCATTTAACTAACGACTTAATAGATGGGCCAGAACTCTGATGATCACTGTACAGAAAAAGCAGGAGCTAATACTGGTATGTCAACAAAGGGTGGCCATCGTGGCAAGCAACAGGCCCGTTCACAGAGCCTAGACTGTGTAGTAAAACTGGATTGTTTTTCAGCACACGCACACACGTACAGTAAAGCGGATCGTGAGGAGATATTCACTGATTTTGACAATAAAGTGAATTTGAAAAAACAGGCTTTGTCCAGAATCACTGACTTCACCTTTTCAATATTGATTGCAGGTGGTATAACATCACACCATGAAATCTTCCAACAGGGAGTGAAGGCTTTTATATAGTGACTGAATTTATCATCTGGAGCTTCAGACAAAATTTATGTTATATCTTTTGCCCCTTTTTTTCCTTCAAGTCCGTGGAGTCATGAATCACACACACACTATGGGAGATAAAAGGGAATGGGCTGTTAGAATAGAATAGAATATGTTGATTGCCATTTGCACAAGACAGTAAAGGGATTCTTGTGCGAATCTCCCTCGAGTCACTTTTTCTTCAATAAAAAAAGATTATGTAAGGGATAATGTATAGCGAACAGGTCACTTGCTAGAAATAAAGACCGACAAGCTGAAGCAGGAGCCCGACACGCAGCTTGTCGATCTTTATTTCTAGCAAGTGACCCGTTCGCTAAGCATATAGCATTATAACAAGGAAATAAATAGCAAAAACTATGAAAAAAAAATAAAAGTAAGAATAAATGGTGGAGTTACTGAGAAATCCTTACAGATGCATTTAATGGATGTGTTGATGCACTGGATGGGTCTGATGGGCTAAACTGCTGACTGGAGCTGACAGAAAGGCTGCTGTTACTGGATACTTTCCTTTTTTCTCACAAGCACATGATGGATAGTTACGAAAAAAATCATCTGACTCTTATTCATCCAGAATTAGCACAGCAATAAACAGATTTCCAAAAAAAACTAAAAAACTAAAATCCTGAAACGGGAGCTCAATATATTCTTCCCAGGACCACTCTGGTTTAAAAGACATGTTTGAAATGTGCAGCGTCAGGGCCCTGACTACAACATAGAAAATACTTTAGCATATATATTAAGCCACAACACAGTGAGCGAAAGGAGATGGTCCATTTGGTTTAGAAGCTCTTTGGCCAGTTGTTGTATATCCCTATAGCTTTCAAAGGTTATAACAGAGCGATGTGTTTGGCAACTCAGCGAGTAAAAAATGAAAATCAAGCAGAACTATTTCAAATGATGTTAAGCTTTAATGATTGTAGTCTGTGTAGCCTCCATGTCTCTCTAAAGAGTAAGATAATCCTCTTCTTTGAGTGTGTGAGTGTGAGTGCGTGCGTGCGTGCGTGTGTGCGTGTGTGTGTGTGTGCTGCTGACTCATTGACTCGTCCGCGCCTCTGAACAGAGAAAAAGCTCAACAGACCATTCAAATACCAAATCCTCACTTTGATTGTACCTACACTTATCAAGAATGATTACAAATCATTCTAGGCACTAAAATACTTCAGACAAGGTGGACACATGATGTCGTTGCTACTTAACACACTTGAGTGCAAATATCTAAGTTGTGGTTGCCCATATTCTTAAAGGTGCACTACGCAGTTTCAGAGGATGGGGATTTGTTTACATTTGCAGAACCTTCAGTGAGTTTATATAACACATTTTAATCTACATGTAGGTCTAAGTATTGAATAATAATCTATCATCCTAAATAAATAAATAATTGTTTTGAGGAACCTGGAACCAAATGTAAGACTGGAATAGTTTTGTTAAAAAAAACTGTGGACCCGGCTGCTCTAAACAACAACAGTGTAACAGTTACTTTTAAGGTAGATTTCTAACTTCAAACAGTGTTCCAGGGATCACATTTTCCTTTGAGGAAAGTTTGTTATTCAGTGAAGAGAAAATACTTGATTTATCCAAACTTACATAGTGCACATAAAAAAAAGTTCTGTTGTATGAAATGTGCTGTATAGATACACTTGAGAATTGACTTAGACAACAGATGATATGTAATATTTGTGAGCGCAATTTATTTCAAGAAAATCCAAGCCTCAGCCAACAGAAGTGAATAAAAGAGTCATCATTAAGGTACCAACACACTGCACACCGCCGTGCGGCGAGTTTCCATAGAAAGTCAATGTATTTCGCGAGCCGCAGCGCGAATGGCCGGCGAGCGGCGAGCGGTTCACGCGGCGTGACCGCCGCAGGAGTTGAAAATATTGAACATTTTGCCGCCGGCCGCGATAGCCAGTCAGCCTTGAGCTCCTCCTCCACTCACTTTGGGACAATGGACAGAGGAAATTAAGATGGATGAAAACACAATAGTCACAGTTTGCTCCCATAAGTTCTGTGTGTCTGTTGCCTGCTGTGTACAGCTATCAGTTTTGCTTTATGAACAAAGTTTTATGGGGCGGCAGTGGCGAAGTGGGTAGGAAGTTCGCCTCTGGTGTGCAGGGTCGGAAGTTCGATCCCCCGTCTCCCCACCACATGTCGAAGTGTCCCTGGGCAAGACACTGCACCCCGAATTGCTCCCGATAGTTAGCTTAGCACCCTAATGCTAAGCCTACCCTGCGTGTGACTGGGTGAATGTGTACAAAAAAAAAACAATGTAAAGCGCTTTGGGTCTGTGATAAACGGCGATATAGCGCTATACAAGTCCATTTACCATTACCATTAGCACCGGTTAGCTTGGGTAAAGCAACCTCAGCACAGCAGACTGGTGCTCTCAGCACCGGTTAGCACCAGCGCCAGCATCTCCCCAGAGTAGGAGAAGGCTACGCCGCCGCGCCGTTAGGCTTATATTCACCCGTAACAACTATGTTGAATGAATCCTAATGTTGCTCCATGTGTGATGCCTGTATACTTGTGCAACTAACAAATTAGAAAATAGAGGCTTTCTGTTTAGAATAAGTGAATGTTGCGTTTACATGCAGTGACTGCTGAAGCCAAATAATGGATTTTTAGTGTACACAGACACACAGAGACACACACACACGCACACACACCACAGAAGTGCCAGTATAAACAAATAGCTGGTGTGAAATAGCAGCTATCACCGCTACCATAACGTGTAGCTCAATGCTATTAAATGTTGCGGCTAACAGCCCACCTTCCAGCTATCTAAACCAAGGCCAAAACACACTGCCTAATACAGTCTGCGTCCAGAAAAAGAGAAAAAAAGATCCTGGAACCTCAACTATGTGCTCAGTCAGTTTACATTTGTAATTGCTTATAAGTGGTCCTTTCCTGCTATCCTGACCATGACCCAGTTTTTGTTGCAGAGAGAATACAACTCCAGCTCCAACATAGGCACGCATACAGAACCACTGAGGGGCTGACTCTTTAAGATCACTAGAATTAGCCTGGTAATCCTTGATTGTCTGTCTGCAGCTGAGCTCAGAGAGTTCAGCGGATCGTGTAGTACTGTATATACAGACTAGGCCTTCTGACACTGAGCATATGGACACATTAAACCTATTAACAATACTGTCAAACACAGAGACAGAGAGGCAGAGGGGGAGGATAAACTATGTGTGAGATCAAAAGAGATTCTAATCATACCAAACACTTTACCGGAAAACCTTGTTTGGATTTACTGTCACCAAAGGATAGACGAACAGCAGGGGGGGAAGAGAGCCTGTGTCTGGACGTCTCCTTTAACTGCTTATATATAGGTTTTCCTATACTGCTACGGTATGCCTTTTGGCCAGGGAGGATTTGAAAAAAAGTCAATGCTGGTCAACGAGTACACTTTGCAGCAGCAGCAGACCAAATATTAAAAGTTGACATATTATGCAAATTGCACTTTTTTATGTTCATCAACATTGATATGGGTCACTTAAAGACTACCAAAATGTGAGCAAAAACAACCCTCTCTTCTTCTCCACCTCCACCTTTTTGAAATCTTTTCTCTCCCCTTATGACTTCATAATGGAAGATGCCTCGCCCCCCGTCATTACCAACCTAACTTAGCACTAGCTCCACCTGTAATAAGAACAACCCCAGATACCCCTGAATCTAACTGGCATTTAGATTCAAGCCGGAAGTAAGGTTCAGGGCCAATCAGAGCAGACTGGGCTTTTTGGAAGGCGGGGCTTGAAGAGACAGACACTTAAATGGAGCGTTCCAGACAGAAATGGACACTACATAATTAAAACAGTTTCTAGTAGAAACCCAAATGAATATTGTGTACCTTAAAATGAGCATATGATGCAACTTTTAAAAGGTTGTATGAAAAGAGACAAGGCAATGGTTAAAGTCTAACTCCAATGTAAGTGAAGCCATCTGCAGGAAGAGAGATGTCTTTGTCTCTTGAGTGTTTACAGTGAAAGCTCTGGCCAGTGGAGTGGGTGGGATTCCTAATGACAAGCAGTGCTGCAGTAGGCTATTGTGATCCCAGTGTCTAAGAATGCACGACAACATGCCGGACAGCACCCACTTTAAATGGTTCACAAAATAAGAGCCTTATAACAGTCACCTTCCCGCAAATAAACAGTAATATATACCATAATTTCAAAGCCTGTCTTTACTTTTACCTAAACTTTTCAAGCCATTTGTGCTCACTCACTTTCTTAAGGACACAAGGCTGCATCCAAAAGCTATTATCTCCTATTTTGAGTAAAAACACGAGTCCAACTATCCTTCTAAATTCCTTGTTGCTTCAATTCAACAACAAGCGGTGTGAGTTTGTCCCGGAGCGTGTGAAACACATTAAGCATTGCTGGTAACTGCAGTCACGCTGTGCTTCTGAATCTAATTTAAAAGCGGATCCAATTCAATTTTATGTCTGCACAGCTTGACAATCAACTTTCCCAGTGGGGAATGGAAGGGAAGGGACTCTGAAGGTGTGTTGGTGGCATTTAGGATGCTAACCCCACTGAGTCACGTCATGGACTATTTTCCAAAAGATTTCATATAATATATAATTATGTAATATTTTTTTTCAATTGTATATTATTGGTACAGATTAGGAATGAACAGAGACCAATGATATACAGATGAGGAGAATTAGTTTTACACATTCTCTGCCTCTTTCTCTCTCTGTGCCACTGTGCTAAATCCTCCCATACAGTAACATAATGTGGCCTCGTTCCCAGACAATGTTTTAAATCAAAGAAAAGAGACTTCAGACTCAAATAAGGCCTTACTCAGCTTCACTTTATTTATCTGCTGTGTCAGTATATTGAATCAGACAGACAGACAGACAGACAGACAGACAGACAGACAGAGACAGAGAGAGAGAGAGAGAGAGAGAGAGAGAGAGAGAGAGAGAGAGAAAGAATGTGCTGGAACTAGCAGGATTTGAGTTTGGCGGGGATCGATGGATAAGATATCAGAGAAACGGAAATCTGTAAAAATGACCCATAATTCAGCATGACATGACTGAGGGCAAAACGCAATAAGGTCCAAAATGCTGATTGCATGTTACAAACAGAGGATGCAAAATAAAGGGATCC
>CM049400.1:7795000-7807500 GCA_026929865.2 Hyperoplus lanceolatus | reverse complement strand
GTCAAAAATTGTAAAAAGTCTTTCAGAGGGATGCAGCACTCTTGAAATTGCTAAGATATTGGGGCGTGACCACAGAACCATCAAACATTTTGTTGCAAATAGCCAACAAGGTCGCAAGAAACGTATTGAGAAAAAAAGACGCAAATTAACTGCTAAAGATTTGAGAAGAATCAAACGTGAAGCTACCAGGAACCCATTATCCTCCAGTTCTGCCATATTCCAGAACTGCAACCTACCCGGAGGGCTCAGAAGTACAAGGTGTTCAGTGCTTGGAGACATGGCCAAGGTAAGGAAGGCTGAAACCCGACCACCACTGAACAAAACACACAAGTTGAAACGTCAAGACTGGGCCAAGAAATACCCGAAGACAGATTTTTCAAAGGTTTTATGGACTGATGAGATGAGAGTGACTCTTGATGGACCAGATGGATGGGCCCATGGCTGGATCAGTAACGGACACAGAGCTCCACTTCGACTCAGACGCAAGCAAGGTGGAGGTGGGGTACTGGTATGGGCTGGTATTAATAAAGATGAGCTAGTTGGACCTTTTCGGGTTGAAGATGGCCTCAAAATCAACTCCCAAACCCACTGCCAGTTTCTAGAAGATACTTTCTTCAAGCAGTGGTACAGGAAAAAGTCTGCATCTTTCAAGAAGACCATGATTTTTATGCAGGACAATGCTCCATCACATGCATCAAAGTACTCAACTGCATTGCTAGCCAGTGAAGGCCTTAATGATGAAAAAATAATGACATGGCCCCCTTCCTATTGAGAACCTGTGGGCTCTGCTTAAACGGGATTTATTTACAGTGAAGGAAATCAGTACACCTCTGGGAACAGTGTCTGGGAGGCTGTGGTTGCTGCTGCACAAAAAGTTGATTGTCAACAGATCAAGAAACTGACAGACTTTGAATGGAAGGCTTGTGACAGTTATTGAAAAGAAGGGTGGCTATATTGGTCACTGATTTTTTTTTGACATGTCGGAAATTTTTATTCGTAAATTTTGAGTTGTTTTATTATTCTCACTTTAACAGATGGACATAAACAAGTGAGATGGGAACATCTTAGTTTTTTATTTAGTTGCATAATAATTCTGCACACTAATAGTTGCCTAATAATTGTGCACATATATATATATTCTCGTAAGAAAGACATCACCTCACTTTTACTTTCTTAAACATGCAGGTTTAGGTTCATAAACATTTTGGATTGACCGAGAGCACTGTAATAAAATGAATCCTCAAAATGGCTGAAGAAGGGAGGAGTGAATAAGAGAGGGGGAGAGATAGTTGGAGGAATCAAAGTGAGAAACAAAGACAGAGAGAAAAGGAGGGGAGGACGCAACGTGTGAGACATCTGCTGTTCAAACTATGTAGGAGCTCAGAGAGAGAGAGAGAGAGAGAGAGAGAGAGAGAGAGAGAGAGAGAGAGAGAGAGAGAGAGAGAGAGAGAGAGAGAGAGAGAGAGAGAGAGAGAGAGAGAGAGAGAGAGAGAGAGAGCTGCTGAACTGGGTCCAAGAGCCACCACTCTCCCTTTGTCCGCCTCAATCACTGTGTAAAAAACAACTTTTCTGAGTAGAAAACAGCAGCCTCTGCAGGACAACTCAACGCAACTGAAGGCTGTGTGCCAGTGAACTCATCAAACACACACACACACACACACACACACACACACACACACACACCACACCAGACACACACACACACACACACACACACACACACACACACACACACACACACACACTTAGTAATCATCATGTATGCTATTTCCACACACAAAAAATCAAATGACATGACAAAGCATATAATAGCACAACAATTGCAGTCACAATGTTACAAATATTTAGAATTATTTCTCCATGTTTGAGCAGCGTGACCCTACCTTAAGAGTCCTCCTGAAGCAATCCAATGCTTTGGCCAGAGCCCTGGAGTGTGCTTGACTTCTACATTAAGTACCTCATTTTACCAAACAGCCTCCCTTCACTAAAGTAGAGGGAGGGTCTCCAGACTTACAGGGTATAGCAATGAGACGGGAAGAGTAGCAGTGTGCAGTGAGAGAGGTGAAATAGAGAGGGATCAGTTGTAAACAGAGAGAAGTTAGAGCGACGGAGAGGCCACGCAGTATAAAGACAGTGGGTGTGAGGGAGGGAGCAGGACGCTGATAATAGTCCAGTTGTAATAGTGTGTCTCTGAGGAAAACGTCATGGAAGCGGCCCAAACCTCCACTTTAAAACCTTATGAACTGTATAGTAGTGGGAGAAAAAGTCATAGTAATGATAATGAAGAGGATAACAATACAAACACTGGAAGAAGCAGTCTTTGAACAGTGAGTATGTATTTTGAGCTCAGTCCCCTACTTGAGGATATGAAGTACATGTAAAGAATGGCTTAAACTGGGTTTACAGTTATACCTCTGAAGCTACACTCGAGCTGGATTAACAAGAGGCCCCGAAATCCCAGCCCCTAATGGAGCCCATAAAAGGGCCATATAGGCTATAAATGATTGCACAGAATTAAAAAGTCAATATATGAGAAATATGTGGTTTTAAAACTGTACCTGATGTTATTATTTTCAGCAGACAATGCCATAGATAGATAGATAGATAGATAGATAGACAGACAGACAGACAGACAGACAGACAGACAGATAGATCGAAAAAGAAAGAAAGAAAGAACGACAGAGGTCAGAGTCCAAATGAGCGATGACTGAGTTCATCCTAACAGAGACATGTCAATCTCCTGCAGCAGAGAATAGCTGTTGTGTAGCACAGCAGCTAAATGCCTCTCCTCCTCTGCCTCTGACCCTGCCTGACCCCACTGGAACTCTTTCCTATACTCCCCACACACACACACACACACACACACACACACACACACACACACACACACACACACACACACACACACACACACACACACACACACACACACACACACACACACACACACACACACACACACACACACACACACACACACACACACACACACACACACACAAACACAGTCTACAAGCTTACAGAAAGACTCTACCTACACTACTGTAGTTCATTTTGATTACATGTTATGCTATATTTGATGACATTTCTATAGAACAATGGTGTATGGCTGCAGAATGAATCAAATTTTAAGCACCATCATGGTTTGGGCTTTCCCACAATGAAAATAAACGTGCTGTAAGCAGAATGGTCCTTTTAGCTAACTTCCTGTCAGTTACTGCAGTTAGCAGTCCCCTCGCTCGTCCCTACGTCACCACATTAATGCACTGCGGTCTTCAAGCAGCGAGTTATCTAGCATCATCTCAAATCCATAAGTGTGATAGAACATGATAAAAACCATCAAAACAGACATTGGGAAGGATTTTTAGATTCACCCATCTGTTGCTCTGGCGTGCACCGGCAGTGAGACCATGGAGTATATATACTATATATGAGTGAGACGAGTGTCGGTTTATAGCGTTCTTTCTTCTGATTGGATGAAAATGTTGGGATACTCCAATAAGTTTATTTGCCGATTACATGCAAAGCAGCTGACTGAGAGATTGGCTTTATGAAACGTGCACATTATGTAAGTGATCACTGTATGAATAAAGAGCGATTTTACACTCATAGTAACATAAATAAACTGCTTGCTTCACCTTTAACAGGATCGATTGATACTTTTTTTCTTTTAAGTTTTGGTACAAACGCAATGAATTTAGGTGAATAAGTAAGACCAGTTTTATTTTGATCACACAGATGTCAAAAGAGTGTAATGTTTACGTGGCAGTGCAATACAGTATACATATTTCTGTCACTAAAATCAATAATTAATCGTGAATTCAATAATGCTCAAAATAATCGTGATAATCAATTTAGCTATAATCGTGCAGCCCAGGTGTAATATTAAAAAATACGCAGTCATGAACTCAATGTAACTAACTGTTACATGTTACCATTAGAGGTGTAGAATACAGTCATACAGAGCTGTGTCTGTGATCCTGGATCAGTGGGCAGCCTCTCTTTTTTCTAAAACTCTGGCCGTGATAGAAGAGCAAGCAGAAAAAACACAGCACACTATCAACACAAACATGTCCTGCTAAAAGAGGCCTTTTAGCATACAAGAGCTGGTCCCTTTAGCTTAGCATGTTGCACCTTTGAACTCCATTTCTCAGAGATCGTTGTCAGCTTCCAAAACATCACCATGAATAAATATAAATATACTTCTAGAACTTTTTGCATCGTCAAGCAATACCTCCTGGTCTGAGTTGCAGTGAACACAACTTTGATTCACACGGACATGCACACCGAGCGCACAGTGCAATGTCTAACCCAGCTGTGTAATCTCTAAGGACAGTGAGAGTTTTTTTTGCCACAAATAGAAAATGAGCAGCTCTATCAACTTTATGCCCCGCTGACGCAGGAATATAACAATCTCAGAAGGTTTGCAGGTTTGTGTGTTTGTTTGTGTGTGTGTGTGTGTGTGTGTGTGTGTGTGTGTGTGTGTGTGTGTGTGTGTGTGTGTGTGTGTGTGTGTGTGTGTGTGCGTGTAGCCCTGCTGTCAGTGTGAGTCTGTGGATGGCAATTTGAGTGTGTCGGGAGCAGACAGGGGGTTTGAATGTGTGGCTTTGAGTAAAAAAAATATTACAGTGAAATTTGAAATAGACATTCATGTGCAGAATGGATGTCATCGGCTGTACATTCACTCTCTACTTTCCTCTAGGGCCGTCACAATTTCAATTGTTGATGATAAACAACATTCAAAACTTTTCCCATCAGTCTCAGCTGTCTTTTAGTCTAATAGGCACATTTTAGCATGCCTTACATCAGCACGTTTAGCTTTAGCAATGCAGAGCTGTGCCCAAATGGCTACAGACACAGACTGTCTATGCGGAAGGCATATTTTTTTTTCCAAACATATTTAAAAAGTCTTGTTAAAACAAAAGCAAGTTGTCATCTATTCGCCTACTACCACTGAACGAGTGAACAGGGTGTTAGTAGATTCCACCTTTCTGGATGCAGTTACTTTTAGGGCTAACATATGTAACTTATTTGTCTTGTTGATATGTTGTAAAATAATTGTATTTCATAAGACACTGTTGTTGTAGTAGCCATACTGCCCGGGACCAAAATACTTGGTAATATGATGCATTTATGTCTCTATTATATCATGACTTTCTCAGTGTGTTCTAAACAGTGGAGGCACCCATCCTCGCTATAACTTTAGAAGTTATGCTAACTTTAGAGAGAGATGACCTATGAAATATAATATCAGGCTTGGGGTAAGCTTCAGGGAAAATGAGCAGCAGTGCTACATTACGCAAACCAAAGGCGTTTATTTAATCAGTTAAAATGTGTTGAAGTTGTCATCTAATAACCCTATGTCGGCGTTAGGGCTTGTGCATGTAGAACAAATGCCTTTCCAACTGTACCGAATAAAAAAAAAAAAAAAGTGCCTCAAGATTAACGGTGGTTCAGTGATAGTGAGCAGTTAGAAAGCAACAACCGAAACCCTATGCATTATGGGAATAAGGAGACGGCTCATCATGTTAAAGAGCAAAACAAATTGAAGCGAGCAGAGTCTATGGTCTGCACTGATGCACTCTATCTCTATGATGAACTCCTAAGAAGGTCAAAGCAACGGCAAAAAGGCACAGACAATCCACCCAGCTGAAATAATGCAATAAAAACTGGAATCAAATTGTTCTTGACTGCTCATTAAAAGGGTTAGGGTTCAAAATTCACCACATGGACACATTAGGATCCAGTCTCCATATGAAACAGGTCATTTCAGTGTGACATAGTTGTAGTTTGATTTTTTTCGCCACTACACTGGAGAAAGCTAACACTATATTAAAGCCATAGTGCGTAACTCCTTCATATACATGAATTTTTGGTTGCTTCTAATCCAAATGAGTTGACACAAAGTTGATTAAGCCTATGAGCTCCTGTATTTCTCAGTATGGTAGTGTTTACAAACTGGTGTCTGTGCCTGATAGTTAAAGGCTTTCCCTAATGTAGGTGCACCGACAGTGTTGTTGTAATTACACAGAAATCCTCATGCCCCTGCGACAAAAGCTACTCACTATAGCTTTAAGACTACAAATAAGACAACTCGTCACGTTAAAAATGAAAGTTGATTTGACTCACGGTTCCACTCTGCAGCCAGTCCATGAGAGCCTGTGCTGTGTCGGTGGGTAGGTGCGCTCTGAGGCCGTCCCTGCCCTCCTGGTTGGGTTGGAGGTCCAGGGCTAGTTTCAGGTCCTCGGCCAACTGAACCACCTGTAGTGGACCCATGCTGACAGGGGAACCCAGGTCATACATGCTGCTAGAATACTCCACCGCTGCTACTTTAGAACCTATGGGACAGAGTGGCAGAGGAGAGGGGCTGAGAGAATGACTTATCAAACAAAGATTATTAGTTCTGTTTTTCACACTTGGCACGTGACTGCAGTGCAACATTCAAGGTGGGAAAACGCGTGTTGTCAAAAGAAAGCGTTTGTTGTCAATATCAGTGAATAGATTTCTAGTGCTTTTATCCCATGAGCTTGGTAATGTTGCTTCTCATTCACCCATTTACAAAAACATTCACACAAACAGGGGGCAGCAAGGTACCATGCAAGATGCTGTGCAACGCAATTTGGGGTTCAATGTCTTACACAAGGACACTTCACCCAAGGTGACAGGGTATGTAGGGATGGAACCACCAACCACTTAGACATAACGTGTTTAAAGAAATATATATATATTGGAAAATACAATTGTTGCTTGAGTTTTTAAATTCATTGATAATGGTATCAGACCTACACATGCAGAATGCATAGGAAGTATGCTTAAATCCTGCTCAAAGTAGTATTCAAATAGGGGTACAGCTACACACCTGTTTTGCTGTATAGTCTATACTTCTTTGCATTCTTTTATCATTAGTAACATACTGTGGTTGATGGCACTACAGCAGCAGTATGTTATTGATTTGTCTGACCATGCTGTCTGAGCTGCAGCTACCCCTAGTGCGCTCACACTTATTCTCTGTTATTTCATTCTGAAATCAGGCTGTATACTGTATGTAGTTTTATTCCACTGTGTTCTTCTCAAACTACTGATGTATGGTTTTCCTTTCCATATTAAAAGTATTTTACCATGAAGGTAGCTCTCCTTTCATAAAAGCCACTCTGAAATGTGAGCAGAGGTTAAATGGCAAGAACTGAGAACAAGTCTTGTCGTCTTGTCTCTCGCTCTGCCTGCAAACAATAAATGGAAGCACAATTTTAATCACGTCACGTCACGTCTATACCACTACACCAATATCACAGTCATTAACCAGCGGAGTGCTTTCACTTGTATTTCTACCAGACGGCTCAACCAGAAAAGAAAAAAGAAAAGCAACACCGCTTGATCAGGGAATGCAATATGACCGACATATCTAAATTCTGTTGTTGATAAGTCTCTCTAATTTCCTTGTTAGCAAATGGCTGATGCTATCGCTAATGGGATTTTTAATGTATTTCTATTTGCGGTCACTGAGTAGCAAACCCAGAGCACTCGATGAGGTCATTGTGTATTTGGGCCAACGGCATGTGACTTTGTTGAGCTTCACATGCGACATTGGTGAACCGTCTTTGACTGGTGCTATATGGGGGACAAGGTTGTGAGATGGCACTATTATAAGGTTTTATGCATCAGTATAGGGAACCTTTGTTTTTTCCCACATAGCTACTGTGGATGGACCACTTTGACCATTTACCTCTCTCTTAGTCAAAACACTGGCTGCAGCAAACATGACCCCCAGTTACGCACACACACACACACACACACACACACACACACACACACACACACACACACACACACACACACACACACACACACACACACACACACACACACACACACACACACACACACACACACACACACACACACACACACACAAAATGGGGCAGGCTAAGTGCATCAGTTTACCACTTATTAACCTGCTGTGGGGGTCAGAATGGTTATTTTGTTCAGGCAAACAAGTTATAGGAGAGGATACCTAAAACACAAAATATAAGAATTAACACAAATTACTGAAGCCCAAGTTGCATTCTCTGTACTAAGTTTAATTCCGTATACCTACCGTAATATGTTGTCACAGGGCTCCAGAGTGCGCTAGATATTTTCAGTGCACCTGAAATTTATCACGTCTTTTTAATTTTATATAAACGCCTCTGACCAACATTAAAATTATTAAATATTATTTTATCAGCGTATCAAACACTCACACAGGCATGTCACGCTTTATGTCAGCACATTGGCCCTCATTTATCAAACTTGCGTGGAAACTGGTGCAGATTCTGGCGCAAATACCTCCCTACGCCAGGTAGCCTATCGCGTGGGATTTATCAAACAGTCTTATCTCGTCAATCTCAGCGTACGCCAGGCCATTATTGATAAATGCGGCGGCTGAAAACGACCGTATCACGCCCCTATATTTTCTCAGTTTAGAGGCCTCGCCCAGAGGTTTTACGACATAGATATGCGCATTACGGCACAGAATAGGAACTTCTCTGAAGTAGAAATTGACAGAATAACAGCGAAAGTAGAAAAAAAAGAGTTTAATTTCGGAGCATTACAAGCGGCATCAAAGAACGACAGAAGGCAGCAGTTAGCAAGGAAATAACTGCTGCGGTCAACAGCGTTGATGTTGACAACAAACGATCTCCAGCTGAGGATTTTGCATTTTAGGTTTACATCAGTAGGCTACTATCGCTCAAATGCTATAAAACAGCATATACAATTATATGTCGCCATTTCTTTACATAGATGAAGAAAAAGTGGTCCGACTGAAAAATCGCAACTAAAAAAAGCGTGTTGCTGTTCTGAAATGCAACCAACTGAGGGTGCGGGCATAATATAAGTGGTAGAGGAGAAACAGACGCACCAACTGTCCGGTAATGGTCCCCATAAAATAAATACAGGTCTGCAGAGATTTGAATGATTAGAATGTATTGGCCCTTTTAGATAGCACTACTCAAAAGGGTTGTAAAAACTAAAAATAACACATTTTGCGTTTTACTGTATGACAGCACCAGTGGTCAGCCCGGCGGTCAGCTGCACAAGCCGACCCGGCAACGATCAGCTGTGAGAGCGCCCACTGTCCTGCTCCACCAGCAGATCGGAAAAACGTACCGGTTAACGGTGGAAATAAATCGCTCGCTTAAGCGATCAATGACACATTAAAAGAGGAACTAACATCTAAAAAGTGCGTCAAATAAATAAAATGTTAAGCTGAATGGTGTGCCGTGTATTTTTTATCATAAAGAGCAGTGTAGGCCTACTACATATGTAATAGCTAACATTTTGAATGAATGCAGCCCCCGTGCCTCAGTGTCCCCCCTGCTGCTCCAGACGGAGACAACTGCCCTTACGTAGTCAGCGCTCCTAAGTGGCCGGTGTGTGCACTATCGAATCAGTGCTCCTACTCAGTTGCACACCATAAGCTGCACATTTTTAAGTGATTAATATCTTTATTTCGGTCTGAGCAAACACTGCATTTGTATTATCTTCTTATAATTGTCCAACAAAGTCATCGGCTACCCGGCACAGCCTGCACTGCGAGTCCATGCTGTTTACAAACTTGCGTACACGAGCTGAGAGCTGGCGTGGGATTTGAGCGTATCCTACGCTCACGCCCATATTGATAAATGCCGAGGTTTGCGTGGAAATGTACGTACACCCACATTTCTGGTCTACGCAAGGTTGATAAATGAGGGC
Source organism: Hyperoplus lanceolatus (assembly GCA_026929865.2). Lineage (NCBI taxonomy): Eukaryota > Metazoa > Chordata > Actinopteri > Uranoscopiformes > Ammodytidae > Hyperoplus > Hyperoplus lanceolatus. Next base: position 7,797,768 of record CM049400.1, on the reverse strand, counting down.
CATTGTGTGGGGCCGGCACAGCAGCTCCACTCACCCAGCGCTGCTCTCACCTCAGCACTTCAGCGTCAGTCAGTGCGTTTCCATGGCACAAATAGATTGGATTAAGACATATATCGAACTAGACACTCGAACGGACCGTGTTACTTGTCTGAGTATACATGGCCTTTCAGGAATCGGATAAATGTCCGATGCATGGCTGTCTCCACTATGCTAGGTGGCGCTGTAGCCCTTTCAACAAGTGGTTATAGAGCCACATCCGGTTCCCTTCTGGCAACAACCCTACTATATTTTTACGTTGTCTCTTTCCACTTCCATGTGAAATCCCCGACAGGGATTCTCAAGCAAGCGCAGAACACAAACTCCGATATGTGATGTCCGATCCCTGTATACATGCAGAGAGAATGCCGACAATGAACAAGTTATCTAGGTGTTCTTATCCGACTTCGCTTGTCCGTTAATGTGCAGATTAGTGTGTGAAGTAGATCGGATAAAGGTGTTTACATGCATTTTACAAGTCCTGTTGAAGTCTTATTCGTTTATTTACCCGATTATGAGTCTGAATGTAAACGCACTCAGTGACAACCCAAACAGTGAAGGAAGCTGTCATTCTGATCCTTGTCAGTGGCAGTTTCTATACAAGACCATAAAACTAGCTAATATAACGTGTATAGCATTAGTGTACATATTGTTACAGACTACAAGCCTCTCTGGTGACACCTGCTGGTTTTACTGCTCCTTACAGCAAACCGGACCAAAGTGGTCTGTTGAACAGTGTGACTCTATCTTAAAGCTGGGGTATATGATTTCTGATTGGTCAAAGTTAAGAGCTGTACACTTTGACCAATCAGAGCGAGGCTCCGATTCTCTGTTCTTATTGGCTGTTGGGACTGTACATTCACTTTGGCACGACTTTGTTGGTGTAGAGCGTGTCAGGGAGGGACCATAGGGGAGGGACCAAAGAGAACAAGTGGAGGGGTTTAGGTATTTGAATTCGAATCTCTATCCCAACTGCCATTTTCTCCCCAAATCATCCACCCCAGCTTTAAGAACAGGTAGCTCTCTGTAGCGGTGCTATTCTGAATGCAGACAGAAAGCAGTTTGTGTATACAGATGTAGGTTGCTGGGACAACTACAACACTTAGTTGTTCTTACCTGCGATGATGTCATCCATCTGCTCCAACGCCGCCTCCAGCATGTGACTGGCCTCCGTTTCCATGGTGATGGCGGGAAGCATCAGATCTCAGGTGTTATGATGCTGTGTAGAAAAAAAAAGAAAAAAGTTAATGATAGAAAATTGGTCTCATTAGCAACTCGGCGCACAATGTCTTTTTATACATGAGTTGTTGAATACAGACAAAAAAAACACAAGAGAGACAAGAGTGTATGAAACGTGACAATGGTTGGTATTAAAACTATACAGACTAAGCTGATACTGAGTGGATGGATGGATGGATGGGTGGGTGTGTATGGAGACACAATGGAAGCAGATGTGGAGATGAGGATGCTCTAACCAACTCTAATCCAATAAGGAGAATGCATCTCATTTTGCTCATTGGCAACTTTTCTATGGGCTTTGGGAATCTCATACTCGGAAACAAAGACAAGAATTGCAGAAATAACAAAGTCTCTAAAATGAACAATTTCCAGAACAATAAGACCTCAGCATTGGCATAGGTAAGATGCTATTTAAGGAACTATGTCCGTGAACGATATTAGCAATTAGACTATCTCAAGGGGATATTTGCTCTAAGAAAGAGAGATTTACAACAACACCCATGGCATATCTAAGTGATCTGCAATGTAATATATTTTACAGCTGGGAAGAGAACATAAATGCATAACTTTATTGTGTTAGTTCATTTCATGTTTCGTGGATGGTTATCTACACAGACAATCATCTTTATGGCGTTATCTATGGAGCAGGTCTTAATTAAAAGTCAATATATCGTTGTTTTTTTACCATTCCAGGCAGTAATCATGAAATATGTTAGTCATAACTTGTTGTATGGTTTTTATTGGTCAATATAAATGGCTCGATGAATTGACACTTAAAAAGGACAAGCAAGAGTTATATTCTATTGCTCTTGTTACCATTTCTACAGGTCAGTGACAGAACTCTGCTTCATCTAACTGGTTCTGAGGTTTTCCCATAGATAGCCTATACTGTGTAGAATGGAGATCTGTTTTCAATACATGCACACTGAAAACCACCACTGCAGGTAAGAATGAGGTGTACAGTATGTAGACAGTGCTTCGACACACACACACACACACACACACAACACACACACATACACACTAACTCTTCCTTGAAGCAGGATTTGCCTTTTCATCTGTCATGGCTGCCTGTGGATGCCCCTCCCTCTCCTCCCCTCCTCCTCCCCTCCTGTCATAACGTCTCTGTCAGCCCTCGTTCACAGCTCTCTGTCATGCTGACAAACACACATCAACATGCAGAAAATGGAGGGAAAGGACACCGGTGATGTAATCCATTGACGCCTTGGGAGACTTCCCCCCCCCCCCCCCCCCACAGAGCGGCCCTAATGCTCCTACATGCAGCGCCAACTTTCACAACAACAAATCAACACTGACAGCTGACACTGACAATCTGCATTAAATCAAAATCAGTGGACCTACAAGTAGCAATGTGCCCTTTACAATTCCAGCAACCTCCCGACGAACTACCCCAAAGCATGTGTTCGCTGCCATGATGGATGTGTGCATGCTTACGATTGCAGATGTGGGGGGGAAAAAAGCCTGGTTAATTT
>CM049400.1:7727500-7792500 GCA_026929865.2 Hyperoplus lanceolatus | reverse complement strand
TCACTAAAGATCCCCAAATCCAGCCTGCTGCAGTCCTAAGCACGTCAGGTTTCAGACATCAACGCTATTTCCTAGGCAGCAGGTTTAAGGACAGATCCTCCACACTAAAAAAAACAATATAGTTTCCAATGCTGGACTTAACTCTGGACACTGCGAATGTGAATAGGGCCACATTTTGAACTTAAAGAAAAAAAAATGCTATGTACCTGTCTTAAAAAGGCATTTCCATCATGTATTTTTTTATAAATAAATCAGACCATTATCAAGATAAGAACAAATCCTTCTGTCATAACCTTCAGAATAGTTGTGCTAAGATTAGTGGATGTAAGTGCATGAGAATTTGAGATCTTTGGTTCTATTGGACAACAACTACATTACAGACACAAACAGACAAGGTTTAGTACAATAAACACGTAAATGTACATGTTGGACCTTTTATTAAGTATGGAAGACAACTAGTTATAGTACCAAAGTAGCTAAAAATTGACCAGTGTTTGAAAAAATTATGTTTTGCCCTGCAGTCTACACACAGAAGACTTTTCCAGTCATATTTCTCCATGAACATGCTCTGTGATTATATCAAACATCTGCTGCTAGCTGTCCGTATGCAAACAATCCTATCAGGAGAGATTCATGTCCTGCACCTGTGTGTGTGTGTGTGTGTGTGTGTGTGTGTGTGTGTGTGTGTGTGTGTGTGTGTGTGTGTGTGTGTGTGTGTGTGTGTGTGTGTGTGTGAGAGAGAGAGAGAACAGAAAACAGAGCAGTGTGTATGCTGCTGCTTTACCTCCACACACACAGAGGTCTTTGTATGGGCGGGAGAGGAAGAGAGGGAGGGGATGAGGTGGAGGAGGAAGAGTGATAAGTGTGTGTGTGTGTGTGTGTGTGTGTGTGTGTGTGTGTGTGTGTGTGTGTGTGTGTGTGTGTGTGTGTGTGTGTGTGTGTGTGTGTGTGTGTGTGTGTGTGTGTGTGTGTGTGTGTGTGTGTGTGTGTGTGTGTGTGTGTGTGTGTGTGCGAAGAAGATGTGTTGCACTGCATGAGGCAAATGGTGGTCACACCAGATACTGACTGGTTCTGAGTCCCCAGACCCCCAATAAAGCAAAAAAATGCACATTTCAGAGTGGCCTTTTATTGTGGACAGTCTAAGGCACCCTGTGCACTAATCATGATGTCAGATCAGCATCTTGATGTGGCACACCTGTGAGGTGGGATGGATTATCTCAGCAAAGCAGAAGTGCTCACTATCACACATTAAGACAGATTTGTGAACAATGTTTGAGAGAAATGGTAATATTGTGTATCTGGAATGAATTTTATATCTTTAAGTCCATCTCATGAAAAATGGGAGCAAAAACAAAAGTGTTGCGTTTATATTTTTGTTGAGTGTAGTTAACTCTGGTGTATAGTCCACCAACTCCTGAGCAATATACTGCTAAATGCTCCACTGTGTCCAGTGATGCTGTGGATGTGGCTCATAGTGGGACTATCTGAGCTTTTTCTTTTTTAAACAGCTGCTTGCTGAGATGGGAACGAAAAAATGATAGACAAATAGTCAATCTGCTGGCCACAACACCAAAGCCTGCTGAAAGATGGTAAAAGACTCAGTAGAGCAGAGGGGAACTGCAAAAATGGAGCTATAATATATAGATTGTATTCAGATGTGGTCTTGATATGGTTAATTAAAAGGCTAAGACAGTGCTTTCTTAAAATATTCGCTATTAGTAATAACCATAAATGTAAACCTAAGATTTGACCAAGTTAGTTTGAAAGTTCCAATGCATCAGTCCATTTGCAATAGCGACGTTGATGTAACACTCCTTAAATACTACAGCAATTAATTTTAAGGCACGGTACGGAACTAACCAATATATAATTAGGTATCAGTGTGAAGTCAGAATGGTAACATTAAAACAGGGAAACAGAACAATGCTCACATTGTAGTCAATCTGCATAAAGGTACGTCAAGGGAATAATATACTTTAGTTTATGCTTTGATCAACTGTGCTGCACATACATACACAATCACATCTAGCAAAACAAAGTGCTTTGGACAAAATGTTGCATTATAAATAAGTACAATCATATTGTGCTTACCTGCCTGCCACACCTTTCCTCACTACTCAAGCAGCTTTAAGTTACACTTCTTCTCAACTTCTACTATAGATAAATGCACACTGAAGAATCTGACTTAACTTTAATATTCAGTAGGATTATTTCTCTCTAAGAGGGTCTACTCTCTAGCGGTCCAACACACAGACCCAGAAGAGAGAGAAAAGCTCTAAAAGGCATCATATTGGAGCTCAAATCTGTGGGCTTGAACACTGGTTAGATTATCTTTTCCCAGTGTATGACTGTGGGTAGTGTGTGATCAGTGAACCGTGGCTGATGCATTGCTGCTCGGGAAGCGGGCATATATAGTTCCATGTGACTCCCGCAGTGCTGTGCTGCGCTCATCTGTACGGCTCTGTGTTGAACTGCGCTGCTCTTTATTGTCCTATTTAGTCTGTTAAAGTGCATCCGATTCAGCTCTCTCAAGGAAAAACATCGGCTGTTTTCCTGCTCTCTATCTATATACTATATATATTATGTGATTCTTTTCTCCTTGACTGTGCTCTGTCTGTCCCATAGACTGGTGGGTCCAGTTGACTTGTGCTCTCCTTTCTGCTGTAAATCTATTTTGCCCTCAGAGAGACAGAGGGTAATGAACCGTAACACACAACAACACATGACTTCCAGTCAATGCTCGTCAGGAGGCTAACAACACAGCAATGTGAACAATCAGACATAACCTCTGCCTCTGCTTGGTCTACTTTTCTATATTGAAATACATTTAAAAGGGTCACATATAATGCTCATTTTCAGGTTCAAAATTGTAATTTGGGTTTCTACAAGCGACTGTTTTCATTGTGTATAGTAGTGTCCAAAACAGCCTTCATATTTCTCACAGTGCCATTGCTGAATCTCCTCTTTTCAGCCTCGGTCTGAAACGCTCTGTTTTAGAGCCTGTCTTCCAAAATGCGCAGTCTGCTCCGATTGGCTCTGAATCTTACTTCTGGTTTTGACTCTATACACCTGTAAAATTGAATGCGTATCTGGGGGTGTTCTTTACACAGGTGGAGGTAGTGCTAAGCCAGGTTGGTAATTATGGGGCTAGTCTTATCCCCCATGTGTGTTTGGTATAGAAATCTGACTGAGGTTTTAGAACACAGGTTTTCAGAAAGGTGGAGGTGGGAGAAAGAGAGAGGTTTGTTTTTTTCTCATACTCATTCTCTAGAATTAATATGAGAAAAAAACAACTAAATTAAGGTTGAGAAACATATAAAAAAGTACATTTTACATCATAGGTGACCTTTAAGTCAAAAGGCGTATTCAAGATGGGGAGATAAATCTACAAATAAAAAAAGCTGGGTAAAATAAAATTGCCATTTAAATAATGGTAACGTTTTGACCTTCCAAAATAGAAGGCATATCAATGCAGAAAATCACTCCTTTTTGATCGAATTTTGTCCCAGAAACCTTTCTGAGATGAGTTATGTTGTTGTTGATTTTAGTCAGTGTGTGTGTGTGTGTGTGTGTGTGTGTGTGTGTGTGTGTGTGTGTGTGTGTGTGTGTGTGTGTGTGTGTGTGTGTGTGTGTGTGTGTGTGTGTGTGTGTGTGTGTGTGTGTGTGTGGAGATAATAATGGTGTGTGTGTGAAACCTTAGCTTTAACCTATGATTGCTTGGGAATTCATTTCTGGCTTAAAGGTAACTTGTCAGACAGCTGATGACTCATAGCACAGGGTTGTTCATTAGAGCTAAATTGTAGACCTGGGAAAGAAATGGCCACCTTGGTGAACAAACACAGGTTGACTGCACACCTATTTAACTTGTAGAGCAGGGTTTTTGCAGAGCTACAGTTGTTTAGACACATTCACACCTGGCAGGTGTTCAGTACTACTACATTAGTTTATGTCAGTCGAGCAACAGCTTGACTACAGGTTATAATCAGTGTTACAACTTGCCCAAGGGCACCAACAGCTAAGATCAATAGAGTAAACCCGTGAAAGAACCATGTGTGTACATGTGCAATGACTGTTTGAATGAACAACAGCCAGTGAAATGGCTGACCTCCAGGATAACCTACTGTATTTGTTTGTCAAATGGCATTTTGCTCACTGATATTCTTAGGCAACTTTGGATCTGAAATGTAATGAATAGACCAACTTAAAATATGAAAACATGATGCGACTAAATGTACTGTAAAGACAGAAGCAGACACACCGTGACATGAGCAGAAAGATATAGCACAACCCAAGTGAAGAAGAGAGAGACAGTGGTAAAGAGATTTCAGCCGAAGCAGAGCTGCTCTATCAAAGGCAAACCACAGAGCTCATATGAGCTGACACTGAGCGGATGGATGTAAGTAGCCTCTGGACTATTATCATAAGCAGCATAGCTCATTCCTTATCATCCAGCTGACTTACTGTATCAGAAGAGGATGGACACATGCAGGCACACATGACTGGGCTGTATGTCACTGAAACATACTCATTTTCACATTAATTTCCCCAGTGTCAGCCCCACCATTCAGTCAGTGCACAAACCCCAGGGAATCTCTTTTTAAGATAATGTTGCGAAAGCTAATTCAGCGCAGATTGCTTTTTTTTGTTCTTCTGTAGAGCCTCTCTGGAGGGAGAACAATGAATCAATGAAAACAATATGGCATTACTTTTGGTAAATTATCACAGTAGCAATAATCAAATATTCTATCCCTATCACAAAATAACCAGTACACACACACTGACCACTGTGTATATCAGTTATCGGTATCAGTGATTACTGCACTATTCCTGACTACTCTTTTGATCATTGCAGAAGGTTATCCAAAAAAACTATTCTAAATCACCTGTCTCTAGTGCTGCAACTAACAGTTACTTTCATAATTGATGGCCCCAACAATTATTCTTTTGGATTAGTGGTCTATAAAAGGTCTGAAAAATAGTGACAACCGTCTATCACAGGCTGCTTCAATGTTTTGCAGTTATAAAAAAATGAAGAAAGCAGCTAACCCTCTCGTTTGTTTGACTTTTTTGTTCGATGAATGACTTAAAAGATGTCTTAATTGTTTGTTAATTGAGTTGTGCGTGCTACTCATTTATAAACCCACTTCAACAATGACAGTCGTGAAAAAAATTAAATAATCTGAAAGATCTTCCGCAGGAAATACTTCACAGTTTATTATTTGATGGAAAACCTAACTAGACGACACTATTCTCAACAGACGACAGTATTGGCTCTTACCCTATTATTTTTTGTGTTTAAAATGTAGACAGCCGTAAATACACTGCATCCACTTCCTCAAAAGGACCATGAAATATATTCTTATTGTCCAAGTCGAATCCTTTTCTTTCAATGTGTAAATATGTGTATGTCTGAATACATGATTTAAATTGAACACAACCAAATAAAGCTGTTTGAAATGACTTACTAATACAGTATATGACAGATGTGTTTCCCCCTGTGTTTCTTGTTAAACATGCAGGTGAGTTCACCTATCACTGCATTCCTGATTATAACTCAACGGGAATTTTTAGGGAAGTGAGGCAGTGAACCCGTAGCAGTTGCAAATGTTCTATTGTTTGCTAACTTGCCTGATGAGAATTACTCCAGCGTGTTCCCATAATACAGAATCTGGCCGAGAAGACATTTGGATGTGCATACATTACAGATGCAAACCATGGAAAGTGTTTACAGTTACATAAGAGTATCACACTAAAAGCATAACAATACCTTCAGTGTCCAAAACTAGCCTTCCTTCAGAATGAATCAATACACACACAGAGCACAGAGTCAGGGGGTTTTGGCCTGTTATGTATTAAGTGAACCAACTCGTCAAACATCTACAGAAAGCATTCACCGTTTTACTGCAAAGTGGGAAACTCTCTCCACGTTTGAAATTCCAGCATCACCAAAAACCTTCACATGGTTCAATAATTGGGATGGGCCTTTTAGAACAGGAAATGCCAGAATGCATGTGAACCTGTAAGGCTGGGAGGAGCTAAACATTAACACAGAGAAACACAGGACACACACACACACAGTTTACAGTTCCTCCTCATTTAGCTTAGCCTGTTTGGATTAGTGTCACCAGCTAGAGGCCAGACCTAAGCGCCCCAGTCCCTCCTGTCACACTCGGTAAATACAAGTCTGTGTGTGTGTGTGTGTGTCTGTGTGTGTGTGTGTGTGTGTGTGTGTGTGTGTGTGTGTGTGTGTGTGTGTGTGTGTGTGTGTGTGTGTGAGGAGCCAAGCCACCAAGAAACACCAGATTCTTCACCAATTAACATCAATGCAACAGGACCGCTGACATTTAAGTTAAAAGATGTTCCAGAGTTCTGTCCTTTAGCTCAGCCCTAGGGTCTTCCTTTCTCTTTCTCTTCTTTCCCTCAGTTGTTTTCTTTTCATTTTCACCTCATGAATATCTTGGTGATCAAGCAAATGGTGTTCGTGTTAATAACTAGGGCCGACCGATATATCGGCCGGCCGATTTAATCGGCCGATTATAGCACATCTCCGATTTTTTTTTATATATTTTTTTTTAATTCAAGCAATCATGTTGAGTGAGGCTTTATAGCATTAAAGTTATAGCCTATTAACAGCAGCAGCAGGTGTGTTGTAATACATTGGATTGTTAATAGTAATTGATAGAATGTATATGGTGCTTTATTGGAGGTCATTCAAAGACTTTACATCATACATATAGAAAATCAAACTTAGAGTTCAATAGTAATTTTTCTCTGAAAATAATCGGCATCGGCAGTCAAAAATCCATATCGGTCGGGCCCTATTAATAACACTTGAAGACAATATCTTTTAAATGAGAAGGTTATACAGGATCTCCTGGACTCATGACTTGGCGAGATTCAAAATGAAATATTTTACATATACACTTGCGTCTTATACACATGTTTATATGTGCCGCAGCAATAATGGCGGCCTGTTAACATCAGCATTGTTCAAATTTCAAATATAAATAAAACACTATTGTACACGTAATAGGTTTGCCTTTGTATACTGCAATTTTTTAATTTTATTTTTTTTTCAACATAAAAACTACGTGACTATTTATTTTGGGAATCGTTTTGAATCGAGAACCGATTTTAAATTGAATCATGACCCAACTTATCACCTGGATGCAAACCAACTTCCTCAAAGTCAAATATGACATGATTATTATCGTCCCCAAATCACTCACAAAAACACCCACAGATTCAGCCTCTCAGTCCACAAATCCATTCTGTATCTCCACAAATACTAAACCCCAGTCATTATCGACAGCCATCTCACCTTTGAGCAACACTTTAACCGGACCAGAATAACTGTCCTTTTCCACCTGAAATACATTGCTCATCTCCCATCACTCACGTTCTCTGAAGATTACTGCATTAGCATCCTTTTGTTGTTCATCTGCTAAAGCCCCAAACCAACTCAAATACACCTAGAACTCTGCTGTCCACCTCCTCACCCACACCCAATGTACTGAAATTTGATTACACAGGCCACAGATTCCAAAAACTTGAGCAATCGTAATCATAACGAGAACCAGAATACACTTTATTGGCAAAGTATGTTTTGTTAAACAACACTGAAAAGCACCAGCACATACACTCACCGGCCACTTTATTAGGTACAGCAGTTCATTTTCTTGTAAACACATATAACTAATCAGCAAATCACATGTCAGCAACTCAATGCATTTAGGCATGTAGACCTGGACGGGACAATTTATTGAAATTGAAACCGAGCAACAGATTGGGGAAGAAAGGGGTTTTAAGTGACTTTGAACATGGCAATGTTGATGGTGCCAGGAGGGCTGGTATGAGTATCTAAGAAACTGCTGATCTACTGGGATTTTCCTTTAAACCATCTTTAAGGTTTACAGAGAATGGTCCGAAAAAGAAGAAATATCCTGTGAGCGGCATTTGTGTGGACGTAAAATGCCTTGTTGAAGTCAGAGGTCAGTGGAGGATGGGCATACTGGTTCGAGATGATAGAAAAGCAAAAGTAACTCAAATAACCACTCGTTACAACCAGGGTATTCAGAATACCATCTCTGAACGCAAAACAAGACCAACCTTGAAACAGATGGGCTACAGCAACAGAAGACCCCACCGGGTGCCACTCCTGTCAGCTAAAAACAGGAGAATGAATGAATGATTCTCACAGGATCACCAATATTGGACAATAGAAGATTAAAAAAATCATGCCTGGTCTGATGAGTCTCGATTTCAGTTGCGACATTCAGATGGTAGGTTCAGAATTTGGCGTAAACAACATGAAAGTATGGATCCATCCTGCCGTGCACCATCAACCACGCCATGTTCAAAGTCACCTAAACCTCCTTTCTTCCCCATTCTGATGCTCGGTTTGACTTCAGTACATTGTCTTGACCACGTCTAAAAGCATAAATGCATTAAATTGCTGCCATGTGATTGGCTTTTTGTTTTTATTAGCCATTGAACAGATGGACCTAATAAGCTGGCCGGTGAGTGTATGATATTCAGTACACTAGTAGAAAGGAATGCAATCCAAGGTTATTATTATCAGTGTGAAAAATATGGGTGTACAGTATGTGGTTTCTCCAGAACAATGGCAAAATGTTTGATGAAACCCAGTCATGGTGGATTTTTACATTAAACATCTATATTTAGCTTTTGTAACTCACCACACCAGTTCGCTAGCAAAGGATCATTAGTTAGGCGTCACACATGGCAGTGCGTCTGTGATGACCAGAGGGAAATTACTTTGACAAGACATGTTGCGGAGCGCCGGCATGCAGACAGCAGTGAGAGCCAGTTGGACAGGCAGAACTGAATAACAGCCTCACTTACATATACTGGTTCTCAAGTTATCTGGTTTTCAGGTTTTATCCTGTCCCCTTTTCTCATGAATATCCTGTTCTTAGCAACCCACAGTGTCAGCAACACACAGAGATTATTTGATCAGCAGCTTAAATATATAATGTTATCATGTGACCATTACATTTCATTCTCAAGGTTTAAAGGTATTTTTCTGGATAAAGTTAAGTCTCTGTTGCAGCCACATTTGTTGATAAGAAATGGAGAGCTTTTTTAAAGAGGTACGGCAAAAAAACACACAGAAGAGGCATATTAAGAATTTTCAAACTTGCTTGACATCATGAGGGGCAGGCGATTTGTTTCCGTCCCCTCAAAAATCCAGGAATGTCAACTCAACACCATTCAAGGGCTCAAATGTGTGTGTCAAAGTATGTCCTTTGTGCTTCAAATATCCCTGTTATAAATGCAAGTAGTGGCACTGACTATGTAAAAGGCCTGAACGGTTTCTGATATCATATCAAAATACAATGTTCTCGTCCTCATATAAACAACTTCAGTTCCTTGGAAACTTCGATAACATTAACCCACCAGACAGTTAGTTGCTGCTAATGGGAAATTAAAATGCCCCGGCTTTTACTTTGATGAATGATTTATATATTTTCAAGATTGTGTTGTTGATGAGTGTTTGACTTAGGTATCCAGTTTAGTAACTTTTAAAATATCAGTTAAATTCTTATTTGTGACATGATGGTATACATTGGGTCGTCATGACCTTCCAGACTTCAGAATTGGATCTGCTGCATGACCCAATGCAAAGCTACTCGTCCCAAGACCTTTCTTTTATAAGAGTGTAGGAAAGCTGACCACCAGACTGTAGAGAAAACACACAATGGAAAGTTCTAGCAACATTCTCAGCATGAGGTTCAAGACAACAATGTTTCTGTGAACTACAAATGTCTGGGATTAATCTAAAAGGCAATAAAAACACAATGGCTTTTGAGTGCTACGAAGAATGAAGAAATGTTTTCTTTGTTCTATTCCAGAAGGAACCTCAAATGATGGAGAAAAGCATAAGCAACACAAGCAGCTATGAAACGGAGCAGAAATCAAACTAATCACTTTCATACTTTTAGAAAGGAGTGAGCGCAGAGGTTTTCATGTCAGACTAGTCCTATTGATCTTTCCCTTAAAGTCTCAAGATAAGGGGGCGCCCTTAGCTCAGTTGGTAGGGCGTCCCCCCCATGGGCCTCGGCCAGCAGCGGACCCGGGTTCGATTCCAGCCCGCGGTCGTTCTCTGCATGTCACTCCCCTCTGTGCCCCATTTCAACTCTGTCTTTACACTGTCAATAAAGCCTAAAAATGCCAAAAAAAATCTTTAAAAAAGTCTCAAGATAGAACGCTGAGAGGAAAGGCTGTATTGTTGAAGTTAAGAAAAAAAAACAATATGGTTCCTCCCTCTTCTCTAGAACTTTGTTTTGTCAACTCCAGGACAGTAATCACAGGAGGGCAGCTTGCATATCTGAGCCTGAAGTAGAAGAAAAACAAACAGTACTTTCTAAGGCTTAAAACACAACAACAAAACACTAAAATTGCTTTTTTTGCGGACCATAAAAAAGGTAAAATAATAAATAAAAGCTATGGGTTCATTCTGAGTAACACCTGCATTAGGGAGTACAGCTCTGCAGAAGTCACAGAGAGGGTTTTCTTTTCAAAGCAGATTCTTATTTTCCAGTTCATATTGAAGGCCTGACACAGGGCCTGGGGCACGGAAACCATGCAGAGAGCTACAAAGACCAGTGTCAGCAAGCTAGAGCTGTAAAAACACCATGTCAACACCCGTTAATACACACACATTAAATACAGACACAATCTCATGTGACGGCTGAGACCGACCAATCAGCACCAAGCTTGAAACTGAAAAAAAAAAAGCCAATGGGACCCACTGCGAGTAATGAAGTGGACAGCTAGATAGTGGACTCATTCTGCCATGTGTTGAAGCTGATGAGATGACACAGAAAAGCATCATGGGACGGGAGGAATAGACACAAGTGCTATGCAGGCAGTTGATAGGTGTGTGTCAGTAGGTATTATTGTGCACTACGAAAAACAAAGTACATCGCCAACACGGTTGCGTGTTCGTTATAAAAGAAACTCCAGCGACTCCAAAGACTTCACAAAGTATTGCAAAAACAAATGTTAAAGGCCATTCATTGGATTTAGTTTCAAAACGGTTCAGTGTGGGAGTATTTTGAGTAGAGTTTTAGAAAGAAAGACGATAATGAAATTACTGGTTTTAAAAGTACACGTTTGCGTTTTTAATACAATGCTAAGCAATAAATGTCTTAGCCATGTGATCATCCTGAGAACATACAACAAAATAAATCGGACCGTGAACTGCACGCTAAAGTCAAAGTAAGGCTAAATGCCAGAGCCACCTCCTAAAGTAGTCAGAGTAAAACCAAGTGAGGCCATGAAGCGGTTGTGTGCTCTGCCAAGTGATTCAGATGGAGCTCAATGAGTTTGGCTAGCAGTCTTGTGAGTGCAGTCAACTGGCATGGCACTCTCCTTAGCCCCCCCCCATCCAAAATCCTGCCTAAAAAGAACAACCATTTACCACCGACTGAAAAAAGGCTGAAGTACACAAAAGGTATTTCCACATCAGCAGCCATGCTCAGAGCAGGACAAAACAGTGCAGTGCTCCGCTTCAGAAGAAGGCACCTAGGCTACAGGACACTATAGAGTTACACACAGCCACAGCCACGGCCTGCTAACAAGGTATATAGACAAGATCATATTACAGTGTAATGTTACAGTCATATAAGCATAGGCTGTGTGTGTGTGTGTGTGTGTGTGTGTGTGTGTGTGTGTGTGTGTGTGTGTGTGTGTGTGTGTGTGTGTGTGTGTGTGTGTGTGTGTGTGTGTGTGTGTGTGTGTGTGTGTGTGTGTGTGTGTGTGTGTGTGTGTGTGTGTGTGTGTGTGTGTGTGTGTGTGTGTGTGCGCGCGCGCTTGGTTTTTTAAGGGTCCCAGGAAAAAATGCCATCAAGAAACAGTCATTTTTAAGTTTGATATTCCACTAAACCCATATCATTTTGTTTTGGGACTGGATGCAAATTGTGAGCATAGATACAGGTACATTCTTAGAGTGGCTTTGTATGCTGCACGCCTCACAATACTGCATAAATGGTTAGATGAAGATCCTCCTAATATTACAATGTGGTATGAAGAATGTATGTCCATCTTGCCATTGGAGAGACTGTCACATGTGGTGCGAAATACGCTTGATGTATTTGTAGGAGAATGGTCCCCATTGGAATTGTACCTGGGGGAGGAATGGTCTAGAGTGATGTGTATAGGGGTATGCATTTGAGGAGAGACTGGAGAGCCACACGAGATATTTGATTTGGCACTGCATCTACATGTTATATTTTAGTTTATGTTATTTTTATTTTATTTCTTTTTGTGACTGTCTGTTTGTGTCTTGTGGTCTACATGTCCGTGTCACTTTGTGGTTCCTTGTGTTGTCTCACATAAAAAAAATAAAAATAAATTAACCATTGTTCTCTAGGGGAAAAAAAAAGAAAGAAGAAGAAACAGTCTCACACACGCCACACACACACACACAGTGAGAGACAGTCACACACACACACACACACACACACACTTCCAAACCGATCCAAATGTCTTCAAAGAAAACACTTTGAGCTTTTCTTCGGCCGTGATTAACTGTTGCTGTGCTCAGCCAGGCAGTATTCAGACACAACAATCTGTATCTAGGACTAAACAAAAAGCCAATACTCCATCTTCGTTTTGGGAGAACAAACAGTCAAACAAAGTATTCCATTTGCATAAAATCTCCTCGGATTCACAGGCTTTAGTTAAAACCAGAAAAAAAAGACAGCGACTGGGTTACATATTTAAAAGCTTTGAAACCATTTCACATCTAATTATTTTCGTCCTAATTGACAGACTTGTATCTGTCTACTGAAAATGGCACTGTGCTATCTTGCTTGGGGAAATTGAACAGTTTCATTTCAAAATGAGATATCGCTGCTTCAAAAAAAACGATTGGTGTTATACAAATGTAGGCTTCCTGAGTGTCTGTTCTTGCTATGGCTGCATTAGTTTAAGTGCCGATAGATTCTTAAAACTATCCCCCATGCTTCTTGTAAAATAAATAGGTAGGGTTTCACACGCAAGACAGATCTATGAATTCCTGGAATACAAGCCCAGTCCAGACTAACCCTACACTGAAACTCAAACAGAGACCAGTTAGTGCAGTCAGTCTATGTGGCCAACTTTCTTGCAACACCGGGTTGAGGCAAGAACAACAATCCACTGTAATCAAATCCAGATCAAATATTGATATCTGACTGCAACCTCTCCTGGAGTGGTTATTGCTCCACGTCAAGACTACTGTACCATGACGATGGTAGTAGCAGCGTGAAGAAAAACACTGCCTTTATTCGTATAAAGACCAACTGAAATATTCAAGTATAGCACAGCTCGTAACATTAGCCATGTAGCTTCACGTCAAACTGAATTGTCCACTTGCTGGGTGAAACCAAGTGGATTTTTTTTAAATGCCACTGAAGTAAAAAAATTAAATAAACATTGACAAGTAAGAGGGTTTAAGTATTAAAATAATAAATTAGTATTGCTCAAGCAGGGTCAGCTAATGTCTCACAGCATAATATGTCCGACACTGGATGTCTACTTCTGTAGTCCAGGCAAAAAATAATTTCATTGCATCACTGAACTTCGCTCTCCCCTCTGATCTGCCTGTTTCCAGAGTGTGCCCATTTTTAACCCTGATAAGTGATTGGTCATTTTGGTGTGTTTATTTGTCACAATATAGCAGGAATGTCTTTCACAATGTATCAAAGACCCTGCACAAAGACACACTTGCATGTTTTCTTTATGTTATATTACTGTGGCTAATTAGTCCTCCAGCTTCAGTTGATGTGAGTGTGTAGCAAATGCAAATGTATGATAATTTCCCTGCTGTTAAAACGTCATTATAAAACGCAATTATAAGCAGTAAAAAAATATGAACAGATCTCCTGTAATAACCTTTAGAATAGTGATAGGAATGATTATGGAAAGTTAAGTTGGTGTAGGTGCTTTAGAAGTTTTTGGTTCAGATTTTTGAATTAACTAATGTTGAGATAATGGCCGTTAAAGATGGTTGTATAGGAGACATACAGATGCAAACAGACAAGGGCCGCGTTTCCCAGATTCAATGGTTCTTTGGGACCAAAGAAGGGTCGAAAGAAGGGTTTGCCTAAGAAGGAGCGCTAAGATACGGGTGTTTCCCAGATGGCTTCTTAAGTGCCACCTTTGGGGAACGCGTAAATTGAAGCGAAAGAAGCTCTTTAGTGGGAGCTGTCCACCGCGGTCGTGCTGAAACTGAATAAATCGATGCCAGGCGAATCGATCACCCACCTCTTTATCAGCGCATAAGTCACACACAGCGCCCCGTGGTCTCCCCCACACAGGTGGAATTAGTTAGAGTTTTATTCGGGGGAACAAGGGGCAAAAAGAACATCACGGTGAAGAACCATTTAGGCAGGCCATAGCCGAAAAGATGTCCCCCTCCAGCCCATGTGGCCTGCGTGACTGGCGTGCTGTGAGGAAGAAGTGGCAGGAGTTCCAGAACCAAACAAAAAGGAAGAGTGAGAAGGTTTCACTAATCAATCTCCCTTCGTTGCAGGTGATGCAGACGCCAAGTAAAGACAGCGCGGAGTGACCCCTTCCCCGTATGGTTTCAATAAACTATTTTGGTTTCTTTTCAACCATGTATTGTGTGGATCATTTTGCATTGAAATGAGGGTGTCAAACCTAGCAACAAAAAGTCCCAGGCAATTTGTAATGTATCTAAGCGTAGGTTGATGACGTGTGCCTATTGTGCGCCCTTTCAACAGCATTCCAGTGCCAGACTTTCAGGTAAAGCACCCGGACACTGCAGCAATAATCATAGTGTGCAGGACGATACATGTAGCCTACATCTGCTGGTTCTGTTTATTTATTTCAGCCTTCAGGCATGAGAGTTGATATGGGTGATGTGTGGTGGTTGTGGGTTTATGGTTTAGTGCTTGGTGACTGGTGGTGAAGAGGCAGGGGCAGCGGGTTGTTGGACCGGGCTGAAGGCAAAATTGCAGCGGGTTGCTCTGGATGTGTGGAGACACCAGAGTGATCAGCCGTTGGATCTCCGCACGGGGCAGCCGGTAAATCTGTTTCTTTGATATCTGTGAAATGCCACAGGGTTGTTGATGTTTTTTTTTGTATGTGTAGTAGTACTATAAACTCACATGTGTGTGGAAAACGTAAACGTCTAATTCATTAAAACATTTTTTTTCTCTACTATTAGTCTATGTTTATTGCGCCAGTGGTCCGCATTGAGCATTGTTTTATTATTTCGAAAAGTGGAGGAAATAAATTTCCCTGAAGCGGCATGATCACTGACGATTTGGTCGCTAGGAAGGTTGAAAGAGTGGGTCAGCTCCATCTTACAGTTCCGTCTTAGTGAAAGAGCTACTTTCGCTAAGAACGAATCTGGGAAACGCATTCTTCTTTCACAGCGTTCTTAAGAGTGCTCCAAAGAAGTACTTAGCCCAAAGAGGCTCTTAACGAATCTGGGAAACACGGCCATGGTCAGAAAAGAAAAGTTGTCGCCACAACGTCATTATTTTTATTTTCGGTGAGGCCAAAACCTGTCCGGCAAAGTTTGGAAGCATGGGATGCAGTGGTGCCTGTAGAAAGATGTCCCACATGCACACACACACATACATGCTACAAATTATAGTAGTGGGATGGGATGGGATGGGATATGGAGAAAATACGTTATGAGATTTCAGGGAAATCAGAACAATTTAAACAGATATGGCTATATAACATCAGTACTGAAGGGACCTTATTGACTTTTCATTTTTTGCTTAACATTTGCCTATAGTTTAAACAATGTCATTAGGAACCTGTAAAGTAGAGTATGCCATATTGCTTGTTTGTTTTGTCTTTTGTTTGTGTGTTCAGTATTTCAGTTGTGTGTGTGTGTGTGTGTGTGTGTGTGTGTGTGTGTGTGTGTGTGTGTGTGTGTGTGTGTGTGTGTGTGTGTGTGTGTGTGTGTGTGTGTGTTCTTTGGAGAAAAAAAAACAATATAAAAAAGTATTTACAAAAAAAAAACTCTGCCAACCCTTATATTTCTCATGCAGTGCCAGCCATGCCTTTCATCATTTGTGGACGAAAATTAGTCTTTAAAAAAAAATTGGGTTTGACAGTTGTATCAAAGGTCAATCAATCAATGAATCCATCAACGTTTGTGTATTACTGAAGTCCATTAATTCTGAAGTTATGTTTGAGTTTATAACTAAATCTGTTGGCTGTATGTCAGCTCATTAATGCTCCACATTTAACAGGGCTCACATCTTTAAATGCTAGCAAACAAATCATATTGCACAGTGAATACATTTTCACGTCTATAAAGAAACCATACTGTCAGTCAGCTTTATCGATCAGATGCTAAAACAACTCACCAAGCTCCAAAAAGACTTCAAATTAACGCAGCTCATGTCAAGCTCAAATAAACTGCATCGCTAAACAACAGTGGTTCCAAGTCACAATGCAACTACATTATATTATGAAACATACTCTTATCATGATATGGGCAAACACTATAGTAACTACAGCACCACGGCATAATAATATTATAGCTATATTTGCGTCGCAGTCTCAAACGGTCTATCATGAAATTCAAAAAGCTGTTTCCAGTTGATGACTGTTTGACAGCAAAGGCCCACATGTTAAACATTAACACTGACCTGCTATGGGTCTTTAGGTCTAATGATGGGGAGTAATGAGTATGGAGGAGGGGAACATACATGATACACACAGGAAATAGCATTCACCTATCTAAAGATTTTTTGTTGTTCCTGTAATGTTAAAGACATTCCGACTTAATGTTTTTCTCCCCCACTTCTTTTTATTAATTTTTTAATTTTTAATTTTAAAGATTTTTTTTTGGCATTTTCAAGCTTTATTAGATAGTATATAATTGAAATTGGGAGACACAGAGAGACGGGGAGATGACATGCAGTAAAGGTCCGCGGGTCGGATTTGAACCCGCGACCACTGCAACGGAGGCCGGAGCCAATATGGTACGCGCTCTATCCACTACGCCACCGGAGCGCCCCTTTCTCTCCCACTTCTGAAACCAAATGTATGTGCTTGGGTCATACGAGAGAATAAAATATAAGGATATTTCAAAAGGATCATTTGCACAATATGTAGGTTTAAAAAAATAAGATGCTAAGTCCCACACAAAAACAAATGTAGCTTTGGCTTTCTACAAGCAGAATAAGGTCAAACATTCATCATTGGACCTCTTTTTTTTTTAAAGAAGAAAAACAGGATCTTTTTAAGAGAGCCCGCACAAACAACCATGTACAGTCGGCACAGGCTGCACAACTGAAATCAAAAGGGGGATTAAAGTTCTTGTCCGTGACACTCCACTGTAATACATTATATCTGCATATGTGTGTATTATCGCGCTTTTTCCACCAACCATGAGGCAGCTTTCCTATATTGTATGTTAAACCCCTAACAAAAACAACAACAAAAAAATACAATTTAAAAAAATCTTGCCCATTACTTTAGTTGCCTCTCTCTCTCTTTACCAGAAATCCAAGCATGGCTAAGAAGAAGGAATCTTTTCTATAATTTTTCTCTCAGACAGGAATATGCCTATAGCCGGTGTATAGCATCTATCCCATTCAACTTCTCTTCTCTACCTCCATTTTTGTCATTTTCTTTCTTCCACTCTGCCCTCCATTTGACAGCAAACTAAAGAGATAACCTCTAATAAACTACAGTCATTTCATTTATTTCTGTATTTTCCTCCCCCCCTCCCTCCATCCGTTCTCCCTTGGCCACTATCTTTTTTCTTCCGCTCCCTCTGCGTAAAAAGCGAAGGATTATTCCCTCGTAGATTAACAGGCTGACGTTTGTCTTCCCTGCTCAATCCCCTATTCCTCTCTCTCTAGTTTCTCTCTCTCACAGCCATTCCTCTGGCTTAATCTTGCTTATCTCTCTCTCTCCTTCATCTCTTAATTCATCCCTCTCTTTTACTCTGTGTCTCCCCTAGCCATCAGAGAGCAGTAGATTACCTCCAGTGAACTACAGTAGCAGCCGTAGAGTTAAGATGACAGGCCAATCATCTCAACCTACTGTTCTGTGGCTGCAGATAAAAACCACCACTCTGTGCTATTACACAAGTGGCTTTGATCACAGGGATGAGTGCCATCATCTGCTGATCCAGTGTGTGTGTGTGTGTGTGTGTGTGTGTGTGTGTGTGTGTGTGTGTGTGTGTGTGTGTGTGTGTGTGTGTGTGTGTGTGTGTGTGTGTGTGTGTGTGTGTGTGTGTGTTACACATAGCATAGCTCAAAAACCTACTCCGAAGTGGGCTAATAACACTGTCAAAACTCCAGTGAATGGGGTTCCCTTTTCTGATATGAAGATATCGTGCAATAGTTCAACTCCCCCTTGGCAACTTCTTTGGAAAATAAAACAATGAAAATACACATTAGAAGTAATATTATGACAAAAAAACATAAAATAAAATGTTCTATTGTTTTTTTAAGAAAAAGAGGTCCCCACTTGGTCAATGTGGGACGATAGTCCAATGTTGGTAGGAATGTACGTATGTGTGTGTGTTTTTGTGTGTGTGTTTGTGTGTGTGCGTGCGTGCGTGTGTGCGTGCGTGCGTGCGTGCGTGTGTTCAGTCCAGCTCCTGTTTTTTATTTCCTCCTGTTGTTTCAAAGTGCTAATGCCACCCAAGTGCCAAGCAAAGCAGCCTCAATCAATTCACTGTTGGCGGTGGCATTGATGCCTTCCTTTCAACTCTCTCTCTCTGCCTTTTTGAATGAGATTTGCAATAGAAAAGTGGCACCGGCCCTTCTGTGATGTCCATGCACGTGTGTGTGTGTGTGTGTGTGTGTGTGTGTGTGTGTGTGTGTGTGTGTGTGTGTGTGTGTGTGTGTGTGTGTGTGTGTGTGTGTGTGGATCTGTGTGTGCGTGTGTGTGTGTGTGTGTATCCTCCAGTGTTGTATGCAGCAGATGCTTGAGCAGAGGGGAGCCACACATCAGCCTTGATATCCCCCCCATTAGCATATAAGCACCCCCTCTCCCCCCTCCCTCCTCTGCTCACGCTGTCAGAAATTGATGATCTGCAATTACACAGCATGTGTCAGTGCAACTAAACATCATTTAATAGCTCCAAGCTGACAGTACATGACTGAACAAGAGGAGAGGCACCCGTGTCACAATTAAAAGTGCCCGCCTCCTCTATCCTGGAGCATGTCACTCGCTACAAAAAAGCCTTATGTTCTGTCATGTGGGAAAACCCTATGGAATCAAAAGTGCATATCGCACAGTTAAGTAGGCCTATACTATACGCTAATGCAGGTCATTACAGATGCTCTACTGGTGACATAATCCATTTGAATTACGATTAGTAGAGTGACCTCAGTGTGGAGAATATATAGCCTACTCAATAGGGCACTGCAGTGTTGTCATAGGAATCTTCCAGCATTAGTATTGGTAAACTCGTCAATAACAGGACATGGAAGCTATACGCTAATGTCACTGCAAAACTTCACAGCACACATGTAGATTTCAGGTCAAAAAGGCATATTCTCAATGTTTTGCCATAGGGACAGCTGCGTTTAATAAAAAAAGAGATATTGATAAACACAAAGCTTAAACAGCTCTTTAATAACAACAATGTAGCCTACTTTAAATCAAATAAAAATAAATTAATTAATAATTCAAGAAGAACAGCCGAAACAATAGCCTACTCACTGTCCGGTGAATCCACCTTCAAAAGCTTTTATGCTACAACGTTCGTTATTGCTAAAAAATGTCTACAAAGTTAGAAAACTTATTTCTAAAAGGCAATGATAGGCTATGCCTTGAAAATAACGATGACATTTTACTGAAACAGTCAGCAAACATAGTCGCTAACATTTAAGTGTCAAACAGAAGTACACTACATCAGTGATTCGTTCAATTAGGCTACTTACCAAACGCGACTCCTCTCAGGCTTTATCGAACTAAATCCTTCAATGTTGTTTGCGGGGAGACACTTCAAAGATAAAGTGAGCACACAACTCTCTCTCTCTCTCTGTCTGTGACACTCACACACACGCTGACACATACATAGGCCTACATGTAACATGCCCCTCAAACACACATAAAAAAACAGTCACACATGCAAGGTGCGTTGGCTTTTGACTTGTCCCTCGCCTGTACTGTGCGCTGCGCTTCCTCAACTATCACCTGCCATGTGATAGGCACGATGCCTTCACGTGCCGCTCGTAATATCTCCCGGGCTCCAGTTGCTCTCACTACATTCATATTGGACCTTTTTTGTTAGAATTATATTTTGGGTTATGGTGCATGATAGTTATTTAGAATGTAGCTGTAATATCAACTGTACAACAACCCAAATTAAAATAAATCCAACTGTACCTGAAGGCAGCAAAAATAGAAAAAGGCCTGAATACTTTACTGGGTTATAAAGAGACACTACTACCCTACTCCTCCAAAAAAATTGTAAATGTTGCCTCCCTCACAATTTACCCTAGTTTCACTTCATCTCGGAAAAAAGATGGACAGTGGAATTTAAGAAAAGGCTACCCACAAATGAAACAGAAGACGAAAATAATGGTCATTTTCATTGTTGACTATTGAATATGAACTCTAATGAAGATAAAAATAATATGAATATTGTGTCAGTTACTTTTAAGACTTTTAGACTAAACATGCGAATGAAGACTGAATTTCATCTTTCCATCCTGGGTCATTCTATTATGACTCAACACTCCCATCTAGTGTCGTAATGTACGTTTGTGCAAAATACCGCACCTCAAACAAATCAACGATTGCTTTATATTTGTGTCTGATTTGTATGACTGACGAAGTCTTATTATTTTGTGAAAAATGTATAGACCTATTTAAGAAATTAGAAATAGCTTAAAAGATGTTTGTATGGGGTGCGCAGTGAAATTTTTGTTATAATCTACCTCATTTGTATTCTGGTGGATGACGTGACTTGGCTTTTTTGTGTCCAAGCGTCAAACACATATTTAAAAAAAAAATATTTGTCAAAAAAAAATTCATGTGGTTCAGACCATGTTGCTTTACGTAGACACACTGAACATTAATGTTATACATCACTCACATTTTCAGTTTTCAGCCAAACTAGAAGAAGCTCATATGGTGTGACTGTAACAACCACATTTCACACATTTTAAACTTGAATAAATAAGAAAAACAAATGCAAATCTTCTCAAAAAAGTACAGAATGATCTAACATTTCAAAGTCTAGGTATAATATTTTGAATTAGCTATGATGATTAAATATATGTTGTCCGAGAAATCAATGTCAAATGGTGTGACATCAAATTGTGATATTTAAATGTGTAATTGCTTGGACACCTTTGGGTGGATCGTTCTCTGTTTTATCAGGAAGTACAGAAAACATCTCAGAAGGACCAAGGAAGGGTCCCAAGGCACGCTGGCTGTTGTCATTTTTTGCATAAATCAAATCTTTTCTGCAATCCCAATTCCGTACCAATTCTCAGTGTCTTTTAGTGTGACACTTCACATATAAATGACAAAAATAAGTACCTTTTTTGTCATTACTACATATGTATGTTGTCAGATTACAGTTGGTATGCTGTTAGCATGCTATCATAAAATGACATAGCAAAAAATGGTCGGAAAATGCATGAAACCTCATATGGTGTGACGCTAAATCTAGTGTGACAGTTTTCCTGTCACACTATATGATTTATTTGTCACACTATATGATATGAAGTGTATTTTCTTACACATACAATTATTATTCACCTGAGTTAACACTTTATTCTTGTATGTTATAGCTTACAACTCATTTAAATGTATGTTTTTTCTTTTTTTAAACTTTTTGGTCCATAATCACATGAAAAAAGGTGATTACTTGTATATTACTACTGTTGTTCTTCTGAGTACTGGATACTCACTCAACCCCAATACCTACCTACTTGAGTGGTGTCAACATATCAAATTATTAATGATGGGACTATATCATTTGGTGTGACTATATCATTTGGTGTGACGTTGAGAAATTATGAAGATAAAAAGGCTTTATAATTTATTTATTCAGTGATTAATTATAAAATCTCACTGGAACACATGGAATATACAGTACTATGAGCTACTGACAAGTAGTTTTGTTAGATTTATAACAGGATATATTGGAATTAATCTAAAATATCAGTGATTCTTGAGAAGTGGGACCAAACAGGGTGCAGTGTTGAAAAAATACAAACCCTATGTTTAGGCAAATAAATTACATGTATGTATCCAACATAAGCTACTGAGCTAAGGTTTGACACAACCTCCCAGCTTTTGTCCATCAAAATGGACTTTTTACCTTGCTTCTCCTTTTTAACATGGGCTTTTTAGCTTGCCATACCTTATTTTGTGTCAACTCCGTCAGACACCAAAAAACACAAATAAATGTTCCCTCATTTTATGCTAGACCCATGTATAGTGATCACCAAAACTGATAGAGCCACAAACAAATATTTTCAAAATGTATGAATATACATGTTTTTGATGTTAAACTTATATTTTAATGGTTTTTTTCATTTTTTTTACAGACAAAAAGACAAAATAAGTAGATACATGCAATACACACACAACCCCCACCCCCTCCCTCACACAGACAGACAAGAAATACAAAAAAAAGAAAAAGAGAAATAAGCAAATAAGACAAAATTATTAAGAAAATAAGCTATAATACACACACAAAAAAGGGAATAAAACAAACCTCTCATTTCCACTGCAGGTGGCGCCAACGGGGCATACATTTCAGGCCCCGATGAGCTGCAGCACTTGGCCCCATACAGCGAGGAAGCCACGAGCGCTGCCGGACAGCTCATATCTTAGCCTCTCAATATGTAAGATGCCCACCAGTTCCCTCAGCCAAGAGTCAAATTGAGGGGCCAAGTCCGATTTCCACAGCTTTAAAATGCATCTTTTAGCAATTACCGTGCCATAGACCACGATTGTGCGAGTATTATGGTCCAGTTTTTCCAAGGCTGCGGAATGTCCAATCAGAGCGGTTTCCGGATCAGGAGTTAAAGAAACATTTAACACATAAGAATACCATTGAAATACAAGACACCAAAAGTTGTAAAGATTTGGACATTCCCAAAAGTGGTGAGCAAGTGTACCCTCGGCAATCTTACACCTGTTACATAAAGGTGAAAGATTTAGGAAAAAGTTATGCAGTTTAACCTTATAATAGTGCAATCTAAGTGTGACCTTAAATTGAATTAACTGAAGCCCCGAGTTTACAGAGCAGAATGTTATGCTTTTTAGCACTCCATCCCAGAAATCATCAGCTATTCCAATGTTTAAGTCTTTTTCCCAGGCTTGCTTTATTTTTAAAGTGGATTTGTCCTGCCGGTCTAAAAATATTCCCACAAAAAATGAAATCAGATTTTTAGCTTCTGGTGAGCCTAGCAAAGTTTTGGACAGTGAATCATCTGCGGGCAGGGACTCAGAGGATGGTATATTCTGTCTGACATAATTCCTCACCTGTAGATACCTGAAGAATTGAGCTTTTGACAGTGAAAACTTTGATACTAGCTGATCAAATGAAGCAAAGTGACCATTTATATAAAGGTCCTCTACTGTTACTATTCCCTTCCGGCTCCAATCTCTGAATGGTGAATCTGTGAACGATGGGGGGAATGCATGGTTATGCCAGATTGGGGCATGTATGGTCGTGCTCGGTAGTTCACAGGCCTTCCTAATTTGGTTCCAAACCGTTGGATAGAATAAAGTGGTCTCCTCTAAAGGAGGCGGGCGGTCTGGGAGAAGAGAAAAGGAGGGCAGTAAGAGAAGTTTTTGGGGCCAGGCTTTTTTCAATTGCCAACCAGGGGTGCAGATCAGGTCCAATGCCTTTTTCATAATAAATTGCCAATACACCATCACTCTAGCATTGGCAGCCCAGTAATAATGTAAAAAACATGGTAACCCCAGTCCGCCATGTTCCCTGGGTTTCTGAAGATGGGCTTTTGAGATCCTTTGTGCTTTATATCCCCAAACGAAAGGCATTATAATAGAATCAATTGACTTAAAGTAAGATTTAGGAATATACATTGGCACATTCTGAAATAGATACAGAAATCTCGGCAGGGAGACCATCTATACTACGTTCACACGGCCAATAAGGGAGATTGGTAATGTTCTCCATTTCTCTATGTTTTCCTTTAGTTTGTTCAATCGTTCCGTAAAATTGAACTTAAACAGTGTCTTTGGGTTTTTAGATAATTTAATGTCCAGGTACTTTATACTGACCAGATGTGTTTTAAACTGCGTATTGGCTAGGAATGTTGGGTCCAGATCTGCTGTTAAAGACAAGAGTTCACTTTTTTGCCAATTTTTGGTGTAGCCCCTTACCGTGGTGGAGAGGTTTGTGTGCCCCTGTGAACCTGAGAGCTGTGTTGTCAGGAGCCTAGTGCTCCTGGTAGGGTCTCCCAAGGCAAAGTGGTCTCAGGTGAGGGGCCCGACTAAGAATGGTTCAAAAAGACCTCATGGAAGAACGAGTAAGAGGAAGAGTGACCCTGCCCGGAGGAAGCCCGGGGCCCCCGGCTGGAGCCAGGCCCAGACAGGGGGCCCAGACAGGGGGCCCGCCTGCGAGCGTCTGGTGGCCGGGTCTGCCACGGGGCCCGGCCGGACACAGCCCGAAAAAGCTACACACACAGCAACACACTCCTCCTCTACAACTGATGGGCCCACCACTCATCGGAGGAACCGCTGGGGTCGGGTGCGCTGCCTAAAGGGTGGCAGTGAAGGGCGGGGACCACGACGGACCAGACCCGGGCGGCAGAGGCTGGCTTTGGGGACGTGGAACGTCACCTCGCTGTGGGGGAAGGAGCCGGAACTGGTGCGGGAGGTGGAGCGCTACCAATTAGATCTGGTGGGGCTTACCTCCACGCACAGTCTTGGCTCTGGAACCGAGTTGCTCAAGGTGTGAGACGCCGGGCCGGTGTGGGGATACTCACAAGCCCCCGGCTGGGCACTACTACGTTGGAGTTTACCCCGGTGGACGAGAGGGTCGCCTCCCTACGCCTCCGGGTTGTGGGGGGGAAGACTCTGACTGTTGTTTGTGTGTATGCACCAAACAGCAGTTCGGAGTATTCGGCCTTCTTGGAGACCCTGAACGGAGTCCTGCACGGGGCTCCGGTAGGGGACTCCATAGTTCTGCTGGGAGACTTTAACGCGCACGTGGGCAATGATGGAGACACCTGGAAAGGCGTGACTGGGAGGAACGGCCTCCCCGATCTGAACCCGAGTGGTCGTTTGTTGTTAGACTTCTGTGCTGGTCATGGTTTGTCTATAACAAACACCATGTTCGAACATAAGGATGCTCATAAGTGTACATGGTACCAGAGCACCCTAGGCCGAAGGTCGATGATCGATTTCGTGATCGTATCATCTGATCTGAGGCCGCATGTTTCGGACACTCGGGTGAAGAGAGGGGCGGAGCTGTCAACTGATCACCATCTGGTTGTGAGTTGGGTCAAAGGGTGGGGGAAGACTCTGGACAGACCTGGTAAGCCCAAACAAGTAGTGCGGGTGAACTGGGAACGTCTAGCGGAGGCCCCTGTTCAAGAGATCTTTAATTCGCACCTCCTGCACAGCTTTTCTAGCATCCATGTGGAGGTTGGGGGCATTGAACCCGAGTGGTCGATGTTCAAAACTTCCATTGCTGAAGCCGCGGCAGGCAGCTGTGGTCTCAAGGTCTTAGGTGCCTCAAGGGGCGGTAACCCTCGAACGCCATGGTGGACCTCGGTGGTCAGGGAAGCCGTCCGACTGAAGAAGGAGTGCTTCCGGGATATGTTATCTCGGGGGACTCCTGAGGCAGTTGCAAGGTACCGACAGGCCCGAAGGGCTGCAGCTGCTGCCGTTTCAGAGGCAAAGCAGCGGGTGTGGGAGAAGTTCGGAGAAACCATGGAGAAGGACTTTCGGTCGGCACCAAAGTGTTTCTGGAAGACCGTCCGGCACCTCAGGAGGGGGAAGCGGGGAACCATCCAAGCTGTGTACAGTAAGGATGGGACGCTGTTGACCTCAACTGAGGAGGTAGTCGGTCGTTGGAAAGAGCACTTTGAGGAACTCCTGAATCCGACTAACACGCCCTCTATGTTGGAGGCAGAGCTGGAGGCTGATGGGGGATCATCGTCAATTTCCCTGGTGGAAGTCACTGAGGTAGTCAAACAACTCCACAGTGGCAAAGCCCCGGGGGTTGATGAGATCCGTCCAGAAATACTGAAAGCAATGGGTGTGGAGGGGCTGTCTTGGATGACACGCCTCTTCAACATTGCGTGGAAGTCGGGTACAGTGCCGAAGGAGTGGCAGGCCGGGTTGGTGGTTCCTATTTTTAAAAAGGGGGACCAGAGAGTGTGTTCCAACTACCGGGGTATCACACTTCTCAGCCTTCCCGGCAAAGTCTACTCCAAGGTGCTGGAACGGAGGGTTCGGCCGATAGTCGAACCTCAGATTGAAGAGGAACAAAGCGGATTCCGTCCTGGCCGTGGAACAACGGACCAGCTCTTCACTCTCGCAAGGATCCTAGAGGGAGCTTGGGAGTTTGCTCATCCAGTCTACATGTGTTTTGTAGATCTGGAGAAGGCTTATGACCGGGTTCCCCGGGAGATACTGTGGGGGGTGCTGCGGGAGTATGGGGTGAGGGTGTCTCTTCTCAGGGCCATCCAATGTCTGTGCGCTCAAAGCGAGAGCTGTGTACGGGTTCTCGGTAGTAAGTCAGACTCGTTTCCGGTGGGGGTTGGCCTCCGCCAGGGCTGCGCTTTATCACCAATCCTGTTTGTGATATTTATGGACAGGATATCAAGGCGTAGTCGTGGTGGGGGAGGGGTTGCAGTTTGGTGGTCTGAAGATCTCATCTCTGCTGTTTGCGGATGATGTGGTTCTGATGGCATCATCGGCCTGTGACCTTCAGCTCTCATTGGATCGGTTTGCAGCCGAGTGTGAAGCGGTTGGGATGAGGATCAGCACCTCTAAATCTGAGGCCATGGTGCTCAGCAGGAAACCGATGGATTGTCTACTACAGGTAGGAAATGAGTCCTTACCCCAAGTGAAGGAGTTCAAGTACCTCGGGGTCTTGTTTGCGAGTGAGGGAACAATGGAGCGTGAGATTGGCCGTAGAATCGGAGCAGCAGGGGCGGTTTTGCACTCGCTTTACCGCACTGTTGTGACGAAAAGAGAGCTGAGTCGTAAGGCAAAGCTTTCGATCTACCGGGCGATCTTTGTTCCTACCCTCACCTATGGTCATGAAGGCTGGGTAATGACCAAAAGAACGAGATTGCGGGTACAAGCGGCCGAAATGGGCTTTCTCAGGAGGGTGGCTGGCATCTCCCTTAGAGATAGGGTGAGAAGCTCAGTCATTCGTGACGAACTCGGGGCAGAGCCGCTACTCCTTTGCGTTGAAAGGAGCCAGTTGAGGTGGTTCGGGCATCTGGTAAGGATGCCCCCAGGGCGCCTCCCTAGGGAGGTGTTCCAGGAGCGTCCAGCTGGGAGGAGGCCTCGGGGAAGACCCAGGACTAGGTGGAGAGATTATATTTCCACGCTGGCCTGGGAACGCCTCGGGATCCCCCAGTCAGAGCTGGTAGAGGTGGCCCGGGAAAGAGAAGTTTGGGGTTCCCTGCTCAAGCTGCTGCCCCCGCGACCCGATTTCGGATAAGCGGTTGAAGATGATGATGATGATGGTGTAGCCCGAGACGTCGCCAAAATAATTAGTTAGCTGGAGTAGGTGGGGGATGGAATTCTCGGGGTCGGCTACAAAGAGGGCGATGCCATCTGCGTACAGAGAAATCTTTTGGTCCATCCCACCTAGTGATATTGGCTTTATAAGTGCGTGCCCTCTTATGCTAATAGCCAGGGGCTCGATGGCCAACGCAAAGAGGAGCGGCGAGAGGGGGCAGCCCTGGCGTGTGCCCCTCTGAAGGGCAAAGGGTGTGGATCTTTCCTGGTTTGTTAGAATGGAGGCGGTGGGATGGGCATATATTAAGCGCACCCATGAAATAAAAGGGGCCCCTAGACCGAACTCCTCCAGCACCTTGAGCAAGTACCCCCACTCAACCTGGTTGAAAGCCTTTTCTGCGTCCAGGCACAAAACAGCTTCTTTGGAAGAGCTGTCGAATTTGTTATACATAATATTTAGGACTCTCCTAACATTAAAAAATGAAAACCTATTGGGGATAAACCCGGTCTGATCTGTGTGAATAATGGATTCTATCAATCTATTTGCCAGAATTGTTGTGAAAAATTTGAAGTCCAAGTTATTGTTGTTGTTGTTTTTGATATCTGACGGTGTTTAACCTTTCTTAAACAGAACAAATAAAGTTTTTTCTAGTAGCAGTTTGTTTTTTCTGTTGATGATTGGTGCTAGTATTAACCACTTCAGGAAAATAAAATTATCGAAACATTTCATATGACTTCTTCAGAAATTGTAAGTCGGTGATGACGCATCATGGTTGTGACGCAGGACTTTCAAGATTTGTAATGTAAAATATTCTAAAACTACAACACTAATCAGAGCCTGTCTGACTCTAATGTACTCTGCACATATAGCTTGTGACAATAGGTCCTTCACGGAGACAGCTGGCCCTCATATTGCCTGATTTTAATTAAATGTCTGACGGTGGTGACAAAAAGTGTCCCGCCACTTAGAAACCTTATAAAACATGAATGTGTTGTGGAATTTTTTTTTATTGATATGAGAGATTATTTAGTGTTGCCTTTGATGAAAAAAGCTCCTTTTAATCATTAAAGTAAATTTTTAATAAGTTGTATTGCATATGAAAGATTGAAACCCTCTTTGTGGACACACTGTTTTTGACGTCATGAGAAAATAACAAGTGTCATACATTTGACATAATAATAATTAAATTAAATTTAAGGGGATAATTGTGCTCCAGACATTCTATTCTTAATCCCTAATAACATCTACAATTTTAAATATTTTTATTTTTAAAGATAACAGCAGTTACATTTTGTCCCAGCCTTTCGTCCCGGTTCTCAAGAATCACTGATATACCAAACAATTGATGGCAAATGTCTTACATTTGGCGATGTTTAAGAAAAACAATGCAAAATGTAATGTTTTTGTACAAGGAAATGCTGAATCTCAATAAAGATAAGATAAAGAATTGTGATAAAACCAGTATACTTAAGAAAAGTATATCCCATTGTAATTTAAATACAACAACTTTCATGTCACACCATATAACAATTTCAAGCACAGACTCAAACAAATTGGTGAATAAATACATATTTCATTTAAAAATCTAAAAGACCACATACATTTTGAGAAATTTAAGAATCAGTAAAACTAAACTCAATAATTCTCATGTCAAATATTTGAATATTTATCTTTAACCTCTTGTCTTTAATCTTTTGTTGGGGCTAATATGTCATCTAACACAAACTACAAATAGATTCATAATGATGTTATCAGTGATCTATAGCATTAGACTGTAGGTTACTGTTTTCTTGCTGCATGCAGAGATAACATGGTACAATTTAGGAGGCAGAAGGCAGCTTCAGCACACCATTTTGGCTTCCACTTCATTGTAGAGTGGTGTAAATGCGCCCTATAGTTGGAGTATATAGTAGAGTCACTGCAACTGGTATTTAGTAACCTTTTGTGATTGTCTTGCACTCCCTTTAAGTATTTTCTTTGATTTTGATATGTTCAACTAGACTAAAAGTCCAGAGCCTGAAGAGTTGAAATACATAACATTGCAGATGCTTTGTGTTCATTTGATCATTTGTTTTAGAATATGCTGTAGGCCTACACACCATTAAAGTACAATTTGAAATCAAATAAGAAAATGACCCCAAAGTGGGTTGTATTGCATTCTCACCAATGTTGCCGATCACTCTTTAGAGGGGCCTTGTGTCAAAATGTGCATTGTGTGTAGTTGATGTACCTGTTATACCTATGTTCAACCAGGTACAACAAAAGTGGCGTCGGGGTCAGACCAAATATTTTGGATCTGCTAGTGCCCGCTAGTGGGTAAATATGGCCACGCATGTCTGTATCCTTTGTCTCAGCACCACTTACGCAACCTCATGAATGAAAACAAAATCATATCAATTACATGTGCACATTTTGGAATTTTTGGGAGATACATAATAAATACCATTTTCTTAAATGGTTAGTAGCGTTCTCTTACAAAACAATACAATGAATTAAAAAAAAATCGGAATACAATTTTCCCCACATATTTAATATCTGATATTTTCCACATTCTATATAGGTGAGTGAGAACAACACAGGGCCAAAATAAATGTATATGAAGTTTCATAATACGTTTCTAAGGCAAATTAGGTAACAGGGCCAACTTGTGATGTCAAAACTCAGTGACCTGTATTGCAGCGTGCTCCTGTTATGCCACTGCATTCCGTTCTAACCTGGCTCTCATTGGTCGACTGGCACGCCCCTCATGTTTTCCCACCCTGAACTCGTCTTTGATTGGCTAGCGTGGCACCCTCGGCTCGAGCACAGACGCCATTGGTGAAAAACTAGGTTAGTGGTCCGACCAAGCAATGACGGTGAGGAGAAACTGGGTCAGCGATAGAAAATCGTTTATGTCACAGTTCTGTGGGTTGCGTTTGCTTATTACCGGCAGCTCTCAATGGATAGACCAACCTCATTGCACCTACTGTAAGTATACAATGACCTAAAGTAATGCGTCTTATCGATATTGCTTCTCGGTGGCGCTACTGGCTTTGAAACTGATGGATATCGTCGATGTTTTCACAGCGCTGTGTTCATGTCAGTGTGTTCTTTTCCTAGAGCAGGAGAAGGGACGTTAGCTCGCTGGCCAAGACTTGACAGTAAAGGATTCCTTTAGCTAGCAGCTGTATGCTAATATTAGTTAACGGGACTGAATGTTCCTATTGATAAAGGTTGGGAAAACTAGAACATGTATGCCAGAATAGCTTTAAGTGCTTTCATCAGTTACAGGGCGTCTTGTGAAGCTCGTGCCTAGGTATGTACCATGGGCTTGTATAACGTCAACTAAACGTGCCATATTGGTGCGAGCGACTCTGCGAACAATGCCCATCTAATGCTAGCACGCTAGCTATGTAAACAGGCCTCGGTGGGAATCTTGCACACGGGGTTTCTTCGACAGCATAGCTGTCCCTGCTGCTGGGATACCTTCAAAGCGTGCCCGCATCGCACGTCACTCCAAAATGACACAATAACGTGCGGTCGCAAAAACCATCCCCAAAGAGCGTAAGCTTTGAATATTAAACAGTACATGTAGTGTTGTGGAATATCGTGACACGGTGTTGGCATTGGCAGTGGAAATGTGGCGACAGCTTGGCTTCTGCAGTGTCCGCAGTGGGTTGCCAGAAGACGAGCGTGATACCGGGCTTTGGGTTTTGGTTAATTCTTTGCAGCCGGGGATGCCGAATCTGGGCAGAGGGCGCACCAGGCTTTCATTAGGGATTCCTGGAAGTCTCCAGAAGCACGAGGAATAGTCTATTGCCCTTTGTTATTTACAATCCTCACAAATTGGATTTTTTTGGGGGGGGATATTCTTTTCCATTCCATCCTTACAGTTAATTTGGTTAGGCCTTTCTTGATTAAGTTATTTGATTTGTCTGGATTGTTAAATGTGCAGGGTTAGTGTTTGTCAAAGTGCCTTTCCTACTTTCTTTGAAAAATTAACCTTGTAAGCCTCAACAGTAGTTTATGCATTAAGGGAGAGGAGAGAGAGAGAGAGAGAGAGAGAGAGAGAGAGAGAGAGAGAGAGAGAGACACTCTCTCTCTCTCTCTGTTGGGAATGATTGAGCAGGTTGCACCATCTTCTTTTTGATCATGTAATACCTGAAAACAGAAAATCTAAACAAATTGTAATTTCTGTAAGGAAATATCGATGGTTATTTGGTTATAGAGAAGGGAAACAATAGCTTATCCATCACTTTCACCTGGGTATGATGAGGCACTGTATAATGTATGTTAATAGGGTTTTTCTCAGTTTTGGAATCTCAGTGAGTCACGCTGAAAAACTAAATGGAGCACTGGTTTCTTTAGTACAACAGCAGGCGAAATTCTTCTATGGCGACAGTATCAATAGGATGGTAGGCCATCTGCCGTAAAGCCGGCTGATTTTTTAAAATTTATTTATTATTATTCTTTCGGACAATTCTACACAATTATCTCTTTCACATCATACATCTTACTTTGTGTTGTCCGAGGGGTGACGGAAGAAGCCAAAGGCTTATCAGGTCCCGCCCCCATTTTCATCAAGATACACAGATACACAGTTACTGTTACAGAAAAAAAAGAAAAACACAATTTTGTTGTTGTTTTTTTTGTTTTTGATGATTTTGCTCATTTATTTTGTTAAGCAGCTGCAGTCCAATACACAGTCAATTTTCATTCTCATTATTCATTGACATTTCACAACTGACATGCTTTCCATTTTCCCAATGAATTTTAATTACTCATCGTTATCCTCTCTTTCCACTGTAACCACTTTTACGCTGTCTCCTTTGATATCAGCGATGTCTCCTTTGATATTTTGCTCAATATAATGTGATGAAAGTTGAATGTCTATCTCTGGTCCAATTATGGCCAACTTGTTATATAAGAAATCGTCGATAATCAGATATATTTAAAATATTGTGATATTTTATTTGCACATTTGTTTAGCGCATTTTTCGTGAGGGGCTGTTAGCCACATTCATAATGATCAAAGGTTGCTTTACTATCCCAAATACAAAATGCATGTTTATTATTTTTTTTAAACAGACATTACTACAAAACAACACAATTTAAATAAAGGTACAAAGGCAAGTGCACAGCCAAGCAGGAGAGGTGTTGTCTAGCTTTCTGACTGATAAGAACTCAGCCTGAACAAGCTGACCTAGGCAAAGTTGTGCCGGGATCAGGCAACCAACGTGAATGGAGTGCGATCTGCGTTGACGTTCTGACCAGATTTCATAAGGCAACATCTAACTTGTGTAATGAAAAAAAGAAAGAAGGAAGGACACTTGCACGGATTGAACCAACGGGGTAAAACATGCTACTTCACTTTTATATTTGCTGCTGTCTGCTGGATTTTGGTTTCCATCACTAGGCTAGCTGTGTCCACTGGTTCCACTGGTTGTGATACGCTAGTTAGTTAGCTACGTCTTGAACAATACAGACAATACACTATTAATCTTGTATCTATAAGTACCCGGAATGTCTGACTATTCCTTTTTAAAGGTTCCAGGCGTGAGCATAAAAGCACATACATTATATCATGGTCTGAACTCCCATCCTGGAGAGCTGGTCCTTTCTTTTATTTGGATGAACTCAAACTTCCAACACATCGTAAAGTAAAAAAAACAAAAAAACACCTTAAGCCATGCCAATTTTAGCATGTGGAAAAAAACCACTGGCCTGAATCACACAGGCTACGATCACAGCTAGCAAGTTTTGTTAAATATAGTCTCTCTTGCTCATATTCTTGGAGTTTCATAACATGGTTTATTCATAAAGGGTTCATCCAGGAAAGCAGCCTTAAAATGATTTCCAGGATTTCCAGGATCATAAACTGAGGAGCGCCTGCCAAGGCAAACAAAGGGAGAGTCTTGGCGGATTGCCCCATTCCTTGATAAGAGGTGTGTAAAGCAGACTATGATTCACTGCTCTGGTTGGACAGATCTGCTCCCGTGATCAGAGTGTTGCTTGGTTAAGACACTATTGTATCTT
The DNA here is from genome assembly GCA_026929865.2 of Hyperoplus lanceolatus. Taxonomy (NCBI): domain Eukaryota; kingdom Metazoa; phylum Chordata; class Actinopteri; order Uranoscopiformes; family Ammodytidae; genus Hyperoplus; species Hyperoplus lanceolatus. The sequence continues at coordinate 7,758,824 of CM049400.1, read as the reverse complement.
GTTTAACTTGAGTGAGCTATAGTGTTCATGTTAAAGCTAACTGAGGGGTCATGTGAGAAAGATTAACTGGAAACACCCATGTCGGTGTGCAGAGACTTAAAGGTGCTTTCAGACAGCAGACAGCAACACCTACTGGCTTATTCCCCTTAGAACAAGCCTGGCTGTACAACACAGGCTGCTATTCTATAATCTCTAATCTCATAAGAGGGTATTGTATCTGAAACCTCCTGCGAGGAACTTTTCAAAATGTTTATGAAATAGTCTACTTTTTTCCTCTGGTGATCTTAAATGACCTGCAACAGCAAACGAGACCATTCAGCGCAAACAATATTTTTAATATAGTTGTTAATAATGCCTTTGCATGGATACGGTTTATGGCAGGCAGACCGGAATAGCCTGTGTTTATGAACAGTACTAAATCAAAGTTTATTTCACCATGGTCATATTACCATTATTGATTTGGCTTAGTCCCATATTTGTGTGTTGTGCTGTTATCTGGAATAATCTGACAGTAGGTCAGATAACGTGGAGCATAATTTTTTTTTACTGAAGTATTTGTTAATAATAGATGAATTGCACATTATCAATCACAATCAGTGTGCTACATTAGCCCAATTCACTATGATTGTTGAACTCATAGCTCCTTTTTTAAAATAGAGCAAATGGTTATCGCAACATTACATGAGCAATCTAGCTGGAGTTGCTATATCTACGATCATAAAGGCTGTGCACTGTCCCAGACTGGCTAATCAAGCTGTGAAGCTAATGTTGCTCTGATATAGTTTGTGCTCAAGGTGGATCTGCCAGTTCACTGCCTATGAAGCTCTGGCATAATCGGATATGAAATCAGACAGGGTTGCCATGGTTACACCGTGAGCAGGCAAGATGGGGGACAAAATAAAAGCATCATCATGCAGTCTGTCTGCATGCAGCTGTGAAGGAGCAGAGAAGCAGGCCCCAAAGCACATTTCAAACCTCTTTATATACAATCCCCTGAAAAAAAAATGAAGAGACCACTCCAAATGTTCAGTGTCTCCTGTTTTACTCTTTATAGACATATGTTTGAGTAGAATGAACATTTTGGTTTTATAATATAAACTACTGGCAACATTTCTACCGAATTCCAATACATTTTTTTTTTGTCATTAAGAGCATTTTCAATAAGTAATGTAGAGATGAAGATTTAAGAAAAATCCAGACTGGTCTCTTATTTTTTTTCCGGAGCTCTATTCAGGGTGTTATGACCATCTGCTCATATTTAGCAGAATTCCTGTCATACTGTTTGTGATTTACTGTCTGCAGCTATGGGCACACCAGGTTTATTGTATTGCGTGAGTTGTCCTGGGATTCCCTGGCCCAATGCAGAAGTTCAAATGCATTTACAGTGAGTTACTCTGTTGTAAGGAACGGTAATGGACAATGTAGAGTTATGTTGTGCACACGGTGTAATATATGAGAAGTGTAACTGGTGTAAGGGCTCCTTCTCTTCTTGCTATTGCTGAACTAAATCCCCTGTTGGCTGCTTTCAAAGCCATCTCTGAAATGGTTCATATCCGGCTCTCAAATCATATGTCATGTGGCTAATCCAACTATAGGGGGACAGCTTGGTAAACAATTGTGGATACAGCTAGACTGCACGGCGGACAAACTGGCTTCTGTGAATGTCATACATTTACACAGCGTTTGTAGAGCTCAGAAGGTCTTGCTCATAACATTGCAGTGGCGCTCATGATACACACTATGCCTTAAGATATTTCTAGAGACCACTGAAGTTAAGAACTGAAGCTGGCATTCTTTTGGAGTTGTGTGTTTTTTTTTGATCAAACTTAATTCCAGTGGCGTTTCAGAATTGATGCTGGAAACAAGCGTGTTGTTGGTTCCTTCTCCTCACCACTGACTGTTGTGAGGACCAAGGGCTTTATTCAAATCTTTAATGGAGGGTGTGTTTGTCATTAGTGAGATTGGGTCGCCCGCCTTGCCTTGCCTTGCTGCCTGTAAGTTTCCTTGGTGGGTGGACCAGGCTTGCCGGCATGCTTCCTGACTGTGTGAGTGGCTGTGTGTGTGTGTTTTAAAGTGGAGAGAGAAGAAGAGGGGGGACAAAGCTCAATGGCTTGCTGACTCACGGATGGAGTGGAAGTAGGTGGTGGATGGAAATTGAGGCTGGCTGCTTTTGAGACCATGGAGACCGGCTGACCCACTTTCTAGCACCGGTTCCTTTTCAGTGTTCAATCATTACACAGTGGTTTCCCCCCACCCCCACCCCCTCCTTAGCCCAAATCCTTGTCCCACTGAAAGAGCTTGGTCTGACCTAGCACTACACTTGACACACACTGCTCGTGGAGCCCTCAAAGGAACTGTCACTGTCCTGCTGGCTTGTATTGTGTCGTTGTTATTTCTTAATGAAGGTTGTTCCGTCTTCAGATGTACTTGTACTTAAAGGTGGAATTAGTGATTCTGGAGAACGCTCCTTTTTATTAAATAAAAATCTGTGAATATCTCCTCACGATCCTGTCAGTACTGTCTGAGCGCTGCAAAAAAAAAATGTCTATGTAAAACACAGGGGGCCCACCTTAGCTAGCAACATGCCTGTTTACAGAGCCTAGGCTGTCTATTAACGCTGGATTTTCTTCAGTGAATTGTGAGGAGATGTTCACTGATTTTGACAACAAGCATTATCCAGAATGACTGACTCCACCTTTTATGATTTGATTAGGTAGCCTCTTGTTTGTATGACTAACAAACTGATGCATGCACCTGAATAATATGGCTGCACATTGTATACTACCACTGCTACGACTCCTGCTAGGCTTTCATCAGTTGATAGACATTAATACTCCTGACACAACTTGACACATTTTCACATTAAATAGAGAACTAGTTTAGGGAGGTTTGATTCCTACTTGACTGGCCCAAAATTCACAACAGAAGTGACACATCTGTGTAAGCGTTAAAGAATTGTCCCTCCATCAAATTGACTGTTTGGAATGTGGAGTCAGAGATTCTGGTGAACGCTTAATCTTTGAATATCTCCTCACGATCCGCTATCTGTCAGTACTGTGAGCCCTGAAAATGTGGTTTTAATAAAAAGGCCTAGGCTCTGTAAACTGGTTTGTAAATAAAGGGTGCCCCCGTAGCTAGCAACATTCACATTTACAGAGCCTAAGCGCTGTAGTGTATTCAAACTGTTTTCCAGAGCGCACACACACTTTAAGGACAGGTAGCATATTGGGAGAATATTTTCACGGATTTTGACAAGACATATGTTTTTGACAACAAGCATTCTCCAGGATTGCTGACTCCACCTTTTAAACTGCAAACCATTATCATATGGCCAACTACCTTACTACCTCATACGAGACACTTGACTTCCTATGCCAAGGAACAGATCATTAGTTTAGTTAAGGTAACTAATTGCTGGATACTGATCGCTTGCTCAGGACATGCTGCTCTCGCCTCAGTATTTTAGCAAGCTGTGCATGCAGGCATCGAGTGCAAAAGCCGTTTTACATAGTTGGAAAAGAGGAACACATTAACAAGTCAGCCAGAAACTCCTTGGTGCTAACATTAGCTTTTTTCTTAGATCTGAAACGTTGAAATGACATTTTGCAGCTGAGCAGGAGGAACAGAGATGAGGCATTGTCATGTGTTTTGTATTGTACATATTGTGTCTTTGTTAAACGTTCTGTTTCATGACATCGAGTTTACATTTGTGCTCTGTGAAAGATTGAATGTGCAGCGGACTGAGTTGTCTCCTCTTCCCTCTCCAGAGGTAGACGGGTTGCACCAGCTGCTTAAGGATCGGATCCTGATCGGTGCACACTGACCGCATCAAAGTGGATGAAAGTAGGTCAAGGCTGAACCGAACCGAACCAGACCAGACCAGAGCCATCCAGACAGCACCAGGCCCCGGCCAGGGACCACCTGTTCCAGTTTCCTATCCAGGTAATGGAAGCAGCTCTCTCTGTTGCTCCGTGTGCTGGCTGTTACTCACTCATATTTCACACAGCTGAATTTGTACCAAGGGAAGGCTGTCCACTTAATATATGCCTCAGTCTAAAATTCATGGGAGAGCAGCCAGAGAGTTGAATACATGAACAGAAATTACAGGTGTTTTAGGACTTCTTCATCCTGCCTACTAGAATTTGATATAGCCTACAATGAAATTCCTGTGTGAGTAATTGTAATCATCACTTTGCTTGGTCAAACCAGCCGCTCCTATATTTAAAGTGCATCCGTATTGCGAGCTTTACGGTAAATGCACAGAAACGGCTCAGGGCCAGCCGAAATGCCCACTGAGCCATTTTCTAGTGTTATCTTTTCTCAAGTGTAACCTGTAAGGACGTCTTACCTGGACGGGATATGCAATACAATTGTAGGCTACGCAAGCAACCTGAAAACTGTAACAATAAAACTGCCACAGACTTGACAAATGTAGCGCACACATTCTACACTGTGTCAACTTGTGGATTTCAAAATAAAAGGTTTAAATAAATATAAAGGCAATTTTTAAGAAGCGACTCAGGATACCTTCACTGCTGGACGACTTATGACACAAAAAAAGACGGAGCCCTTGATTTGCTAAGGCAGGCTCAGTGTTCACCTCCAAAAGCACAATATGCCATTATATTGTAAATGAAGCCCATCATTCAGGCACCAGATTTAACTAGCAAACTAAATGACTCAGAACTGGACGTCTACCCAGCCATCACCTTTTGTGATCCTTGTCTTTCATTTATTTTTATATTGTGTATGCTAAGCTCATCGCCTTTTCTTCTTTAACTGCAAACCAAATTTCCCCCCAACACTGCTATAAATAAAGCCACTTGAACTCAAACTTGAACTTGTGGGACATGTGGTTTGAAATGTTCAGCCCCTCAGCCTGGTGTCAGCTTACTCCTTTTTAAAGTAAAGTGACTCAATCATTGAACTAGGTTACCAGGTGTCACAAAAAGGCAAATGGCTCATTTTCTTTGCATACAGATTCAGTTGAGAAAAAAACCAGCTTCTTTTCTGGGTTAAAATGGAGGAAATTGGAACAGGCTTGTACACCTCACTGCGACTTGGATCCATGTCTTGCATCATGCCTCTGATGCGGTATGACCTCAATCTGCCCTTCACTGTGACATAGTGTGTTAGCTTATACAAGAGTAACTTCCTGTCTGCCACGCCTCCACATTTGCCCCACATCGCCCCATGTTTGGCGCCACGTGTCCAGGCAACCGTAACTGTTTGTCAGTGTGTTTTTTTCTCTCTCTCTCTCTCTCCTGTCTTGTGATTTGTTTAAGTATTTGCATACTTTCAGAGTGACTCCTTGCGTGACGTCATTGCTAAACGTCATGTGTTTCTATATGTTCAACAGTAGAGTGGGGCTCAAGAGTGGATGGAAGGAAATGATTTCAACACTGAGGCTGTGATGAACATCTGTGGTGAGTGTGACGTCATAGCAGTCTGCATAACCACCCATCCCAACAGTAAAAGGCTTAATATATTGGTATCAGCTCTCTCAATGATTTGGGAATTTTCTTTCTTTATTTTTTCTCGGGTTAAAAAAAAAAAAATCTTTGCACCAAAAACATGTTGTGCACTTAGTCGTCCCTCTGCTAAAATTTCCACAGAGAGCACTTTGATCTTGATCTTTAACGGGGGTTGCACCGGTTGCAATGTTCTCTGCCCAACCCCGATTGCTGATTTAGTAAAGAGTCTAACCTGCCAATTGATAAAACAAATGAGTATTTAGTATGAGTATTTGAAATGTATTGAAAGTTTCGGGAGTAGTGCCCCCACGGCTTATTTCAAACTTACGTCTCCTTACAACATGTGTCTGAGGCACTGCAGGGCTGCGATGCATTATAAGTTTCCTGTGTTTTGCTTTAATTCAAGCCACGTTTAGACGGTTAGATACTTTTTAATGCGAAGCTGTAGGAAATGTTTAATTTTCATTAGCAGTCATTCACAGAGTTTTTTTTTTTGTGCCTTTTTGCTGTGCAGATGACCTGATGGCAGACCAAAGAATGGACATCTCGTCTACCATGACTGACTTCATGTCCCCGGGCTCCACCGACCTCATCTCCAGCTCTATCAGCACGCCCGGCATGGACTACAACCGCAAGAGGAAGGGCAGCACCACCGACTACCAGTAAGACACCACATGCGCTTTTATTAGTCGGCCAGCGCACATCACAAAGAGCGCAACACATGCAACATTTCTCCCCTCAATTAAAGGTCAGCCATTCTGGAGGATGCTTGTTGTCAAAATCACTTTTTGTCGAAATCAGTGAATATCTCCTCACTATATCCCCTACCTGTCCGTACTGTGTGTGTGTGCTGACATTTTTTGTTGTTAATACACAGCCTACGCTCTGTAAACTGGTATGCAAACAAAGGGGGCACACACACAGTATAGACAGGAAACAGACCCCGAGGAGACATTCACTGATATTGAGAAAAGGAGATTTTAACGTCAAGCATTCTCCAGAACCGCTGACTCCACCTTTTAACCCTCTGACTGATAGTAGAGAAGGTTAACAATGAGTTGAATCAATCCCTCCCTCCTATGATAATACTGACTGTGCACGCGCGTTTGTCATGGCCCCTGTTTAAACAATGTGTACCATCACTGCTGCACTTACCTCCATGACATAAAACTAATGTTCATTTGTCTTTCTTTTGCAGAATTGACGGCTTCTCGTTTGAGTAAGTTCACACATTGTATTCGTTTGATGTTAATGGATCAAGCACAAAGTTGAATATATGTCATCTGAAATATCCATCACCCATATAGTGAATGTTGCTTCTAGAAGAACCAACCCAGTGACCCCTTGTGCATTAAAACCCAAATCCACACAATCCTTCTAACTATGTTGTTTGGGAAGGTCATTGCGTGACTGTAAAGCATCAGCCAAGAGTTAGCCATTTTTATCAATCCAAATTAAACATATTGTCATTGAAGTTGGATGAACTTTACTGAAGTACGGTTTAGATGAGGCGGAGCTAGGTTCTGGTTCTTAAGACACAATAAGTGTGTTGAACCAATCGCAGCGGCCGAACGCTCTATTGAAACAATGACTGTTGCCATGGGCACCATTTGATGAGTGCACGCCCACTCAGTCCTGTCAAATGATTATTATTATTTTTTTTTATATAATATGTACAAACACTTATTTTCCATCGGATATTTGTAAAAGCTTATTGAGACACCCTGCTTTATTTAGACTATTTTAGAGTAGGTTTTCCAGAGTCTTTAAACCCCTGTGTGCAGCGCTGTGGTTGTCGTACTGTATTGAATGTATTCCGGAGCTCTTATTGAAAACTAATATCATATGTCTTTTTCCTCCTTAGCGACATGGACCCGGACAAAGATAAAATGGGCGGGTAAGAGGCCGGCCTTCACATCACCATTATAAAGCTTCTAAAACGAGCTCTTGGGTCTTTAGCATGCTTGTATTTGCTGTTGTCTCATCCCCACACCTGCTGCTGAAAATCATCCAGTTCATAAAACAAAAACAAAAAATCTCATTTCACGGTGAATAGAATCTTGTTTGTGGTTCCTGGTTCCTCTGAACAGCTAAACCGTTTTTCGTGGGATCTACTTTCACCTGCTGGCCTCGAACAGATTGGGTTGACATTAATCATACAATCTTGTATCATATTATGTAAGAAACAAAATACCCCCAAGTTGCCTGCCTTCTTCCAAAGGAGAAAAAAAATCTTGTTTGACTTAAAGGTGCCGTGTGGAAAGGGAATTGACGTTTTTCAGAACAATCAGAATTGGTTGAAATGGAATAAAATACTCATAAGTATGTTTTGGTTAGTGTATACTCGCTTGAAAGTAAAATGTGTTTTTTTTATTACCTTTTTTAAGATTGTAGCGTTGTATATTAGAGTTGGGCGTGCTGCCATCTTACACGGCCATGTCTCTACAGTAGCACAAAACAGACAAATTTAACCGCTTTCTTACTGTAGAACAAATAACTACATCTTCACCTCATCACTTGATATTGTTGAAAGACTTGAGGCAGAGTGGTGGATGATGCCATCTTTAGTAACTAGATTCTTGTCCTCGAAGGCCACCGTAGCTTCTGTAAATTCTCCAAACAAGAGGGAGGTAGACTAATTCTATGTGCACAAGATAGATTTAGAATATAAGCAAATAAAACATGTCTAGATGTGACTAGAAATGTGTTTCTTGTTATTTGGCTGAGCCTTAAAGTTGAGTTTAAGTGGATTTTAACTGGGGAGCTGAAACCTTTGTGTTCAAACGTCATTCTTCTCCTTAATCTGCTCATATCAGGACAGTCAAGATAAGTAAGACGTCTCAGTGTCTGAAAGATTGGAATCTTCTCCTGGGTGTAGTGTAGTGCATTGGGGCGGATATGGAACTCCTCCTTGCTGCTCCACTTTTTTACATAACGGTGTGTGCATGAGAATGGAATGCCAGGAGGCTTAATCAAAAGCAAACGTCACATGTGTGTCAGGGCCTCGTCAGCGGATGGTGCCGTAAAACATAATGACCCCAGGGCATTAGATAGATTGGATTGGATTAGATTGTTTTATTTGTCACAGGGCAATGCCTGGTGAAACTTTTCTTGTAAACCAAATGAGGGTGGTTATAGAACCTAAGAGGTCTGCTACTGAGGCCAAGTTCACTTCCATTCTCCCTGGCACTTCCTCCTGTCCCATACAAAAATAACGTCTAACCTTTTGAAATGTATTATCTCTCATGTTCTTGCCACCTTCCCCCTTGCTAATATTACTTTTTTTTTTGTCTTTGCAGTGACCATCATGGCCGAATTAAGAATGCCAGGTATACAAACTCTCTTTCTTTCTTTCTTTCTTTCTTTCTTTCTTTCTTTCTTTCTTTCTTTCTTTCTTTCTTTCTTTCTTTCTTTCTTTCTTTCTTTCTTTCTTTCTTTCTTTCTTTCTTTCATGAATTAATTCTCACTCTCTCTGATTGGGCACAGAAAGAGAGCTTTGTGTGCGTTAATCAAAAGATATTTCATACAATGAAGTGTGTAGATCAGAGCTGTATGTGGAACTAGGTGACTGTAAAAGGCATACGCAATGGCTAATGACATGTTCCTTTCTCTTGCCAATGGGTAATTATTCTCCATCCAGTAGTAGTGAGTGAATGCAGAACAGACTAGTTGGAGTAGTAGACCCTGTGTCTGTGGTTCTCCTACAGTCCCCGTTAAAGGAGAGACTTTTAAGGGCATTAAAAGTTATTTTCAGAGAGCGGTGTTTTTTTAGCGCTGAACTCATTTGTGTGATGTTAGATAAGGCTGTGAGCTCATGGATAATCCGCGGCGGCAAAGCATGTAGCTCGTTGTTGGAGAATAACTTGCCTAATTTTTTTTTTATTAATATATATTTTGTATAGCAGGCCAAAAAGTATGTTTTTGATTTATTCTACCAAAACAAAAACAAAGAAAATAATTAAAATATGATATGGACATGCATCGCAATTCAGGGCTTACCATCAGTTAACATGCAGAGATAAAAAATCAAATTGAAAAAAGGAAAAATAAATCAATAAATTTAATTAATTAATACAATAAAATAAGAAAACTAACACTAGTAATAAGAATTATAAATATAAAGTCATGCAGCCAGAATAAAGAAATGAATACATTTTTTTTCTTTGGATTTTTGCCAGAAATGTGGATAATATAAAGCCATCCATTAAATGCCTGGTTCATGTTCTTTCCCTACACAGAGAGGCTCACAGCCAGATCGAGAAGCGGCGCAGGGACAAGATGAACAGCTTCATAGACGAGCTGGCGTCACTAGTGCCCACCTGCAACGCCATGTCACGCAAGCTAGACAAGCTAACGGTGCTACGCATGGCCGTACAGCATATGAAGACACTCCGAGGTTAGCAGCAAGTAGTACACATCACCCAATCTGTGTCAGTGCTCTAAGTAACCAAAGAACTAACAATTCGGGACTTTATCAAGGTTCAGAAAGGAAATTGGATCTACAAAGAGATTTAATTTGAATTTTTTTTTAAATATCCTCTTAAATAAAGAAAGCTACTATAATCATGCTGTATATTGACATGCTGTTTTGTGCAGGTGCAGCTAACCCGTACACAGAGGCCAACTACAAGCCTTCCTTCCTCTCAGACGATGAACTCAAGCACTTGATACTAAGGGTGAGTGCCCTGCAAATGACTTAGGCATGCAACACTTAGTGACACAAAGACCCTGTTTCCACCTGGCATTAATATGTGGTTTTTAGGATCCGATCGCGCTAACTACAGGTGGAAACACGCTCAATGCGCATTGAATGCGCATTGAGATTATCCACATTCGGAGGTGGTTTGAGACCACATATCCACATACCCATTAACAGTGGAAACACGTATGCGTATCTCATACACATTAGGCCCCGCCCACTCAACTGCGGCGAGTGACTGGGCGGAAAGGCGTACTCATTCACGCGACAATTCACGTCATAAAAGCGCACCGTTGCAGGTAAATAATAAAGTCTATGTGTGGAACAACTGTGGTCAAGCCAGCGGTCTCTTGTTTTTGCATGGTCAAACCAGCCGCTTCTTTATTTATTCCCCCGTGTTGTTGTGAGCACAGAGACGGCTCGGTGCAACTGATAGAGACAGTGAGCGAACAGCTCTGGCTGCGGCAGCTTCGTGACATCGTAGCAGTGGGACACAGTGTAGCCAACTGATTCATTTAATGACGAGGAAAAACACCACACAATAAACAGTGCCGCCTCACATTTTCGCCAAAACACACTGACTCTCTTCACTCTAGCCGAGGTGACTACACAAGGCGGAAATGATTCTTTCGACCAACTGTGGTCAAGCCAGCGGTCTCTCGTTTTTCTCGGTCAAACCAGCCGCTTTTTATTTATTCCCCCGTGTTGTTGTGAGCGTGTATTTAGCCTACTACTATCTATGGCGTAAACACACAGAGACGGCTCGGTGCAACTCATAATAGAGACAGTGAGCGAACAGTGCTGGCTGCGGCAGCTACGCAGTGGGACACAGTGTAACCAAGTGATTAATTTATTGACGAGGAAAACACCACACAATAAACAGTGCTGTGCTCACATTTTCACCAAAACACAAGACTCTTGCCGAGGTGACCATAGACATTATAAAGGGATTTATAATGTCTATGGTCGTGGATGGTCAACACTTCTTCTTCTTCTTCTTTTATTTCCGGCAGACTAGGCAAGGGCGGGGCACTGCTGCCCCCGCCGATTAAAAACAACAGTAGCCTATAAGCGGAAATGATGTACGAGCTGATTTCCATACAGCGCGGGGAATTCGAATCCGGATCGCAAACGCGCATAGAAGACGCATTGTTAAGGCCAGGTGTGAACAAGCATATTACATTTACATATAACGATCGGATTCCTCAGAACCACATATTAATGCCAGGTGGAAACAGGGTCAAAGTGAGAAGTACCACTGGACAATGCTTTTTTTTGATAGCCTCCTGAGTGAGATATTGAGCCCAGTGTTTTCCTGTGTGTGTGTGTGCTAATGCAGGCTGCTGACGGTTTCCTGTTTGTGGTGGGGTGTGACCGTGGAAAGATCCTCTTTGTTTCTGAGTCCGTCTACAAGATTCTCAACTACAGCCAGGTACGCTGAGCCATGCAATGATGATTACTGCACTTTACTCCAAAGGCTGCTCTTTATAGTTTTTTTTTCCATATCCTTCGTCAGCCACAATTACACAAGAGTGGGGCCAGAGTAAAACAAAATCTAGTATATCGGCTGATTTAAATTTGAATATTTTCTCAAAGTAAAAGAAAATAGAAATGTTGCTTATTCTTCTCATTCTTTTAAATATAGTTCAAACACAAATTAATGAATTGATGGCAGGCCAGTTAACTGTTTTTAATATTTTGTACTGTCTAATATTGGTGCAGGAACTTTTTCTCATTGAAATATGTTTTGGACTAAAAACAATAAAAGTGTTACAAATATGTCTGCCCAAAGTAATAAGTTACTCAGTTTTTTTTTTTTTTTAGATATTAAGCAATTTTCGAACTGCAAACCATGTCTACATGAATATAGCTAATATTTACACACGATGAAGGACGTCATTTCTAAGTAAAACCTAGACACGTTCCCTGCACTTAATGAGTATAGTATAGTTAGCCAACTTTCAAATTGACCGGCAGGTAAATGGGTCGCGCTCTAACACAGGAGCCCACGGCGTTGACCTTGTATTTCCTGAAAAGAATTTTATGAATAATTGAAGATGAAAGATTTAAGTTGTTCCAGCATTGCCTTCAGAGGGGCAGGTGTTAGGAGGCCTTTACAGTTGGTCTTATGTACTTTTTTTTTTTTCCTCTTTTTACAACGCACACAAACAAACACCTGCACCATCACAACATACAAAACATCAAAATAAAAAAATAAATAGAAATAAAAAAAATTATAGAAAAATAAAGGACACATGGCTCACAGAGCTGGCCAAATTCCCTGGTTTCTGTCCCTTGTTTGTTTTCTCTTTCTTTCCCTCTGTTCCCCTCTCACCACTTTCCCTCCTGTGCCTGTGCAGAACGACCTGATTGGCCAGAGCCTCTTCGACTACCTTCACCCCAAGGACATTGCCAAGGTCAAAGAGCAGCTGTCTTCCTCCGATACCGCGCCGCGAGAACGCCTCATCGACGCTAAAAGTAAGCAAAGGAACGCTCGGCATGTGTGTGTTTATGTTGATCTCCTGTTGTGCTTTTGTGTCAGTAACAATATTCACAGTGAAATTCAGCACCTGGCTGCATTATCTGATGGATGAGTTGAGCCATTTTAAAAACACAAACACTAAACCAAAAAAAAAAAAAAAAACGTCTGTTGCATCGCATTTTTCGTTAATGGGAATTGTCTTATTTTTTTTTTGTATAATTCTTTTTTATAATTCTAATTCTTTCTACATGAAGTTATGTATTATGTCAGCCGAGAGGAATAAGTAATTCATCGCATGATCACACACACACACACACACACACACACACACACACACACACACACACACACACACACACACACACACACACACACACACACACACACACACACACACACACACACACACACACACACACACACACACACACACACACAGAAAAATCCATGTCTTGTGATCTCCACCGTAGTTCCCCCCTCCCTTCTTAGCAATGCTACAAGCTTTATTTCTCATAGTGCATGGGCATTTTCTTCTTGCTGTAAATGAAAGCAGTCATTGCAAATTCTTTAAGGAAACTGCGCAAAAAATAGCATTTGCATTTTGAACCTTCATGTGGTAGGGGAGACCGGGGATAGTAGGCACACTTTTTACTCAAGTGAGAATTGCTCATCACCTAAACATCTTTCAATAGTCATTCCTACATTAAATTGAAACTTAAGGTGTTGGCTTGAAATGTGAACCCCTCACGTTTTCTAACTTATTGTAATAAAGAAGAAATTAATCATCAAAGACACCCTTACGCATTGTGACAACCAACCCCATCAAGGGGTCGGTTGTCACACACTATGGGGTTGTTTGTCACAATGTTATCTTAATGAGAATAGTCTTAAAAAGAAGGCAAGAAAGCAGAGCTAAATTTGAAAGTGTAAATGCATTGTCTAGTTGACAAATAGGCCTACATAACTTACTGTAGCCTTGGCAGCTGGTCTAGTTTGGGATGCACTGGGTTGTTTTGATTTTGTTGCCCTTTTTTCTTTTGCATGTTAGCTGCCTTTTCCTGATCTATTATATCCTTCTCTGGGGTGTCAGTGAGGATACAGCTTGACAATTTCTTCGTTATTGGGTTCCTTTTCTGACTGCAGCCTTTGGATAACATGTGATAACCAACCCCTCAAAAAAATATGACGACCAACCCCAACTTGAATTTCTTGCTAGCATCAAGGCCAACAACCATCTGACAACTAATTAGCATGCTGACAACAAACTAAACTATAGTTTACCCTTCACACTTTTTTAGGGTAACAAGTGTTTTGTTATAAACCCAGTGTGTAAAAGCCTAGAAGAAAAATACTTAGGAGCTAAACATTTTCAATTTGACATGAAAAACACAAACAGTCCTCTCACCTCAAATTCAGCAGTCTAACTCCAAGGAAGACTATGTAGGTGACCTCTGATCCCAGTTCTGGATATTTACATACCAACATTTCACAGACAGCGCCTTCTGGTTCAGAGATGTAACGATTGAGACAACCAACCCCTGTGACATATAACCCCATTCTCCCCTACTTACAAGTGGCACTTTGTAGTTTGGCTCATTTGAAAGCTAATATACTTACCGGTACCTGATTCTTGCTGCTCTGAGTTTGTACCTTTTATGGTTGAATGCACTTATTGGAAGTCGCTTTGGATAAAAGCGTTGGCTAAATGAAATGTAATACTAAAAATAAAAATAATGACTTCATAGATTGAAAGGCTTATTGTAGTACTGCTAAAAGCAAGTAAAACACTCCAACAGGGAAATGGCGCAAAATGGAACCCACCTTTACAATAGAGCACCAATGGTCACACAGCTGGAGATAAAAGCAGTTGAAAAGGGGCCTCATTCAAGACTGAAAGTAGGAAGAACAAGTGGCTACAGGAGTGTCAGACTAATGGACTGATTCTTTAGAAATACATTTTGTGAATAATGTTCTGAAAGCTTTTGACTGGACATATATTAAATTGAAAAAAAACTCAAACCAATGTAAACCTTTTGCTCTGTTAACTCTTTGTGTGTGTGTGTGTGTCTGTGTGTCTGTGTCTTTCAGCTGGTCTTCCAGTGAAGACAGACATCACCCCCGGTCCCTCCAGACTCTGTTCTGGAGCCAGACGCTCGTTCTTCTGCCGGATGAAGTGTAACAGGCCCTCTGTCAAAGTGGAGGAGAAGGACTTTCCCTCCACATGCTCCAAGAAGAAAGGTACGCCACTGCTTAAATATTCAAGATTCAGGAGCTTTATTTGTCATATGCACATTAACAATTACAGCAGCAGTCATTGGCCTCAGGCTTCTTCAACAATGCAATCGGAAGAAGAAAAAAAACACTATTGAAGAGAGCAACCTCAGACACAAACGGGTGCAAGGATACAGTGCAGATAAAAGTGTAGAGATAAGGTGCATCAATATGAAGTACATTTAGAAAATAAAATACAATTTAAAATGGAGACGAAATAGAATACTTCATATAAACTGTTTTACTGTAGATAACAATAAGAATATTAACTGTAGTGAAATAAGATACTCTACTTGTAAGAGAATAAAGTTAAATATAATTTAAATATGTATAAACAACAAGATGTACGGATGCAGATTATGATTTAGGATTGTTCTCTTCATACGGGAATAAGAAAAACTGCCCCCCCCCCCCAGTCGTTCAGTTAGCTTCCTTTGAAAGCAAAAGTATTTTTAGAGGCTCATCATTATAAACACAGGAATCACACCTCGGAGAGCATTTTCTATTGCACAACCCAGGAAGTGGGCCTCGCTGTGTGATGACTGTAGCAGAATCACTAATGGCACAGGAGGCAACCAAATGGCGGAAGATTTGAGATTGAGGTCTTAAAGCTACAGTGCGTAACTTTTTCATATAAATGAATGTCGGATTACATTCAAACGAGTTGACACATAATTGAATAATCCGAGAAAACAAAATCTCCACAAAACACTCTCTGTATTTCTCAGTATGGCAGAGTATACAGACTGGCGTCGCCCCCCTAACGCTGTTGCAGGAGCTCAGAAAAATCCCAAGAAGCACACACAAAATGTTTTTGTTGTTGATTGTACGGCTAAGAAACAGTATAAGGTATAAAATCCATGCACCATCACCGACGGATTACCTCATGTAGATGCGCCGTCAATGTTGTTATATCTCAGAATTTCTCATCAGGGCGACAGAAGTTATGCAGTATGGCTTTAATGTATTACAGCAGCCTGGCAGATTTAAGGTGCGAACACACTGCTCTCCGCCGCGCGGCGAGTTTACACACAAAGTCAATGTATTTTGCACGGCGTCACGCGAATGGGCGGCCAGCGGCGGGCATAGAGCCGTTCACGCGGCACGGCCAGGGCGGAGCAGCCGCCGCAGGAGTTGAGAATATTGGACTTTTTGCCGCCGGCCGCGCCGCGATAGCCAATCAGCGTTGAGCTCCTCCCAAAGTCACTTGCTTTGGGACGACGGACAGAGGAAGTTAAGATGGATGAAAACATAATAGTCACAGTTTGCTCCCATAAATTCTGTGAATAGCCTATGTGTCTGTTGCCTGCTGTGTACAGCTATCAGTTTTGCTTTATGAACCAAGTTAGCACCGGTTAGCTTGGGTAAAGCACCATCAGCACAGCAGACTGGTGCTCTCAGCACCGGTTAGCACCAGCACCAGCATATCCCCGGGCGGTGGACACAATATGACCCAATATGATCATGCGGCGCGGAACCTGTGATTCGCACGGCCGACCGCCACAGTGTTCGCACCTTTAGGATACAGGGAACTCTGAATTAAAGACAGGAAATGACGAGACATGTTTTCCTGTGTTGCTACTTTGTAGATACACGACTCGAGTGACAGTTGAGCCATAATACATTCAGATGTACTCTGCATTATGCAGATCCACTTGAATCCATTGTCCCCTGTTAACACTTTAAACAAGCTTTGATCAAAACGTTCATTTTTGGTTCTTGGGTGTTCTATCCAGCTCATTGTCTGTGCAGCAGTGGCTTGAGAGCAGATGGTGGTTTGCTTAAGTCACTGATGGAGTACGGGGGAGTGAGAGTTAGGGCTGGATTTTAAACTTTCTTTATAGGCAGAAGAACATTTGCAGGGCTTTCAAGCACAGTCACGCAACCCACCACCATTGGCCGTGTCCTTGTTGAATTCTTTAGCGTTTGGTTGAATATTTCATACAGGCAAACGTCATGCTCACTGTGAAGTCTTGCTTTGTGTTTTACAGTGGGGGTTGAAAGAAGTGGCATGTAATGAGCTAAGAGGAAGATATTTTACCCTTCATTCAGTTATTTTTAATGAGCATTTAGAAAGTGTATTAACACTGGATTTATTTGTTCAGAGCACTAACAGTAGGGAAAGGTTGAGGATCATGAGGAGATATTCATTATGACAAAGTGATATTGACCACAAGCGTTCTGCAGAATCGCTGACTCTCCACACACACACACACACACACACACACACACACACACACACACACACACACACACACACACACACACACACACACACACACACACACACACACACACACACACACACACACACACACACACACACACACACACACACACGTTGATTTCTCACTTATTTGATGTTCAAGTCCAATTGATGGGCAATAAATGACTCACCGACATAGTATTTCTGGTGGCGTTTAATGGTTTAACCAGCTAACCGACTAGTCATGTGCATCCCTAGTGGGCTGGTCTCCCTATTGAGAAGGTCCCCGGGTCCATTCTTCTCAATACAAAACCTCTTAACTCATTCTCCATACTCACCTTTTTTTTTTTAACAGCAGACCGCAAGAGCTTCTGCACCATCCACAGCACGGGCTACCTGAAGAGCTGGCCCCCCACCAAGATGGGCCTGGACGAGGACAACGAGCCCGACAACGAGGGCTGCAACCTGAGCTGCCTGGTGGCCATCGGCCGCCTGCACCCGCACATCCTGCCCCAGCCCAGCCTGGCCGACATCAGGGTCAAGCCCACCGAGTATGTGTCCCGCCACGCCATCGACGGAAAGTTTGTCTTCGTGGACCAGAGGTGAGACACACGCAAAGAGCTCTTTCACTAGGGTTAAAGGTGCACCATGCTATTTTTTTATTATATGTATATATATATTTTTTATTAAAACGTGAGACTAGAATATGTTTGTTTACCAAACTGTGGGCCCTGCTGCTGTCAAACAAAACCAGTGAAACATTAACTGTTCAGGAAGCTTTATAACTGCAGTGTTCTAGGAATCCGATTTTCCTGTGAAGAAAGTTCACGATGGCGATTTTAAAAAAATGTCAAGTTCCCATAATACAGTGTGTTTTTACTCAATTAAATCTTTATTCCAAAAACTTCTAGTCCAACAACAATCCTCTTTGACAAATCAGTTCAAGTGCAACTGTTTAATTAAAAAAAATATATATTAAAATAATAATCAAATGTCTACAGAGCCACAGCCATCCTAGCCTACCTGCCCCAGGAGCTGCTGGGGACCTCCTTCTACGAGTATTTCCACCAGGATGACATCGGCCACCTGGCAGAGTGCCACAGACAAGGTAAAAACCCTGCTCAGGCACTCCCACTAAGTGCTCAGGTGGTAGAGCGGGTCGGCCAATGATCGAAGGGTTGGCAGTTTGATCCCCCCCCCCCTGCCACTTGTGTCATGGTTGTTGTGTCCTTGGGCAAGACACTTCACCTACCTTGCCTCTTGTGAATTGGTGTATGAATGTGTGTGTGAATGGTAACGTATAAATGGGAACAGGTCTCCCTTGCAAAAGAGTCTTCGGTCTCAATGGGATTTACCTGTATAAATATAGGTTTAAAAAGTAAAAATGTGTCCTGTGTTTGTACTGACCTTGTTGACTCTTTGCGTATGTCCACACAGTGCTGCAGATGAGGGAGAAGATCAACACTAACTGTTACAAGTTCAAGATCAAAGATGGCTCCTTCATCACCCTGCGCAGCCGCTGGTTCAGCTTCATGAACCCCTGGACCAAGGAGGTGGAGTACATTGTCTCCACCAACACCGTCGTCTCGTAAGTAGCCCACGCACACCTGATAATGTGTGTTCAAAAGTGTTCACTTTGGAAGCTGTATTTTATTTTTAGTCTTGAGTCTTAGTCCTATGTCAAATGTCCTTTTTTGAGTTTTTATGATTTATTTTAATTTTATTAACAATTCTTTTTGGCGTTTAATGCTTTATTAGACAGTGTTGGAGAGCCAGAGGTGAAATGGGGTACAGAGGGGAAGAGATTGTTGGCAAATATATTTTTGTCATGGATTTCTTTAAGGAACTTTCAAACTAACATTTCTACATGTGTGTCTCTCTCAGCTGTCCATTAATAGAAGGATCGGACTACCCTCAGTCTGCTGCGTCACCACAGAGCATGGACAGCTGTCTCACCTCAGAGGGTAAGACACTATCAATGCTGCTCCTCTCCCTGCTGTCAATCATATTCTGTTTCATGACATAACACAAATGTCTTTTCTTCTCTGGATGTGTTAGGTGGAGGGAGGCGGGCTCTACAGACGGTCCCCGGTATCCCAGGGGGAACCAGAGCGGGCGCCGGCAAGATCGGGCGCATGATCGCAGAAGAAGTGATGGAGATCCAAAGGTGAGAGAAAGATCACATTTGTGTATTTATACACAGCTCTGTATTTTTGATATTGTCTCTCGTTTTGACAATTTATAGGCTTTTGTTTGAGTAGAATGAACATTTTGGTTTTATAATATAAACTACTGACAACATTTCTACCGAATTCCTACCCAAAAACATTGTCATTTAAGAGCATTTCCATTAAGTAATGTAGAGACTGGTCTCTTAATTTTTTCCCGGAGCTGTATATATCTTTTTTTAAATACTTAACAGCATACCAATGAATATTCACACATCCAAAAAACACTTTAGAAAAAGGCAATTGGATTTGAATACGATACAGCCAAGTAACACAAGTATAAAGTGTGTACTGGTTATTATGATAGTGTACTGTCTATTTGAGCCTGACTGCAGCCATATGTGTGGGTGTGTCTCTCTCCACCAGGATCCGAGGCTCGTCTCCCTCCAGCTGTGGCTCCAGCCCTCTGAACATCACCAGTCACACCCCGCCTCCCGACACATGCTCTCCAGGGGGCAAGAAGGTAACACACACACACACACACACACACACACACACACACACACACACACACACACACACACACACACACACACACACACACACACACACACACACACACACACACACACACACACACACACACACACACACACACACAACCATTTCTGACGGCTTAGCTGTAACCCAGGAGATACAGCTAGCCTGACTCTGTCCTAAGCCCACTCCTTATATCTTATGTCTTGTTTGTATAACCTACACAAAAAACCTGCTGTGCAAAGACAACAGGTTTCAGAAAGCTGAGAAGAGTTTGAGGCTCAGTGGTTTAAGCTCCTGGTGAAACGGATCTGTTTTGGTGCAGTACAGTGAGACGTGTGTGTGTGTTCATGTACCTTTGTCTATAGATTCAGAATGGAGGGACACCGGACCTGCCCAGCACAGGGATCATTCCTGGACCTGATTCTGTGGGCTACCCCTACTCCAACCAGTCCATAATGAGTAAGTCAGACACGCACGCACGCCTATAAACACCAAAGCACTAAAAAGCCTTTCACGCTGGGCCTTCCTGGAAACCATTTTTACAGGCTTCCAATACACCGTTGTTCTTTTTCCGAGTGAGTTATTGGAAAACTTGATGGGATGAGTGGGGCGCGGCGAGGGTGACATTTTCAAGACGTGCCAAATGTCAGACTGCAAGCGGAGCAGTTTCTTTTATTTTCTTTTATTTACTGAACCAACCGGTGGATTTAAATATATCTTGAGGGAGCAGCCGAAGACACCATTAGGCATCACTTAACGAACCAATGACTAGTTAGACTATTCTAGTTCTTCCCTACTGCCCCTACTAGATTCATGGTTTTGTGTTTTTGATTCTTATCATCTCTCTCTCCTCTCCGTCCAGGTGACAACTCCCACCTGAGCATAGACATCATGGACGAGCCGGGCTCCAGCAGCCCCAGTAACGACGAGGCGGCCATGGCTGTCATCATGTCCCTGCTGGAGGCTGACGCAGGGCTGGGTGGACCCGTGGACTTCAGTGACCTGCCCTGGCCTTTGTGAGGGGGGGGGGGAGAACACACACACCCTCTCCTCCTGAAAACCACCATGAGAGAGAGAGAGTGTTCAGCCATCTTTGACCTTGCCCTCTGCCACACAACTATACTGCAACAAAAAAATAAGTCCGTCTCGACAAAGGATTTTTTTTTTTTTTTTTTTTTTAAACTGGGAAGTAGGTGCTCATGACTATTTCATTCCTGAAAGAGCGACACACACAAAATGGATGTTATTTCAGTCTGGATGGCTGTGTCGCTAGCTGCTGTTCCAACACCCCCCCCCCCCACACACACCCCTCACCGTTTGACTCATCACTCCCCCTGTAAGGTGGACAAAGTGCCCTTGGATTTCATCAGGGCAAAAGAAAATATGGATTTTTTTTTTTTTTCTATAAAAAGAATTGCTACGAATGACGTGTTAAAGACGATCCGTTTTGTTGCCCTGCAGAGGAGGAGAGGCGCTCCCTTACATTGCCACGGGCGAGAGACCATTACTGTAACAATTAAGACAAGCAAATGGAAAATCTGGAGTTACACGACTGCGGTGCTACAACGTGTGTGTGTGTGTGTGTGTGTGTGTGTGTGTGTGTGTGTGTGTGTGTGTGTGTGTGTGTGTGTGTGTGTGTGTGTGTGTGTGTGTGTGTGTGTGTGTGTGTGTGTGTGTGTGTGTGTGTGTGTGTGTTGACAGACTGAACTCTGTCTGGGCCTATGAACCCTGAACTAACATGGACAGGACTCCTGAGACGTTCACAGACGATGGATAATAGTTCGATAAGGTTGAGTGACACTGGGTAAGGGGGGTGGTGGGGGCGCTTGATTTCTGCCTCTCGACATCTCATACGGTGCATTTAAGTCCCCGCAGAAAGAATGTGGATGCGGGGACAAAACACAGTGGTTACTCCTCTGGAGATTTTTTTTTTTGGGGCTTGGAGGATTCTAAGAGGCTCCTTATTCCCAACGCTATGAAGAATTCCACACGCGGTTCAGTTCATTCTACGTGATGATGAAATCCACCCAGCTGCTGTTTCCTTAACTACTGGAAACGTTAACACATTTTACCCCCGGATAGTCTTCACTTTACCCCCAAGAGTAGAGCGCTTTCTCCAGAGCCCAGTTTGAAAACATTTCTGCCCCAAACTACCTGCAAGTTGTGACGGTGCGTTTTCAACCTGCTCATGAATACTACTCTATAGAGCTGTTGCAGCCACGTGATCTGCATCGTAGAGGTCTTCACAAGTCCAACGCTGATGGAAGTCCTATGAGAATGAATTGATAAGGCCCTTGTAGTTGTCCCAATATCTGTAAGACAATTCTGCTAATCTGGCCTGTTGCTCAATCCTCATTGGGTTTGTTCAGCAGCCATTGCTTTTTCTAAAGGTTGTGATTATTATTTTTTTTTTTTGTGGGTTTGTACATCACTGAAAAAGCGATTTCAGTCAAAGTATTTCAACAGGGCCTAGGTGGGCTCTAATCTATCCCTCATAATAGTATTTACTATGTAGTATGGACCTGAGAAATTGTCCGGGACGTATCCAGCCCCCTTCCCAGTGCCTGCTGGAATAGGTTGCTCACACACTAGTTTCCACAACAACAACAACAAAAGCTGAGATATTTTGACACGTGTCTATTTGATACCACGTGCTGATTGAGTGTACTTTTCCTCCAGTTGAGGGAATAGTAACCACGTGGACCTGTGAAGACCTCTACTTGCTAGTCTTCTGCACCTTTTTGTTTTGTGAGGCTGTGACGACTGTTACTACAAAGAATCCCACCTGGAACACAGAGGAAGCAAGGGAGAAGGGGGGCTCTGTAGACAGTTTCCAGTCTCCATAGAGAGCAATAAGAGAGGACCCCCTCCATTCACTGCCATTCTACAGAACTCACACACCATGCATTATACAGGTGGAATAAAAAAAACCTGCTTGTTTGTGGATGGGCCAATGTTCACCTTTCCCTCCACAGCTACCCCAAGCACTTAAGACTGCCAGTCTATAAACTCTATTCTGAACTGACTCTGGATCAGTATTGTGATTCAAGGGCCACGCCATGTCAATTATTATTGTTTTTGTTTTTTTTGCATTTTGTTATCTGAATATTTAAAAGGCAAAGTTTTGCCCCTGGGCTTGTATAAGGAAGTGGTTTAGGGGGAGAAGTTAAAGGACCTCTTCTGTTGCAGAAATTATTTGACAGTATGTAAATCCTGCAGTTTGCCCTTGGATTTGGTCTGTTTTAAGCACTTGATCTCACACACACACACACACACACACACACACACACACACACACACACACACACACACACACACACACACACACACACACACACACACACACACACACACACACACACACACACACACACACACACACACATACAGATGTATTGTGGCTGCTTCATGTGAAACTGTCAATGCAAACTACCTTATTAGCAGAAAGGGCTATGATATAGACAGGGAGGGGAGGGGGGAGTATAGACACAGAATCATGATATAGAGGAGGAGCCAGGAGTGATCACTGTCCCTTTCTCTTTCCTTCCATGATTATGAATAATATCCTCAACAACAACCTCTTCACCTTGCCAGCTCTCTGTCTGCCAATCATGGAACATTTGTATAGAGTGGGATTAAAGGGGGATGTGGAGCAGCCTGTATGGAAGGAATATGAAGCTGGCCGCAATACACTTCACAGTAGTTGATAACCACAATAAAAAAAAAAACACTTTTTAATACTTATGTTCATTAGTGCCAAAATATATCCAGGAAAGATCTGACTTCAAAGCCATTTTACTCATTTGGAGTATATTTCAAATTAATATCTCAAAATACAAGAGAAAGGTGTTGATTTATGATTAAAATAACATTTATGAAATTATCTTTTAAAAAAAGATAACAGATTATGACTTTTTGGAATTCATTATGTTGAAAATGCATTTGACTTGCGTTTTCATATTTCACATAGTGAAGTGGCGTGGCCACTTTTTACGTGTGTGTATTACATTTGCTCTGCTACATTCAAGTTGCACAGCTTAGCATTACTGTTAATGCAAACCAGGTCACAACATAGTTAGTACAGCACGATCAAAATGAAAAAAATGGAAAATAGCATTAAATGTGGTGAACCATTTTTAAAAGCTCTTATCATGAGTGACAAATTCCTATTTGAACTGGAACATTTGGCTTTGTTCAGTCAATGTCAATCAAATCTGATCAACGGTTTGAGTGTTGACGGTTCAGGAAAATGTCTTTTATCCTTACTTTGAATATAATTGTTGCGTTCACTATAACATGCCATAGTCTAGCTAGCACAACTCTAAAGCACTTTTTAGCCATTTCTACAATAGACAAATCTAACCGAACATGAAAGGTTTACATGTTGATTCAATGCTGTACAAATTGTACATCTAGTTATTCCCCCTTTTTCAGTCTTAGGATGAAATAGATACATTTTATTTTGATCCAGATGGTTTATGAAGATTGTGAAAACGCCTTCAGTTCAACAGTATGTTCTGTTCAACGACTTTCTGAGTTTTTCCCTAGATCAGAGCCAGGAAACCAAATGCTTGGCTGTATGATTTGAATACAATGTGAACACACATGCAAAGACGCACACAAAACTCGTGTTCTTTCCATTCGAGTGGAAAGTCTTGAGTACTGTATCTGCCCAATGCTCTGACACACAGATGTTTGGCATCAGTTCCCTGGACTGTTTACCTTAAAATACTCTGTGCTTAGGCCCCCCCCCCCTCCAGTCCTCCTCCAATCAGGCAGCAGCTGGCCAGGTCCCCCTCTGTAATCTGTTCTATAGTGGTTTTCTGTTTCAATGTTTTTACTCTACACACACACACTACAATAAAGTGACCCCACCCCTCCCCCCCCACACACACACCTTCTGTTGATAAACCCCTCCCCCACCCGACAATAATGTATCAAATCTTTAAATATTATCATGTTAAGAGTATACTTTATGCAAATATATATGAGTATGATGAGTGTATTGTATGTATCAGCAGTGAAATATTTTTAAAATAAAATTATTTGTTTCTGTCCTTGTGGTCTCTGTCCATTGTGCTACACTTGGGAAAAAAATGCCTTTTCAAAAATAAGTAAAAAAGTATATAGCCTAGATATCTTTAAAAAAAACAAAGAAATATTGTCCAGAGAAGAGTTAACCGCTCACTCACTAAGAAGACTACCCTAGTGACCGCAAGGTTGATAGTCAAAAACCTCATCCTGACAGTAAGTTTTTAAAGTCAAATACCCTAATCAAAGAAATAAAATCGCCCGGGGAAAACTAACGTGAACTGAGTACAGGCTCAGTCTGATAGTGGACGCCATGGAGACCCAGAGATTGTGTGTTCAAAGCCCTTTCTGGGCATTTTTTAAAAAGTCCCTCTGCCAAAGCACAGAGATGAGAGCGATGCATGTTCAAACATCGCCACTACATGTGTGGTTAAAATCCCGCTGGCGTCACTAGAGCCTGGATACCTGAGTTGTGGGAATATAATAAAAAATTCATTCCCCAACCGGGCCTTTCTGAGAGGTAAAAAGGGGGAGGGGGGGTTATGAGCCCAAACAATGTGACCAGCAGGCATTTTACAGAGAACCCACTGAGGAGTAGGGTAGCATAGGCGAGTTGTAGTAGAATATCCATGTTAAAGTGAACTTGTGCTGAGCAGTGTTGGGAATAACGCCGTTTAAAATAACGGCGAGTAACGCCGTTATTTTTTCAGTAACGGGGTAATCTAACTAATTACTTTTTACAGCGTCGTTACAGCTCCGTTATCGTTACTGCACGTTAAATGCGGTGCGTTACTTTGAATTGATTAAATAAACTGTGTAATCCGAACGCACCCCTGGCTCCATACTACACACACTGCTAGTGAGGAGACCGGGTGGGTTGACAACGAGATAAGCGATTGTTATTTCTTACAGTGTTTTAAGATGTGTTTTATTCAGTGTGGATGACATTATAACTGTCAGTTAGCGGCCGTGACATACGTCTGCCGGAGCGCCTGTTTAGTGAAGTTTCTTTTTCTTTCTCTCTCTGTTGTGTGAGCGTCCAAGTTGCCGCAGTAACCACCTAACATCCACGGTTGAAACGTAGCCTACTCTCCCTGAGTTTGTTTGCATCGCCCTTGTGAGTAAGTGCATGGAGTTTCCCGATCTCTATAAATTATAATTTATGCACGTAATTAAACGGCCGCGATTCGCCGGTCGCAACAGCTGTTTAGCGTGTCATCACGAGCCGAATATTGCTATTGTTCTTTTCCTGGGATCTGTATGCTGCTGTGCATGTTAAAGAAGGAAATAAACAGCGGATAGGCCTAAATCCTTTTTCCTCCTCTCATCGTCTCATGCTTCATAGTCTGACGTGTTTGGCCTTAAGTGGTCTTTTAGCCGACACCTCTGAAGTGAATCCAGTGATATTACCAGATCAGCACGGTAGGCCTACATCCAGCAGTTTCCTCTACTACTTTTGTTGAGAACAAAATACTTGAAGTGCAGGATAAACCTCTTGCTGTCTGTTGATGTGCAATAAATATAGAAGATAATGTAGCTTACAAGTAGGCCTACCTGTCTGTTCTACTCATTTCAACTGACTTGTGAAAACTGCTCAGAAAAATCCAAATTCTTTGACATATAGCAACTTTTTTTTTACAGTAGGCTAACGCAAATAGTTACTTTCCCTGGTAACTAGTTACTTCTATTATAAAGTAATTCAGTTACTTTTTGGAATAAGTAGTGAGTAACTATAACTAATTACTTTTTTAAAGTAACGTTCCCAACACTGGTGCTGAGTAACCCCGTATCAGATCAGCCTGTACGGAGCGAGCAGGCCCACGTCCTACATTGGACTTCTTCACATTGGCAGCTGTTTAAAATCAATTGACAGTTACCAGCGTTCAGATTACTGTAAGCCAATCATTAAATTGTTTACACTCATTACTACATGAACACATAGGCCTACATGTATACGGAGCGAGGGATTAACTATCCATCAATTATTAGGCTCAAATTCAACATAAACATAAAAACAGCATTCAATCATCAGCGATTATTATAACAAGATAACATCAGTTTTGGAGCCATTATGCATCTCTTTTGTTTTATTTGGTGATATGCAAATGTGCAGTTTTGTGTTTTACCACTGGGTGGAGCATTGGCTCATGTGAAGGCATATAGGTAATGGCCAGGTGTATGTAATGAGAGGGACAGCAAAGCGTCGTGTACCTTGTCATTAATATTGTTTACTCTGTACTGAATTGAAATTAAATGAATGAAACTTACCTGAAGTGAAAAGGAATATGTGCTATACGGTGAACAATGAGCAATTGAACTCAAAAGTATTGGACGGTGGTTTATTGGCAGCCCAGAACACGAGTCCCAAACAAGTTCTCCCCATTGGCACCACATGATTGGCCCACTGTAAGTCTGGTTAAAAGACTCTACTATCACTTATTGATCATATTGAGATTGATTATTGTATAAGTGTTTTCAATTCAAATAAAGAGGAGTCCTCGGAGAAAAGTGTTGTGAATCTTATTTATTAGAAAAACATTTTTAGAACATTTCTTCTGACATCCTGTATGTGCTCACAGCAGCAGTGTGCAAATGGCTTTTGTTCAGTCTTTTTCAGCCAGGAGCGGCGGTAAAAAAAAAAGGGGGAAAAAAACATGACCTTAATGTAAACTAGGAACCAAATCAACTGTTTTGAAGAACAAAACAAAAATGGGAGTAGAACATTTGCTTAAAAAAAACATGCATTTTATTGTGTAAAATAAAAAAAAAATAAAAAAAAACATTGAGGCCTTCACATACAGTGGGAAAAATGAGGAACCTTCACATCTTACACATCTTACCTTCACATCTTACACACTAGCCCACAAATAAGGGGCAGACTACGAAGAGGCCCCGAAATCCACTTTTCCCAGCGAGGTACAGTATCCCAGCAGCAACACACACACACACACACACACACACACACACACACACACACACACACACACACACACACAATGCTTTCATTACAATGTAAAATACAGCACTGTCTTTGCATGTGTGCACAGAATGCAACTAAAAAATCTCCTTTGGTCGGACGCATAGAAACAAACAGTGGACGGAGGTGGGGTGCGGAGGTCTGGCTGATGTGCTTCATAACATCCTTGGCTGCTCAACAGTTTTTCTAATTTTTTGGGACGCTGTGTTGATGAATGAGAGGCTGCAGCAGAAGTGCAACAGAAGGCACGTATGTACAGTAATTGCGTTGTCCACTCTTCCTCCTAAGTTTTGCCACAGAGGAGGAGAGGGGGATTGTGGGGCAGCGAGGGGGGGACAAAGTCTGCGTTCACACTGAGAGCAACAAGTATGGTCTGGAGTGCTTACAATGCGGCTGAGAAAAAGGTTCAAAACTGTGTGCTTATAAGACTGTAAGTTAGCTTTCCTTACCAGAGTCCCCTCCCTGCATTCCAAATTTGCATACTCTTTTCTTTTTACTATCCCACATACTACGGCTGACCGTAACAGGTATGTAGTTTGCATGCAGTAGGCATACACTTGGGACATACTTTTGTAACAGTATTTTTTTTAAGCAGGTTGCATCCGACCACATGACCAAATCAGTCATACTAAATAGCTGGGAAGTATGGGTATTGGAACACAGCCACTGTTTCTAACTTCACAAATGTTTGCCTTGTTTCCACTGAGCAGCACAGTTTGGTTCGGCATGGCATGGTTACTCTAGATATGGCCTGCGTTTCCACTGCCAACACTTAGGCATGGTTTAAGCTGGACGTTGATAGCCACTGGTCAGAGTATATACAGTCTATGGGTCAGAGCAATTGAACGATGCTGGCTGCAGCAGCTACGTAACTATGGTGACATCATCGCAGCGGGACACAGTGTAGCCCACTGATTAATTCAATGAAGAGGAAAAACACCACACACATGATGATTCTGTCGACCAATCAACCTTTAGGGACCCTTTGGGACGGGTTGGTTACCCATCGAAAGGGTGACAAAAATTAGTCCTTTTGACAGTGGAAACGCAAACACATGCGTGTCGGGCTGCACAAAACCGTATCACACCGCTCAGTGGAAATAAGGCTTTAGCTTCCCCTACTGCAGTCAATTTATCATTTCAAGAATTTTGGGGTAGGACCACAAGTTTTACATTTAAACTAAATCCATTGATACTGTCAGTTTGAACACAGCAGTTGAGGTTGAGGTTGACGTTGGGGTGGAGGTCTGGAATGGGGTAGGGAGGTGTATTTGTGCAGGTCCCGGTCTCATGCAGAGGGGGACGGTGTGTCTGGGTCTGGCTCATAGTGGTAAGTGGCCTGAGCGTGTTGCTGCTGGTTACTTTGGGCCAGGCTGTGACTGTCCTGAGCCTGCTGCCGCTGTGCTGGATGAAGTACCCCCTCTCTCTCCAGCCCTTGACCCAGTGATGGAGGCTGTTGTGTGGGGTCACTCCCCCCCTGAGCCACTGGTGGAGGCTGGTGTATGGACTCATTGCCCCCCTGTGGCTGGTGCTGGGGGGGCAGAGTGTCCAGCTCGTCTACCTGTGGACCCTGGGGCTGCATCACCACCAGCTGGTCTTGGGGGAAGTCTGCGGCGGCTGCAGCCAGGTTGGTGATGGACTTGGACTTGACACACTGGAAGTCCACGTGGCGGCTCTTCCCCTCCTCCTTCTCCCAGGACATGCGGATGAAGGGACGCTGGACGTAGTTGTAGATGACCTCTGGCCGGCCCCCGGGGCGACGCTTGACCTTCTCCTTATAGGTGGGGTAGCCTGGAGGGAGACAGAGGAGCGCTGGGTCAGGGAGGACCAGAGGGAAAAACACAACTACAGCTGGCCTGTCAGCAATCCTGGAGAATGCTTGTTGTCAAAATCACTTTTTGGCTAAATCTGTGAATATCTCGTCACTATCCGCTATATGTCCGTACTGCGTGTATGCACTGAAAAAAGCCTGCGTTGAGACACAGCCTAGGCCTCTGTAAACGGGTATGTTTGTTGACATACCCTTGGTTTACACACCAGTTTACAGAGCCTAGGCTGTGTATTAACACCGAGTTTTTATCAGGGCACACACACACACAGTACAGTCAGGTAGCGGATTGTGTGTTCTCCCCAACCCAGAACAGTTCCCAGGAGCTGATGGTGTTGTGTTCACTACTCCACTGTGGAGAAAATGACAAAACATCTGCATCGAAAATACCCGTATTAACAGAGATCACATGCAGTCTGTATCTCGGGGTTTGGAATAGCATAGTAAATGGGATTTTAATTAGTCTATGGGTTCTGGCACTGCACCTTTAATCCACTCTGAAAACGTGTCTTGATGTATTTTCTTTGTTTCTACTATTTCTTAAAGGCCATTTTGAGTGTCTAATCTTGATGTTTTTCATGCCCCCTGTAAAGCACTTTGAATGGCCTTGTGTCTGAATTGTGCTATAGAAATGAACTTGCCTTGCCTAAAGGAATGAAACAATAGCCTCTGAGCCATAATGTGGTAAAATGACCCTTTAGCATAAAAAGGTGATTGCCTCAGAGAATTGATCAAATCTCCAGACTGCATAATACAGAGATACAACCCTACTGACAGCCCCGAGCAACCTTCACACACATTATCCTGCTTTTAAATATTGTACTTTTTTTTTTATTAATACTTCTTTTTATGAGGCTACATCGAAAGAAGAAAAAAGCCTCTAGCTCAGTACCTTCTATTCCCAGGCGGATCTTTTTCAGCCCTCTGTCTTTCAGCACAGACTTGGCCACATCCCGGTTCTCGATGTACTTGAAGAAGCGGTAGAGTTTGGTGCTGTAGATGACTGTGGAGAGGAGAGAGGGGGACACGGTCAACACACCAATCCATCCACAACACCTTTAACAACCCATCTGTCGGCGGCGCTGCCTTAAAAGGTCACATAGTATGCTACTTGTCAGGTTCAAAATTGTAATTGGGGGTCTCTACTAGAAATTGTTTAATGGTGTAATCCAAAAAGAAACCTTTATATTTCTCATAAAAGCCATTGCTGAATCTCCTCTTTTTTTAGCCTCTGTCTGAAACGCTCCATTTTTAGCCCCGCTTTCCAAAAATTGGTGTCATTTCAAAAGGATCAGTGAACTCCTCAAACAACTGTCTCACTGGAGCTTTAAGCAAATGTCACAGTGAGGAAGTGGTGCGTTTTGCCTGGCGGCTACTTTTAGCTGCAGATTAGCCCACATTAGGTGCTGAGGTGAACATGTTCAGCCGCAGGTGGGTGTACTGTGGGAGTGATTTAAAAATAATCTACTGTGAGCGTGGTCACGGTGAGGGAGGCACTGTTGCACAATGAGTCATTGATGAGATTTGGGAGAACAATGGAGCTCTCTACGGCACACACACACACACAACACTTGCCAACAGAACCAATTCATTGTCGGTTTAGGGATATTTTTTTGACAAGTATAATAAATAACACAATACAGCATAA
>CM049400.1:7682500-7722500 GCA_026929865.2 Hyperoplus lanceolatus | reverse complement strand
TGATAACAGCTTTTTATCATTTGAATTTTTGTCTATATGTTGTGAGTGTATTATTGTGAGTGAACATGTAACCTGTTGCTGCCTCTTGGCCAGGACTCCCTTGAAAAAGAGGTTTTTAATCTCAATGGGACTTTCCTGGTTAAAAAGAGGCCGAAAAGAAGAGAATTAGCAATGGCCCAATGAGAAATATAAAAGGTTTTGTGTTGTCGCCAGACCATGAAAACTATTTTTTTAAAGAAACCCAAAGTACAACTTCGAACCTGAAATGGAGCATAATATGTGACCTTTAAGCCTAATATGACCCACTGACGTAACCAGATAGTATTTTGTCAGTGGCTAGTTACCATGTTTCCACAAACAACCACCACATGTTGGCTGGAGATGGGGGTTTAACAGGGAAGCCTGCTGTGTACAGTAAGGTGACAGTTCAAACATTGGCCCTGGCCTGTATAAGTTATTTCTACTCCTGACCTGTCCCTGTACAGCACAGCGTGATGCCGGCAACAAGCTAGCATATTGAGTGTCTGTGCGTTGGGTGCCTTCAATCAAAAAGATATTTCGGTCCATCTGTGAGCCATGGTGTGTTTGGGATAGAAATACAATAAGTGGGCACAAAAATAGAAGCATCTCTACATTGTAATGTCAATACCGTCTTATCCAGGATGTCCTCTTTTAAACATAGACTTTATTTGAAGTGCCAGAGTCTATTCTTGACTTTGGAAAAAGCAGTTGAAAAAATAAAAACTTTTCTCAGCACAAGCATCAATGTGTGTGTGTGTGTGTGTGTGTGTGTGTGTGTGTGTGTGTGTGTGTGTGTGTGTGTGTGTGTGTGTGTGTGTGTGTGTGTGTGTGTGTGTGTGTGTGTGTGTGTGTGTGTGTGTGTGTGTGTGTGTGTGTGCGTGTGTGTGTGTGTGTGTGTTGACTCAGTTATGTTTTTTAGACTATATGTCTGGGCATTTTGGCCTCAACTTGACAGCTTAGCTTAGACATAGAATTTGCAACTGTAAAAAAATTATGTTTTTGTCACTCTAGTCACAGGTGAATTTTCCATTCCGGGGATTTATTTAGACAGGACAGGACATTTAAGGAAATATAATAAGATATTTCTCAAAGGCTGATTCACAAATGTCTGATTCATTTTATCATCAAATGTTATCAGAGAGCAAATTCTACATCTATTCATGTATTATATATATTATATGGAGTGCAAAGGTGCTCGAACGGTGAAAAATCAAATGTCAATTATGGAGAATGTTGAGCTGTGTGCTTGATATTCATTTATTCCTCTATTGGACTTGGCACGGCTTACATTTGGCTCCTTCACAGCTTTTTACGGTTCATTAAACTGATTCATTTGTCATTGGCCATCCATCTAGTGTTGTTTTTGGTCGGCCTGTTTTAAGTTTAGTTTTAGTCTAGTCTTTGTGTCAAACTGTCATTTTAGTTTTTATTAGTCTTAATCACGTTTAAACTCTTTTTAGTCTAGTCAAGTAACAGTTGACTAAAAGTCTTGAGCTTTTTAGTCTTCTCTTAGTCAGAATTATCTGTGACTATTTTTGTCTAGTCTTAGTCAACAAAAACTGATGACATTTAAGTCTAGTCTTAGTCAATGATGTTTGTATTTTAGTTTTTTTAGTAATGCAATTATATTTAACCCAGTTAATATAGTACAAGTACCTAGTATAGTACAGCCAAAATCAAAATGTTCTTTAAGTCCCCCATTTCACAAGTCAAACAAGGTTATCTTATCTTATTATATTATTCTTACCTTATAGACTCAAGAATACATGCAATTCCAGACACGGAAGACGCTCTGATTGAATTTACATCATATTTATTTGAGCTACCAAACATGTAAGAATGCCGGATTCCTCAACCTGAACAGCAGTCTGGTGGAGCTCGGACAGCTTCGCTTTGTTTTTCAGAATCTCCCGTCTAATGACATACATTTACATAAAATAAATAGGCCTAAATAAAATAACTTCAAATGACAATGCCAGAAAAATTGACATTACATTCAAGTTTAATTAAGAGAAAAAAGGTTCTTGAATGCTAGAGCTTCAATAACATAATAACAAAGTGAAAATAAACTGTTTGTGTATGACTTGTATTGCTTGTAAACTGAAGTCAGATTTTGTATTACAAGATATAACACAAATGGTTTGAACCATGAGATTGGAAGCACAGACAGCATACAGTGGAATTCGTTGACATAATTTATTACATGGCACTTTGAAAATCCTATGTAAATCACAGCATTCTACAGGTCTGTTATTTCGAAAGACAGACCTCTGTCAAGGGTATAATGACCGTTGCTAAGGACCTACGTCATAGTTTTGATGGATAGACGTCCACAAACAGGGCTACTACTCGTTCAGAAAACAATGGAATACTTTTTCGACATGACTCAGGAGAGCAGGGAACACAGGAGTCATGTTTAATATCCGACAGGAATCCAGTCAAGATTAGGGATGTAACAATATACTGCAAAACGGTCGTTCGCGATATGAAAAGGCCACGAATGTCAACCGTACATTTTTTCTTGTTATATCGTGTCACGGTATTGAGGCGAGCTTGCATGGTAAATGCGCTCCATCATTGTGGAGAGTCTGGTAAGCAACGTTGTCATAAACATAGCACTCATCTAACACTGTATGGGTCACACCAACATTGGAAACCAAACAATAACACATTGACACAACATCTTATCACTGAAACATGACTTCTAACTTTAAACTGAACAGTCACGTCTCACGTGGGCCGTTGTTTACACTACGCAGACCAGCACGTGCAGCTTCACAACATTGAGTCACGCAGCAGCAAAGAAGAATAGAGAGAAAGAGAAAAGGGAGCGATAGAGAAAAAGATCGGCATAGTAGCTTACCAGACTGAAGAGAAAGTTGCTCGCGGGTGAGTTATATCATTATGAATCCAGGTGAATGTGAGGAAATGAGATACAAAAAAAAAAACATTGACCGCGACCGCGCGTTAAATCCCCGGTAAAGTCGGCGAACTTCGGTGAAAGACAGATGAAGGAGATAAGTCCAAAGATCCTTGATATATGATATCACAACTTCACGTGAACTAGCATATTAACTCAGCTATACAAGCTATACCGGTGTTGTGCTGAAAGCTGTGACCTGCCAGAATATCACACATTCTGGCAGGTCACAGCTTTCGGCGTAACACCGGCATGTTGCGCAATACTATGGAATCCCTACTAGGTCAAACTTAGGTGACACTACTGTCAAGCATTGGTGACGTTGCGAAAGTGTGAGGAAGGGAGGAGGGAGAGGAGTGCACTGCAAAAACATTGATTTTGAGACTGCAGTTTTAATTAATAACAAATAAAAATCATAATTTAATATTTTACTGTGTTCATTGTGCCTGTCATAATGTAGGCCTATTAAAGTAAAAGCATGGCTTTCAAAAATAGTGTTGAATAAAATAGAGTTGATAAGCAAAGAAGACATGAGAAAATTATCACACTATTGTTAAATTATTTTATTTTATGCATACTTTTACAGTTACAGACAAGTGCCAAAAGTTTAGATTTAAAATTCCTATTTCA
This sequence comes from Hyperoplus lanceolatus, assembly GCA_026929865.2. Taxonomy (NCBI): domain Eukaryota; kingdom Metazoa; phylum Chordata; class Actinopteri; order Uranoscopiformes; family Ammodytidae; genus Hyperoplus; species Hyperoplus lanceolatus. The sequence goes on along the minus strand of CM049400.1, from coordinate 7,718,929 downwards.
TTTTAAAATTATAGGTGAAATGCTTCTTTAAAAAAATAGTAGAGTGTCTTTGTTTTGGTGATAAGTTATTCACCACTGGGGCGGCAGTGGCGAAGTGGGTAGGAAGTTCGCCTCTGGTGTGCAGGGTCGGAGGTTCGGTCCCCCGTCTCCCCGCCACATGTCGAAGTGTCCCTGGGCAAGACACTGAACCCTGAATTGCTCCTGATAGTTAGCTTAGTTAGCTTAGCACCCTAGTGCTAAGCCTACCCTGCGTGGTAGCTGCTGCTATTGGTGTATGAATGTGTGTGTGACTGGGTGAATGTGTACAAAAAACAATGTAAAGCGCTTTGAGTCTGTGATAAATGGAGATATAGCGCTATACAAGTCCATTTACCATTTACCATTTAAATCTCTCAGAAAACTCTTTATAATAAGATATAAAAATTTGAATTATTCGTTTGTGTTTTATTTAAATCAGCGGTACAACATTTCATTTAAGGGGGTAGAAATGAATTCCGCGCTTAATATCGTATCGTGATATCAATTGCAATATCGTATCGTACTCTAAATTTCATATCGTTACATCCCTAGTCAAGATGACGTAAGTACGTTTGGCCGCATATTGACAGTTAGCCTATAGGCCTGCCCTACAGTAACTTCAGGCTGAAGCCCGTTAGTCGTTAAAGTTAACCCACCGCCGCAGCTGCAACTTCCATATTGCCGCGAGTGGGGATTGAGGAAGTAACGTCGCCTGCTAACTTCCTGCTGTTTCAAAATAAAAGCCAACTCACATTTGTCTAGTTAAATACTCATGTTAAGCCAGTGAAATGCTTTTAATCTGAAGCCGTAGCCTGTTTGCAGCGCCGAGACTCAGGAAACAGAAATATTGCAAAAATAATAATGATGGCGAGACAAAATAGCCTTATAACATTTTGTGTCCTCTCGTTTTTGTCAATGAACATGAAGAGATATTTTATCAGAGTTTTTGTTTTTGTAAACCACATTTAGTCCCGTTTTTATTAGTCAACAAGAAAGCATTATATATTTGATTATAGTCTTCGTCACATGACCACCATTTACGTTGCGTCTCCTCTCGTTTCTGTCACGTGATAAATGTTCGTTGACGACGATATTTTGCCATACATTTCGTTGACAAAAACAACACTACATCCATCACATTGTCGTAACGAGGAGCTACACTGACAGCAGGGGCCACACACAGGAGCAGAAGAAGGAAGGTGCTTTCAAACCATAATGGGGGAAAGGCTTTGATACGGATAGAAATAGAGTCTCACATTGACTTACTGTAGTAGTAACAAAGCAATGGACAACTTCCATCTCCTTAACAACATCAGCTATTTAGGGAAGCAACATTTTTAATTTTGGGATCCTTAGCTGCCATTTTTTCCTCAACTCATTTCATACTGGAAATTTAAAAAAAAAATGAATTTTCAAACTTGGAAGAAAAAGCGACCGGGTTGGGATCTAGTCTGGGGGGGAAAGACCTTGAAAACGTTCTGCTCTTCCACTTCGTAAACAAAAGATGAAGCTACATTGAGACAGAAGGGGGAAAGCTGAACTCACCAGGATGGCTCTGAAGACAGTGGAGCTGATGCCATCGGCCACCTCAAACTCCCCTTTCTCATTGGGCCGTGTGAAGTTGTGCTCCCGCCCCGAACCAAACATCCTGCAAACGAAGAACCAGGACTTGATGACGGCTAATACAGAACAACAGACTATTAACTAGGAGAATGATCTTTAGAAGGTGGCTCATTACACATGTTGCACACATTGAAGTTGTGTTATTGGTACAGAATACTTTGCTGTATCAAAAAGAGGGGAACACTTTACAATAAGGGCATATCAATGAACAGTTAATGAATGCTTAGTTATTGCTATTAACGGTTAGTAAGGACACAGCCGGCAGTGGAAACGCTATCCAGGTCTAGAGGAACGGTTCCATACCAAACTATGCCATGTTGAACTGAACTGAGCTGCTCAGTGGAAAAAAGCCGTATGTGTAACTGGAAGTAAATCCTCCTTTGAACATACACCATTAAGGCTACCTCTACCTACATGAAACATATCCCTCAGTCATTACCTGCCAAGCATGGTGTTAGGTTGGGCCGTGAAGATGGCGGGATCTACCACAAATCTGGTGTTGTCCACAATGAGCGTCACTCTCTCTCCCAGCCTCAGTCCACTGCGATGGCCCTCTTTGCTGCTGAGGTCATACACGTAGATCATGTCGCACAGTCCTTGGCCCATTGACTTGGAGTGATGGTCGGCTCCGGAGAGACCCAGGCACCGAGGCACGTGTCCCCCAACCAGGGCCCCTCCCACGTGGGCATAGGGCAGAGAAACCCTGGGGGGACGGGGACTGGAGGACCGGGAGGACGAGCCTCCGTCGCCACGTTCACGGTCTGTGGGAGAGACGAGGACATGAATGCTTAGTTAATGCTATTAAATGCTATTATGGTCAACCATGGACATACAGACAGGTGACTCACCAAAGGAAAGAAACCTGAATAAGTAAGTGGAGAGCATCTGTATACATATCATTGTTGCTAGCTATGGTGGGTCGGTCTGAGACACTTTTTTATTATTATTATTTTTTTTTTTTTTTACAAACTAGTTTACAGAGCATAGACTGTGTATTAAAGTGGTGGAGTCAGCGATTCTCGAGAACGCTTGTGGTCAAAAATTAACTTTTGTCAAAATCAGTGGATACCAATCTGCTACTTGTCTGTGCTGCTGTGTGTGAGCTGAAAATAAAATCCAGTGTTAATACACAGCCTAGATTCTATAAATGGGTATCTTGCTAGCTACGTTGGGCCCCCCCTTTTGTTTATATAACCTTTGTTGACATACAGTACCAGTTTACAGAGCCTAGGCTGTATATTAACACCAGATTTTTCAGTGTTCACACCTAGTACGTTTCTCCAGATTGGCTGACTGCACCTTGTTAAAGCTGTTCTGGCCCAAGACCTTACTAAAGACACGCTATGTTTCTCACCGTCTGCACACGAACAGATGGCCAAAGAGCAATGTTTTATGCAACTACAGTAAACTGTGTGATAATCTGGTCTAATAATCATTTCTATCTTTCTCACCATGCTGGCGGGTGGGAGAGGTGACGTTGCGGATGCAGGGTGTGAGCTGACCCTCTCCTCTCTCGTGGGAGGACTCTCGAGAGCGGTCGCTGGAGCGCCGGCGCTGCTGCTCGCGGTAATGCTCCGCTCCCCCTCGCTCTCTGGCCCCGCTGACAGCACCTCGGTCTGGGGCACCGCCACTGGCACAGGCACCCCCACTGGCCCCTACACCACTCATACTCATGGTGCTGACCTGCTGCTTCTGGTGGTGGTCGCAGTCCAACACTGACAAACCACTCTGCCACTCACTGATGGGAGAAAGGAGAGCGCGCGCACACACACACACACACACACACACACACACACACACACACACACACACACACACACACACACACACACACACACACACACACACACACACACACACACACACACACACACACACACACACACACACACACACGTCAAAAAACTTTATTGTCAGTTCCTAATACATGCAAAACATACATAAGAATCGAAATTTTGTTTATCTCCGACCCGCGATTGCAATAGGGACAATACAATTAAAAAAAATAAAATCAGATAAAGATAAACAATATTGACAGTAGATCATTCTAAATACTAAATAGTGCAAGGGGAGTACAAAATAAAACTGATAGATATAAAATAGAACAGAAAGTAAAAAAGTATATTAAATGAAATTGAAATGTGCAATGTGATGAAGAATATTTACAGCATGTACAATATGCAGAGGAGATTAGTTTTAAGAAAAAGAAATCATTCTATTATAAATATGGAAAATCAAACAAGTTAATGTTCACTACTTCAATTCTAACTTGTGCCGATTAGAGTTAGTGACCCCTCAAACCTGGCCAACACAAAAGGTTCTTGATTGGATGACACAATCATTTACAAACATTCAGACCGTCTCCTGGCTGACGTGCCTTGGTAGACCAACAGCAAATAACAGAAATGGACAAATGTTCTATGTGTTGCCATGGGACCACTGAATGATCGAATTCCAATCCAAACTGTCAGAAAAAAAGAGGTCACAACTACTCCAAGTCTAAGTGGGATGACACAGTGATCACAAGCACTAGTGCATGATTTCACGCAACAATGAGAGAGATTACTTGGTGCACAGGCTAGAGTCACACTCATAGGCTCACACACTCACATACACAGTCGTGCAGAAAATCGCTGAGAGGGTAAAGTGTTTATTTTTCGCCTGCCGAGCGATGGAACCAGAGGAGAGCCTGTAAAGTCTGCAGTGGCCCCGTGTGAACCCCTTACAGGAGCTGAGTGCTGCAGCAACGGGGCCCACACCAACACACACACACACACACACACACACACACACACACACACACACACACACACACACACACACACACACACACACACACACACACACACACACACACACACACACACACACACACAGTATTCATTAGAGAGTGCACCCATGTGAAATAATCTGAGCAAGGGGGCAAGTCACTTACATACATGACAACAAACAGAAATGGCATCCACTGTTTACTGGCTCCACAGGCTTTGGTTTTTCAGAGAATCTTGACTGATGGGTAACAAGCACTCCGCTTGTAATTCAGTGTTTTTCCACAGACAGTCAAGGAGTCCTGAGAGAGCGCTAATATCTACCACTCCGGAAGGGACTTAAACACACCATCCTGCCCACACGTTAATGCACAGGAGCAGATAGTAACACACGCCGGAGGGGGCCATTCAGAGAGTGATGTGGATGGTTAAACGTTTTACATTTGTATTTGTTTTAGATAGGGATGGGCATAATTAATCGATTAATCAATCATTGCTCGTTAAGAATATTGTCGATCACGTGAAACTGTTATCGATCATATAGCTGTTGTGTTGCGCAGCACAGCAATGAATTTCACTATGTGAAAGCACCAAAGAATGTATGGGCAGCAATTAAACATCCAACCAGCAGGGGGAGATACTTAACTAGTAGTAGGAGACAACAGAACAGGCTCAGACAGCAGCCTGCGAGCTGCCGTAGATGGCAAAACATAAACAGGAAGAAGTTAAGGAGAAGTTTGGCATCGGACTGGACTGCTTTAAAACCAAAAATTCATTAAGCATTGTGAAACCATGGTTGCGTTCCGAATCGCATACTTTCTACTATATAGTATGTAGAAAAAAGATTTAGGATGTCCCGATTCTTGTGGACAGATTTAGGATGGTTAGAAGTACCCGGATGTCCTACTTCATGCGGCCAAGATTGTTAGTGTTGAAAAGTGCATCCTATTTGGGCGATTCTGACCCACAATCCAATGCGCACGTGAAGTGACGTAACATCGACGAAGCCTCCATATGAAAACAAACGGGGATGCGACGGATATAAAAGCAAGAGGCAAGATCAAGGCGCAATGTTATGATGAAATAAGAGAGAAAAGTATGTCCCAATAGTATGCCTACTGCATCCTAACTAGATTATTTTTATCGTCGGATGTAGTATGTAGAATAGAAAAAAGAAAGAGTATGCGATTCGGAACGCAACCCTTGTATAAGTACAACACTTAAACAAACCGAATTATGTACCACTTGTACATTGAAGCCTACATCTGACCCTGTTTAACGTGTGACGTTAGCGCCGCTAGCATTAGCAGCTAACTTTAGCGTCTATGCTTTCCTACTTCGCCTTCATCAGGGAACTAATTTGCACATTTTGTTTATTAGATGAAGTAACGTTAGGTCCTTTACCACTCAGCGCATATGTGTTTAAACTTTAAAAGGTATCGTAGCATTGGCTCCTTGTTGGCTCATAGCCTCGGGCTTTAACCAGCGCCGCATTTTATTATTATTTTATTTTAAAAAGTTGCCTTGTCTTTATAGATTGTTGTTTGCCTAGAAGATCTTGGAATAAAGATGTAATTGAGTAAAAACCTCTTGTATACAGTCTATGGTAAAAACGCTGTATTTTGGATGTTCTGTTGGCATTTTTTAATATGTAAAAAAAGATAACGATTAATCGATAATTGCTCGTTAATTTTCCCGATGATCGATCAATTGAATTTCTTAAAATGCCCATCCCTAGTTTTAGATAATACAATATTGCCGGAAACTGGCTTTCTTGTCATTCTGTTACTTTCTCTGGTGAGAATGAAGCTCTGGCGTGGTTGTGATTTAAGAATACACACGCTGCAAAGCCCAGTGTGTAAAGCTTATGGACTTTTACAGCAGTATAAGGCAGTTGCAAATGGATCATTTTAAATATATTAGTTAGAAGGTAGGGCTGGCCCGAATGCCATTTTTCAGGCTTCGAATATTCGTTGGTTTTTCCGAGCGAATACTCGTTCCAGAAAAACAGACGATCAAAAACAACATAAAAAAAAATAAAAAAAATAAATAAAAAAAACGTTAATAATCCCTATATACTCCCTGGAACCGATTTTGACAGTATCTGCATATTTTGTTGATGATTTACGCGCTCGGAGTTGAAGTAATGGATGCGCTATGACACTTAGTGATGTAATATCCTCCTAAATGAGCAATACTACTACTACTACTACTACAATATTACTAACTTTTATATCCAAATATAAAATTATTTGATGACATTATATTGCAGTACTAGCTTCTTGCAAAAAAAAATGTTGAAAATAAAATAATAATAAAAAAAATTATTAAAAAAAAAAAAAAGACGAAGACGAAGTTCCGAATACTAATTTAAGCTCTGAATACAAATTTTCGGAACGAGTATTCAAATATTCGAATAATTCGGGCCAGCCCTATTAGAAGGTCACCTCAACATTAATATGGGCCACACCGGGTGACCACTGAATCCCACAATATGAGAAAAAACAACCCTCTCTCTTTTTCTCCATCTCCACCTTTCTGAAAACCATGTGTTCAAAACCCTCAGTCACATTTCTCTCCCCATATTGCATCATAAGGAGAGAGAGAAGCCACGCCCCCCTCATTACCGACCTAATTTAGAACTTCCTCCACCTGTGATAAGCCTCACCCCCAAGATCAAACAGTTAGATTTAGAGCCGGCCTTCAAGAGACCATGGAGCATTCCCGACAGAGGCTGAAAAGAGGTGATTCAGCCATGGCACTGTGAGAAATATAAAGGGTTTTTCGGACACTACATCATGAAAACTGTTTTTATTACTTCACCACATTGAACCTGAAAATGAGCAGAATATGTGACCTTTAAAGTAGCTACAAGGAACATTGAGTTTTTTGTTGATTGAAGCTTCACCTTTGGACATAAGAGTTTTTAACCACACCAGCGCCTAATGTCTTGCCTAGCTTGGCATTTGTTTAGGAAGCAAGTAAATATGTCCATGAAGCGAGACCACATGCGTCGCAATGAGGTAATGTATTTATATGGGAATTTGTCGTAAATCATTCCTGGAATGAAGATAAAAAGGGAAGTGCTTGTGTGAAGTTCTACGATAACTAGATTACTATATAAGCAGTGTTTTAAAGCCCCCCAACAATACTGGGTCAGATATTGACACTTCTTGGCATCTTGGTGACATGCTGAAAAAAGTAACCGCCTACATCATATGATGACAAAACTAATACATGATGGACACACATACTGCTTGTTTGAGAAGTTAAACATTTGGATCATACTGTCCCACCAGCAGATATACTAAAGGTTTCAGTATGTGTATAAAATAAATGGGGAAATGCTACCACACCTTTTTATAATTACATTATTATTCAACTGTATTGATCAGTTACATTCCTTTGGTTGGGTTGATGAATGTATCCATTTCACTTCCCCTGCTACGGTGCAGCTGGCTATCTGATCAATAGTGCTGAGCTTTCTAAAGGCAGAAACACATCCAGGTCTCAGTAATGAAGAGACAGAGCCTTGCTCTCTGGAGAGGGGCTGCTATGAAATACGATGATGACCATGTACTGTGGGCTATGACAGAGGAATAGGGAGGGAGAGACAGAGACTTCTTTTTTTACAGAAATGGTGCAGATTTGGCATGTTATTTTAATACTTTTACAGCCATGAAGTAAGTGCATGTCAGTTCTTCAACCTGAGCTTGATCTAATCATTACTAAATGGGAATGTATACACTTCAGTCTTTTGTCCAGGGAATAGGCTATGTATGTTTAGGCAGAGCTTCAAAAGGCTGCTATTGAGAGAATACTCCCTGACATCTACACGTGCTGGATGGGGCATCTGACTGAATGAGTAGGTAACTGGTTGTCTGGGTGAGCAGCAGACCAACTGATAGCAAGACCAGCAAACTGACATAAGATGATAAACAATGCAGCCTGATCACCTTGAATTCCCTTGAACACCTTAGCTACAAGCAGTCAAGGTCAGATTCCTTTTTGTTTTAATGGCACACCATCAGTCTTGCGGTGCCTCAGATTATATCTCGTAGGCAAGTCAAACTCATCGACATAAACCTTAAAGACACTAAGGTTTTAGAAAAGGATTTAATCTTTTCATGTTAAAAAATGTACATGTACAATGTTACATTTGAGTTTGTACTCAAAAGGGTATAAAATTGTAGAAATGAAAGCAAGTAAAAGCAGGGCTCTGTCTATGTAGCATGTCTGATTCAGTGTGTACAGCCTGCACACTCTGCCAGTGTCCTTGAAGACAAGGGTCACCATAGCAGCTGAGGAGAGGAAGAAATGTGCACACAAAAGAAACACACACACACACACACACACACACACACACACACACACACACACACACACACACACACACACACACACACACACACACACACACACACACACACATCTCCTCGTGGTTCAGTGTATTCAGGTAAGCACAGAGACCATAAAAAAACTATTATAAACGGCCATTTTAACGATCGGCCGAGACATGACTTGACTGTGATGGTGTTTTTATTTACACAAGTGGGATTTTAATGCTTGGGGATAATAAAAAGCAAACGCGGGTATTTGCAGCCAAGGCGGCAGGCAGCCAGTGGCAGACCAAGAAGGGGAACAAAGGAAGTGAGGAGGCTATATATTTCACCACTCAGGGGCACACAGCAGCAGCTCCTCTCATCTTTCACGTGGCAATGCAAATGTACAAGCAGCCAAGATGTTGCACACACACACAAGAACAACAAAGCAGAACTACGTTTCACTTGAATTTGAGTTGGATATGAAAATGTCCCTTTTTTGTCGGTCAATGGCCTGTCCTGTAGCCCTTCCAACAGGTTGAATGTGCTTAAAAAACATACATGAGAAGAAGCCAAGTTAAACAAGCCCAATCTTAAGACACAATGAGTGCATGGCGCCTGGCTACAGTCTATTAAAAGCACGAGGTGAGAGCCCCGAGGGGTGAGGGTCCCATCTATTATTTAAGGGCTGCTGACACTGGCACACTCACGGGCGAAAGGCTCTCTGCAGCAGCAAAGCCTGGGTTAACATCTGGTAAAAGGATGCTGGGTAGATGGAGATAGAACCATTGGCAGCCAGTCACCCTTTTATAACAAGAATATAAGAATCCTTCAGTTTTCTTCAGTTATATTATTGGAATGTGTCATATCATGTGACATGGATTCTTGTCCCTGATCTTGTATTGCATTTAAACTGGATGCTAAATGTGGTGTTTGAGAAAGAATTATATGTGACTGTGTTAGTTGTGTTTATTCCATCGCAGTGCTGCTTGCTTTCTTGGCCAGGTCATCCTTGGAAAATATATTTTAAACTTAATTAGGTTAAAATAAAGGATATTGAACGATTGATAACAAGTAGACTAATATTAGGCTATACAATTAAATACATACACTAAGATAACTATCTCTCTATTGCAAAACAGTGAATCAGATGGAGTCCCATCAAGGATAGGCGACTGGAGTCTGATTTTTTCTTTTCTAGGGCAATATCAGTTTTTTTTAATTACAGTGAATCACAGCGAGCTTGGTATTCACTGTGTTTACATGTAACCCAAATGACGGAGCCGAATCCCCCGGTGCTTTTTAAAAAAGCGGACACTTACCGGTCGCTCTCTGCGGGCCAAGTGAAGACAAAGCAGCAGGGCAAGAGCTGCGGGATGACCGCGGCACAAAAGCCTTGCGCTCCTCCGAACAAAGCGGGCTTGCCGGCAGCCTCAGCATCCTCGCTCATCACTTCTTCTTCTCAACTTCACCAGCATCGTTTCACAAAACTCAACACGGACCTCCGATTATACACGCTGCTTAGAATCAAAGAATCCACCGCTTCGATCCTATCACCTTGATATGTGTCTAGAAGGCGAGGGTATAGACGCGCACACAGGCCAGTCATTCAGAGACACACAGGAGAGACCTTAAACTATGAATGGCCGCGTGCATGGCTGAATCAGAGCGATGCTGCGTTCACGTGCTCCCTCCGAAGCTCACACTTCTGAGTGCTCCATTACATATAGCATTTGTCATTCGCCTTGCAAGATCGATTTTCAAATATATTTACCCCTTCCCGCATGCCGCATAAAAATCATTGTTTTTTCCAGATGTATCATCTCTTCTGTTCTTTTAAAAAGGCTCAACCGGATAACACGATTGCAACCGGATAACACGATTGCAATAATTCCAACACCATTTGAAGGCAGCATCAGCACATTCAATTATTGAATCGCCCTGTCCATATGACATTCAAGGGCAATTTTCTTTCTTGTCGAAAAACAAGCATGGGGAAAAAATACAAATAAATAATAAATGAACGTGAGAGAACAAGACTATATTAAAAAAAGATAGAAATAAGGAATTATACACAGGTATGGGAAAATAAATGGTCCACAAGTCTGCAAGATAAATATAGGCCTATAGGCAATACAAAAAGTGTTGAGCCTTATATAGTACAGGCCCCAGAGGCCTAGAGGAATATCACTGGTTTCTCAAATGGGCTCCTTATTTCCTCTACAACTTTAGCATTAAGACTGCAAGTGAGGAACACAATATGCTAACTACAGGCGATGTCAACTTGATGACAGCAGGGGACTCCTTTACGCTGCAAGAGAAGTCACACTCCAGTAATCCCCACAGGCTGGTACAAGAGGAACAATGAAGTAATCTTGCTTTTATGCACTGATAAGACCAAGTAATGACAGCATAATAGGCTATTGTGGCACAGGTCCACTCCATTCTACTTAAAGGTGAAGTGAGCGATATATTTAGGTTAATATATGTATTAAATCACTCGGTGATTACTTATATAGTGTGCGTGTTTCATACCTCCAATCTCTCCGTCACCCTCTCTGCATGTAATCGGCAAATTAAATTGTTCGGGGGATCTACAAACCAGCACCCGTCTCACTGCCGGTGCACCCGTAGAGCAACAGATGGGTGAATGTTTATTTGCCTACAATGGCGGAGCAGGTAAAAATCCTGCTGTTTTTATGGTTTTTAATCATGTTTTATCACAATTATGGATCTGAGATGATGCTAGATAACTCGCTGCTTGAAGACCGCAGTGCATTAATGTGGTGACGTAGGGACGAGCGAGGGGACTGCTAACTGCAGTAACTGACAGGAAGTTAGCTAAAAGAACCATTCCGCTTACAGCACCTTTAATACAGGTGCAAAATTAGAATATCAATGAAAAGTTATTTTTTTCTGTAATTTAATTCAAGAAGTGAATCTTATATGAATTCTAGATAAATAACACATAAAGTAGGAACATGTAGGGTTAGATAGTGAGACCATAAAACACTCTTTCTGCCTTTTCTCAGGCTAGGTTGAACCCATTTCTAAAATATTTGCACATTTATACTACATGGGATCTCAGAGTTCAACACACCTTCATATTTCCACCGGTGATGCAGGTCTTTAAGTGATTGCTGTATGAATAAAGAGTGATTTAATACTTATATTAACTTAAACATATCACTTACCTTTCCTTTAACTTTGTCTAATGAATCTAGAATAAATGAAAGTTTCAGTTTTGAAGGAACTTTTCAATGCTATTCTATTGTTTTAGATGCACTTCATCATGGAGCATGTCGCTTCCTTCTGAACCGTAGTCGTTTCCTTTAGGATATAATGCACACAATGTAGGTTTAACGGAACATCTGTCTGCGCTATAACACCAACCTCCTCCTGACTATTAGAATATGGGAATGCATATATTAATTTACAGCAACTCAACCCACTTTCTGAAAGGATTTGGTGAACATTGATCAAATTATAGGCAACGGCAGCATGAAATTATTGACCAGTCACCTCAAAATATGGCAAACATATAGCCTGCAACATAACAGCCGTATAACAAACTTAGGAAACCTGTGTTTAGTGAAAGGCATCTGTATGCAGTAACTTGGGCTACATTAATAATTGATCCTTCAAGTCAACAACATCATTGACAGAAGGGCTAACAATAACATGTCCAGACATGTTTAATTGTGACACAATCTCCACAAAGAATGTGTTTATACAGTTTATACAGTGTATTTAAACTGTTGATCTACATGATGGCATGGCAATTATTCAAAAAATAAATATCCTACTCCCCATGTCTTTTTATGTAGCCTATTGTAAGACATTGGAAAGACTGATACGTATTAAGGCTTTATTAGGCTATTAGTTGATTTGATACAATGACATTCAAGACTGTCTAAGAATAGGAACCATGTTTATCTCTTTGTTGACGTTACATGAAGTGAACATTTGATTTATAGTCGAACAACATTGTAGCCTAATTCCACTAACATCACCTTTTAACCATAAGGCTGCATATTTCAGCGAGCTTGGACAGATGGCACTAAACCAAGTAGGCTATAGTAACCCAGATTAATCCTGCCCCGTAGCCTATGTCTGTTATGATGCCGTTTAGTTACCGAAATCCAATGCCGCTGTCTATAACGTGTGAACAACCCCCGTGTGATGGTACGTGAACCTACCAATGTTAACATCAAAACGTCACTGGACATCGTGCTAAACGGACTTTAAGAGCGGCCAACAGGATTACAGGTTTTTTTGGATAGCCTGTCTGGCTACATTAGCGCTGACAGCTAGGTAGCTAACCAGCTGTCTATATAAAACAGGAGTTTAAAACAATTTCTCTTTACCTCCTTGCGTTACATGTCCAATTGGCCGTTTTGTCCAGGTAAATGACACAGTCCGCTGTACAGTCAACAACACACGGTGAAGACAAAATAGCTTGAGTTTTCATAGAAACCAACACGAACTACACTTGCCTGGAGATTCTTTATATTGGTTAGTGTAAACGGAGTTCGCGCGGAACATATCGCGAGATTACCGAACGGCGCAACGTTAGGCTAAATGTAAAAAAATAAAAATACCAACATTTCTGAATGAAAAACAAAAGCGGATTAAATGATCAATTTGCATTTATTCACATTAGACATGCCTTTCAGACTTATACAAATACAATTATCTAGACCCGATTATCCTCAATTTAGGCCTATAGCTCTATTACACAGTTAATGTATGTTGTTCAAGTGCATTGCCTATTCAGCTATTTAGCTTAACCTTAGATGCCTGTTCTTCACTGTTTACGGTTTGGTTCAAAAACCAAGTAGGCCTAATTCGGCTATCCTAGCATTAGGTTACACAGGCCTATATCCTAAAAAGTAGCCTAATACATTCAAACTGGATGAAATTGTTAAGAAATAAAAGACCAGAATGCCCGTTGATAAGCATCCATCATCAAATCATAAACACCATTGTTGGTCCAACTCTCTCCTTCAGTGGCAGTGGTTTACAACACCACCTAAGTGCATACAAAACGGGGAAGCTTTGCCTCGTCGAGGCAATTTCCCTTTAAAAAAATCAATGTCATAAATAGAACGAAATAAATAAAGTGAAAATGTAAAATAAATAGCCTAACATAAAGGACATCATAGTAACATTACGTAGGCTATGCTTCATGTTCAGACATCCAGAAACGTTTTAAAAAGAAAAACAGAGATATAGCCAAAAAGCATTTAGGCTAGCCTAAATAAAATCCTATAAGCCTATACAAAATAAAATAAAAAATAAATAAAAAGGATGTTGGAAATGTGAAAAGTTATAAAAAGGAAATACATAAATAAAAAGCACTAAAAAATCATGTTCGCTTAGACTTGAGGAGGAGTTTCTCCAGTAAGTTGAGAGCGAATTGTATCTCTTCGGGTGATAGGTCGCTCAGGTCGGGCAGCTCCTCAGGACGCAGTCTCCGCCTGGCGCTGCCGCTGCCCCGGGCCGGAGCTGCGTACATGCTCCGCAACCTCAGCTGAAGCCACTCCAGGCGCTCCTGCACCTGTCTGTGCTCCCCCACGTTATGCATGAGCTGCACCTCACTCACAGTCCTCTTTCTGAACACACGGAGCAAGAAATATAGGTTAGCTCAACAAAAACAGGAGGGATGTTGAGCTAATTAAAGGTGCACAGTTTCAAAGGAGGGCGGGGATTTCTAAAACTTGCAGAGCCTGCAATTAGGCTAGTTTACGAAACATATTTAGGCTACTCTACATGTCATTCTTAGTAGGCCTGTTAAATAATTCTATCATCATAATTCAAAAATGGTTACAATTAACATTTTGTTGCGGCACCTGGAACCAAACGTAATGTAAGACTAGAGTAGGCTATATGTTTGTAAACCAAACTTTGGGCACTGCTGTTGTGAACAACTGTGGCTTTATAACTGAAAATTGTGTTCCAGGGATCCAATTTTCCCGTGAGTAAAGTTGATTTACTCAGTTGTGTGAATATAGCCTACCTTGGACAATTATTACTTCTCTGAAACAACATAAGTTACAAAGTGCACCTTTAAAATTGGTCATAGACTAGCCAAGGCGAGGTAATGAAATAGCAGATTTGAATAGGCCTATATCTGAAGGAGGCATTGCTTAATGATAGGAGGGGGGGGGGGTTGGGGGGTTACCTTATGGGGCGACTGTCACATACAGTCAAGAGGTGTAGGATGCAGAGGGAAATGAACACGGTTTTACAGTCCAGATTTTTCATGTTGACCTTGAAGACCTGTTATGATAAAAATAAAAACAAACACAAAGCTTTCAAAACATAAAATATTAGGCCATGACAAAACAAAAAAAAATTGAATTGACTTTTTTTATCTTGAAATCTCTACTGTATATTCCCACAGCTTACTCAATAAACATTTAAACAGACTATTGCAATGGCAGCCTTAAGGCAAGACACTGTAGGTGATAGGGTAACATTTTAAACTTCATATATATATCATCATGAAACTCTACTAGTTATTTACTGACAACGCTTACACATTTGACTAAAAACTAAAATGACAGATGTTGAATAAAGCCAGAGTTAAAATCATAATTTCATTTGCACAACATATTAGTTTCCAAAGTTTTTAAACAACAGATTTTGAACACAGCCTTTTTTCATTTTATCGATCAAAACGGATCTAAAAAAATGAATTTTTGTCATGTTCTTGGGAACAGAATGTATCATAAATCAGACAATTAACAACATATGAACAAATCCTTCTGTAATAACCTTTAGAATAGTGCTAAGAATTAGGGAAAGTTTAGTTGATGTGAGTGCTTTAGAAGTCGATTTTGGTTCGGAGTATTGAGAAAAAAAAACTAAAGTTGAGTTAATGTCTATCAAAGATGGTTGCATAGGACAAATATACAGACACAAACAAACAAGGTTTAGTCAAATAAGCTCTTGAATCATACTGTATGTCCATTTAAGATATTTTATTCTTACTACTGTGAAAGACAGCAGGTTATAAAAGCTGTATAGATAAATATCTCAAAATTGACCAGTTCATGAACAAATATTATTTTTGCCTGCTGTATCTCACATTAATAAAATAAAACACTTGAAATGAGGTGTGTTGTGTCCTATGACTACAATGTAGAAACAAGCTGAACATACCTGTGGTGGTGGCTTCTCCCCAGTCTGATAACAAGTATTAGATGCGTGGTCAGTGGCATATAAAGTAAAGTCGGTCTGCTTTGGTGGATTGCTCCTATCAGTTATGATGAGAAGTGGACTCTCCCAAAGTCCTTTTATAGGCCGTAGCCACCTAGGCCCAGCCATTGATGAGCTGCCTTCATTACTGCTGTTTATGTCACACCTCTAGCTTGGAGGGGGCAGGACAAGAATGACAACACCTCCTCTGATCTTCAGTGCTTTCACCACGGTCATACCAGACCAAACGAATGGCTTTGCACGTTGAACCCAAATACCCTCACGCACGCACACACGCGCACACACACACACACACACACACACACACACACACACACACACACACACACACACACACACACACACACACACACACACACACACACACAAATGCACACACACGTTTCTACGGCTATACTTGTGAGGACATTCATTGACATAATGAATATCAACCATCAGAACTAAATGCCCAATCCCAACCCTTGTACTTCACCTTAACCAACCAAGTCATAAATGTCCTCACTTTCCAAAGATGCCCTCTCTCCGATGGTAAAAAGCTTAAATAGGTCCTCAAATGGGTGCCTGTACCAGTAACACACACACACACACACACACACACACACACACACACACACACACACACACACACACACACACACACACACACACACACAAACACGCATACAGACCTTAAAATCAATACCTCTTTTATGGTTCCAAATAAGTGTTAAAAATCAGTTGTACTGTATAAGGATGGCTACACAGTTCTGTTACAAAAGGGTTTTACATTTTAATCAGTTTCACAGACTAAAACTGCACTTTCCCAAGCAGCTTTTTATCGCACGACTTACCCTCCACATTTTCAATTTTGCATGCTTCTGTGTGAATATTCCCCCTATCTCTGTAGAGTGGCCAGATCTATTAGTCCACATCTGAGGTGACCTTTTTTTGTCCGACTCCACAGCCTGCCTCAGAACAATAGCGCCAACATTAGGATGGATTTATGACTCTCATTGAGCATTAGGGGGTCTCCCTGGTTACATAGGCACTTTACTCAAGAATTAACATTGTTTTATTGAGTTCGCCGCCCAAAAAAGGAGCTTTTACACCGGCCTGACGTCAGAGGGAAACTTTCTGAATCAATGAGAAAGCGGGAGTTCAGGAGGTGTGTCGTCTGATGATGCTGTTATCGTCACCGTCTCTGTCATAAGTGATAAGTGCGTGTGTTTGTGTTTGTGCAGGCCTGCCCAGACAAATGACTGGGCCCCTGAAAGGTCCAGTCATTGGGCCCCCTTTACTCATACTGAACTTGTATCAATGTGCATGATGCGCTTATTCCTACATAAACACATACCTGTACACAGGGCCGGTTCTAGCCAGTTAAATTAGGGTGGGCTACTGGAAATAATAGTGGGCACTGGGCAGAGATACCGACATTGCGAGCGCGCATAGCACCTGCTTTTTGGCATATTTAATGTAACATTTACTGTAATGTAAACTTTTAGACACACCAATGCTGTAGGGGGGGGTTTACCATGATAGCACTGCTACCAGAAGCTTTCCTCATCAGTATAACAACCATCTGACACCTTCGTTTAAAGGCTAAATATGTAATTTTCTAATTTTCTTAGAATATAATAGATAAAATATACATGCAACGGTTTTGAGGGGAAAAACGACCCATGATTCTTTTAGTTTTTCAATATAAAATGTGACATATTTTACCCAACAATGAATAAAAAGTTTTATTTTATTAAAGAAAGTTCTCTTGCGAATGGTTCATAACAAAGGTTGGCTAAGTTAGGTCATTTGGGCCCCCCCCCTGGTGGCTGGGCCCTAGAAAGCTTTCCCACTTTGTGTGTGTGTGTGTGTGTGTGTGTGTGTGTGTGTGTGTGTGTGTGTGTGTGTGTGTGTGTGTGTGTGTGTTGTGTTGTGTGTGTGTGTGTGTGTGTGTGTGTGCATGTGTGAGCGTGTCAACCGAACAATTTCTGAACATCTGTAGAATCAGGACTATTTTGATGTTTTTTTTTCTAACTCAAGGGCAATGCTGATAATAAATAAAGTGAGAGAAAGTAAAGGTTATTCTCACAAAATAACTTAATTTTCCTCATATCAATTGTTGCATTTAGACATTTGAGTCGGTCCGATACATGCCTTTTGAAGCCATTATCTACGGTATATTTCTATACAAAGTTTAAAAAAATTATGTTTGTAAGATGATTGTATTTATTTATTCTATATACGAATACCTTTGACACATTGAACATATGAAGATAGAGGCCTTCACTTCATATCTCAATTAGTAAACACATTTTTTGTAAAAATATTGAAAGGCCAGTTCACCTCAGCCAGCCATATAGTGTCCAAAAAGCTTACAAATAGGAATAACTATTTGTTTCATGTCAGATCTCTAAACCCTTCAGCTTCACCTGTCTGTCTGTCATTCAGGCATCAGGGTCGAGCTCAACTTTCAGTCACAGGTGTCCCGAAGGGAGATCAGTCCACACAGCTCATGTTAGAAAGACACACTGCTCTTTATGGTCGCACGCGCCACACATTAGGTAACCATGAGGGTATGGGTTTTTCTAAATGTAGCAGGAGCTAGGACTGGCTATGTCATGACACAAAGAGACCCTTCTCTGTGAAACCGATTCAAAGCTATAGTGCGCGTTATTTTTCAAACAGTGATGTCAGTTACATTCAAGCCATCGCCAAACAAGTTGACAAAACGTTGATGAAGCCAATCAGCTCTACAAAACTCTCTCTGTTTTTTTCAGTATGCCCCCCCCCCCCCCTCCCGACACTGGCGCAGGAGGAATGCCAAGAAGTTGTTGATTCTACTGCTAAGAAAAAAACTGGACGTACAGGAATCCATATGGCTTACCTCATGTAGATTGTACATTATTGTAGATTGTTGTCTTGATGGAATTCATCATGGGGGAGACGGAAGTTACGCACTATAGCTTTAAAGGTTAAAATATTTAAATATTAGACTTTATAGCAGAGTTGAAGAGTGATGTATCTCAGGAAGCGTCACCTTATCCGAGCAAATTGCCAAACTTCAAAGCTTTAAAGCTTCAATGCGAAAGCTGCCATGTTGTCATCATCCCTGACAGGTCCCAACGTTTTGATCAATCGTTCTCGTGTTTCCCACGATGCAAAGGGAGCATGACCGCATCGGTAGAGGGGGCAGAAAATGCCAAGCAGCTCCAAAAAGATTTATGAGTGACATTTATTTTTTTACCTGCATTCAGGCAAAGAGGATGAGAAAATATGTAAATATGTTGAAATGCATCTGTAAATAGAAACATTTTAACAAAGTCAATTTTTTTTTCTCCCCCGTCTTCAGCACATTACACTATAACTATTTGATTCATGGGGCTGTGAATGATTGATCAACGTTTCACTGTGACAGCGAAGCAAGAGGCAGTCACACAAATGCTTTAAGTGGCCGGTGATGTAAGTTGATGTAAGTGCCGGCTTTAAAAGATTTACGGTGATCGGCAGCATGGGGCCCTTGAGAGACATTGACCTCCACTTGCTTCCTTGTGATACTATTACGGACTAAACGGTGGCCAGGCCGGCCTGTTTAGATGACACCCGCTGGACACAGTGACCTCTGACCCTGGAGCTCAGATGCTAAACCTTGTCCTTCTCATTACCTCATGCTGCCTTCACGTGGAGCATGCTACCTATGGCATGCAAAGGCAGCTATGGAGCGTGGGAAATAAAACATGGCAAGGGCCTTCCAAGTCAAAGTCCAATATCCAGCCAAAACAATGTGGCCCCATTATCCCACAATCAAGTGGTCCAAAACAATCGACTTAATCATAGTTGTGATGCATTTTTCTTTATACCCAGAGCCAATGTGCTGTGTGCACCTCTAAATAATAGAATTGCTAACTTCGCCGGGCATCACCGTTAACCCGACACTGACAGCTACTGCAAGTTAGGTGCATCTGTAAAGCAAGCTGGTCCCCACCCGCCCCCCCAAGACTTAAGAATAGTACCAGGGGAGTAAATAAGCAGAAGGGTATTGCTATTTGCAGGTCAGGCTTTGACTTTTATAGAGGGTGACGGCATGCCCAGAGCTGGTTGACAGAGAAGATCAATAACATTGCCTAAATGCTGCTTGTCTTCTTCAGTCACTCGAAAGAGAGTTTGGAGACTTCCGGCTTGGCGAGCAACATTTAGGTCACGTTGCTTAGAGCTCCTGCAGAATTTTTTTTTCTTTTCGTTTTTTAGGCACTTTTTTTTCCTCCACTACGGTCAGCAGTTTTAGTGAACTTTTATTTAACACATTTGGTTGACTTTTCTACGATTATCATGCCGCCCAAGGCCAATAAAGGAGGCAGCATTAAACCTAGCCTGTGGCCTGTTGCACGGAGTCGCGCCTCGGCCACTCCTGAGTCTCCGCCTCCGCTGAATCCATCGCCGGAGAGTATAGATGTAGCCTCACTCAGAACTGAGCTCCTGTCGGCCCTCCATGTTGATGTCGCGGCAATGTTTAAATCGGAGCTCCGCGAAGCCTTGGCTGAGACCCTCAGTTCAATTAAGACCGAGCTGCTAGCCTTTAAAACGGAGCTTTCCTCCAGTCTGTCTGCTGTCCGCCAGGATGTTGCTAGCTTGTGGAGCACCGTAGCTGAAGTGGACCTGTCGCTCTATACCAGCACGGATGACATCTTGGCCCTCAAAGCCCGAGTGGAGCGATTCACACAGGAGGCGGCCAAAATGGAAAGTAAGTGCTATGACCTTAAATCAAGATCGTGACGCCAGAATATCCGAATCATCGGTGTCCCGGAGGACGACCCCAACTCAGCATCAGCAGCTAACGTTTCCAAGCTACTGATGGAAGCGTTTTAGCTCAGGAAAGAGACGCTAGTTGATAGATCCCACCGTGCTCTGGCGCCGAAGCCCGCTCCAGGTGGCCGCCCCCGCGCCATTGTCGCAAAGCTTCACTACTACACCGACTGCAACGAGATCCTCAGAAAGGCGAGGGAGTTACAACGGATTAAACATGTCCATCTCCGTGTTTCCGGACTACACCCCAAAGACGGCCCGGGCTCGCCCCGCCTTCACCGAGGTTCGGCACCTGCTACGAGACATCGATCGAGTCAGGTTTGGCATCCTCTTTCCTGCATGGTTACACATCACCTATGGTGGTGTACAGCGCGACTTCACTTCCCCAGAGAAGGCAAAGACGTTTATTAAAACACTGAATAAATAAAGTTGTGTATCATGCTCTCCATTGCTCCGACCCTCGTTTTCCAGTTCACTCTATAAAAGTTCTGGTGAGTTGTAAAATTACTCTTTCCCTATAACCTATTTTGTGCCTCCAGTTGTCACCTACTATTTTTGTTTACATTGGACGACCTTGACATTTGTCCAACTCCACTCATGGACAATTAAGGACATTTGGTGACTTTTGTAGCTGTACTTTATGTTTGTATGTTTCTATTTTTAACTGGATCTGATTGGAGTTGATAAAAATAGCCTACTTAGGTTTGTGTGCCAATACGTTCTCCATAAAAATATAAATCACATGCCACTAGCCTTATTATTTTTATTGTGTTCTTTTTCATCACAGAAACTAGTGGGTGTGTGTAAATGCATGCATACACGTTTCCCAGATAGTCTGTGGGAACATGCATATTTTTATTTATCATTTTATTTTTGTACAATCTAATTTTCAGTTCTGCTGTGCCAATGCACCATAGTTATTTCAAGTGCCTTATATTCAATATTCAATGTTTAGAGTTAATGCTCTGCAGAGTTCTACATGTTAGTTTTAGCTTTAAAGTCGAAAGCTTCATTTTGAAGACGGCTCCTGTTGGAGTCTGCACTGCTGTTTCTATCATTTAGGGATGGGAACAATTGATGTGCAGGAGGGTGGTGGGTTTGGGTGGATTGTGGTTGTTTCTGGTGTTATATCTCTCTGTGATTACTTGTTTTTTTTGTTTTTTTTCCCCCTTTGCCCTGGGGGATCTCCTCTTTTCATCTACCTTCTCCATTACTGATAAAATGCAACCTTTAGATGATTAATACAACTTACTCAGACATTGGATCCACTACTATGTGACTAACCCGACAATATGTACAAGAAACACTTGGCACTTTAATACAGCAAACCTGTCAAACTTGGTATCCATTCCCCTTCAGCCACAGTCTGCTGTAGTAAATAGGGCTGACAATGCTTCACACTCAAACACACTAAGTTTGGCCTTGTTAAACATCAGATCTTTGTCAGGTAAAACATTTTTAATTAATGATTTTATTACCAAGCACAATCTTGATTTTATGTTTTTAACTGAAACTTGGTTGGACCCAGACAACAGCTCAGCTGTTCTTATCGAGTCAACCCCCCCCCAACTACACTTTCGAAAGTGAGGCCAGAGCTCATAGGAAAGGTGGTGGAGTTGCTATTTTATTTAATGAATTTTTAACATGCAAAAAGATGTTTTATGGAAACTTTGTTTCATTTGAATATGTGGCTCTCAAGTTAAATTCAGCCTCTCAAGCTATTTTTATTAATATCTACAGGCCACCTAAATACTGTGCAAACTTTTTTGATGACCTTACTGCACTACTGTCTGTAATCTGTATGGAGTTCGACTGTTTATTGATTGTTGGGGATTTTAATATACATGTGGACAAACCCGAGGACAGAAGTGCTAAAGAACTATGCTATGTACTGGAAAATTTTGGACTCTCAACACGTAAACCAGCCTACACATAACAAAGGACACCCTGGACTTATTAATTTCAAAGGGCCTGGACATTTCAAACCTTTTAGTGTCTGATGTGGGTCTCTCCGACCATTCCTGTTTGTTTTTTGGGAGTACAATATCTTTGCACACAACTGCAAAAACAAAGGTTATCAAAAAACGGTATATTACTGAAAACACGAGTGAACAATTTATCCAGGCATTTTCTCTGTCCCCGCTCCTCCCCTGTATCTCAGTTAATGAGCTTGTATGTAACTTCAACTCAAAAATTACAAATGTTATCGATGCTATTGCACCCACCAAGGTGAAAATCATCTATGGTAAAAAAGGTCTCCCTGGAGAAATACCCCTCAGGTCAGAATTGAAAAAAGAGAGTGCCGTAAAGCAGAACGCAGGTGGCGAAAAACAAATCTAAATGTTCACTATAACATCTTCAAAGAGAAACTACGCACGTTTAACCTAGAACTAAGAAATGCAAGACAGTCTTTCTTCTCTGACATCATCACCAAAAACAGCAACAATGCACATGCCCTGTTTGCTGCTGTTGACAGGCTAACAAACCCTCCTGTGTCAGTAGCGTCTGAGCATCTTTCCACGAGGGCCTGCAATGAATTTGCCTCCTTCTTTACTGAGAAAATTAATAAAATAAGACAAGCTGTCACTGCATCAATACCAGGTTCAAGATATGTTTTATCTCTGTACCCATTTAAAACGAATTCAGATGCCATGACATGAAAATCCTGAATGACATTATACAACACCTGAACTCCTCCTCCTGTTGCCTTGACATTCTGCTCACAGGCTTCTTTAAAACAGTTTTTAGCTGTATGGCCTCAGATGTCCTAGAAATTGTCAATATGTCCCTTCGCACTGGTGTATTCCCACAGGCCCTGAAAACAGCTGTCATCAAGCCACTCCTAAAAAAGAAAAATCTAGATACATCACTCATGAACAATTATAGGCCGATATCCAACCTACCGTTTTTAAGCAAGATCATTGAAAAAGCTGTTCATCATTAGCTAAATAAATACTTAGCAATGAATAACTGCTTTGATGTCTTTCAGTCAGGTTTTCGACAACACCACAGCACTGAGACTGCTCTGGTTAAGGTCCTCAATGACATCCACTTAAACACAGACAGTGGCAAAAGCTCTGTATTAGTTTTATTGGATCTCAGTGCTGCGTTCGACACAGTTGACCACAGCATATTGCTAGATCAACTTGCAAACTGGGTTGGACTCTCTGGAACTGTGCTAAACTGGTTTGAATCATAGTTAAAGGAAAGAGACTACTATGTGTCAATAGGCAATTTCACATCCGAGCGAACAAATATTACATGCGGGGTCCCCCAGGGTTCCATTCTTGGACCTCTTCTGTTTAACATATACATGCAACCGCTAGCTAAGATTATGAACAAAAACAAATTATGCTACCATAATTATGCAGACGACACACACATTTACATAACCATATCACCAGGAGACTATAGTCCGATTCAAGCACTAAGTAAATGCATTGAACAAATCAATGACTGGATGTGCCAAAACTTTCTTCAATTAAACAGCAACAAAACTGAAGTAATTGTCTTTGGTGCCAGGGATGAACAATCAAAAGTCAGCGCACAGCTTAAATCTGTTATGTTAGAAAGCACACACCAAGCTAGAAATCTTGGAGTAGTGATAGATTCCGACTTGAATTTCAAAAAACACATTAAATCAATTACTAAGTCAGCCTACTACCACCTTAAAAATATATCGAGAATTAAAGGGCTAATATCTCAGCAGGACTTAGAAAAACTTGTCCATGCATTTATTTTTAGTAGACTTGACTACTGTAATAGTGTCTTTGCAGGCCTTCCTAAAAAATCAATCAGACAGCTTCAGCTAATTCAGAACGCTGCTGCTCGAGTCCTCACTAGGACCAAAAAAGTAGATCACATTACCCCAGTTCTTAGGTCTTTGCACTGGCTTCCTGTCACTCAAAGAATTGATTTTAAAATATTGATGATGGTCTACAAAGCCTTAAATGGTTTAGGGCCAAAATATATTACTGATCTGCTGATACGTTATGAGCCGCCCAGAGCCCTTAGGTCGTCTGGGACAGGTCTTTTAAAAGTCCCCAGAGCTAGGACTAAACAAGGAGAGGCGGCATTCAGCGTTTATGCGCCCAATGTCTGGAACGGACTGCCAGAGAGTCTGAGGTCCGCTGAGACTCTCAGCTCTTTTAAATCGGGTCTCAAAACGTTCTTGTTTCCCTTTTAACCTGTATTTTTTATTTATTTTTATTTTTTTAATGTTTTAATGTTGTATTTTTATCCATGTTTTAAATTTGTTCCTTTTTTTTTTTTTTTTTTTTTGTACTTGTATTCTTTATTTGATTTTAACCCTGTGAAGCACCTTGAGTGGCCCTGTGCCTGAAATGTGCTCTATAAATAAAATTGCCTTGCCTTACTATATTTGTAAGGTGGAATGTGAGAGATCTGAACAGCCCCATTAAACGATCGAAGGTACCGACATAGTATTCTTACAGGAAAAGCATTTACGTGATGGGGATCAAGTTAGACTTAAGAGTCCATGGGTCAGTGATGTTTTTCACTCAACTTTTGATTTGAAAGCTAGAGGGGTAGCTATTTTGGTTAATAAAAGGGTACATTTTACCGCTTCTAAGATCATAGCTGATAACAATGGGAGATATATGATTGTTGCAGGCATTCTATACCAGAATCCGGTTTTATTAGTAAACATTTATTCTCCAAATTTTGACAACCCAGATTTTACAAATAGATTATTTGCCACCCTGCCTTTCCTAGACACCCATCTTTTAATTCTTGCTGGGGACCTGAACTGTGTTATGAATCCAACCCTGGACCGCTCTAATCCCCGTACTCTCAACCAATCTTCCATGTCTAAATCAATTTCTGAATTTATGCTCCAAAATGGGTTTGTAGACCCTTGGAGATTTCATAATCTCCAAACTAAAGCATATATTTTTTTCCCCAAGTCCATAAATCCTATTCCCGCATTGATTATTTTTTTGTTGATGGTTCCCTGGTCCCCAAAGTGACCTCCTCCGAGTATCATTCAATTGTTATATCTGATCATGCTCCTCTTAGTCTCAATATACAACTCTCAGGCCAACCTCGTTTCTCCTCACCCTGGAGGTTTAACACTCACTCATTTTTCATTTCATTTAACTTTTATTTATCCTCGAGAGACCAATTGAGGGGTGACCCTCATTTTCAATGACGTCGAGTTCAAACAAATTCAAAGGAAAAACAACAATACATAAATAATATTCAACGCAAATACATAAAATACACAACAACAGGTGAAGAGAAAAACAATTGAAACATTTACACAGTGGTGAAGATTAAGTGGCAGCAATTAAAATTAAATGGGTGAAAGTACAATATAGCCTAATTAAAACAGTTACAGGTAGAGTTTGGCAGATTTAAGATAGTTTGTTTAAATTGGTTAAGGGATATGAAGTTATTTAGTTTAATTTGTTGCTGTAAGTTGTTCCAGGAGTCAGGGGCACTAAAGCTAAAAGCTGTCTTTCCCAGCTCAGACCGCGCTTGTGGGACATAAAGCAAAAGCATGTCAGTGGAGCGGGTCTGATAAAGCCCATCTGAGATTTGCAGCATTTCTGTTAAATAACGAGGAAGCTTCCCTGTCAAGGCTTTGTAAATAAAAACATGCCAATGTGCGTCACGTCTCTCTTTAAGGGAGGACCACCCAACCTTTTCATATAAAAGACAATGGTGTGTGTCATAAGCATCTCCTGTGATGAACCTTTAAGCAGAGTGAAAAACAGAGTCCAGGAGTTTAAGACATGAATGTGATGCATGCCGGTAAACCACATCACTGTAATCAAGGACTGACATGAAAACTGCCTCAATAATCCTTTTCCTACTAAATAAAGGGAAGGTGGTTTTGTTCCTAAAAAAATAGCCAATTTTTTGTCGTAGTCGACAAACAAGATTTTTTATATGAAAATTAAAAGTGATTTTATCATCTAACCAGATGCCAAGATATTTGTACTCTGTGACTCTTTCAATTAAAAATCTATTATATATTATATATATATAAAATATATGTGTTTTTGTCTGTATTTAGAAAAAGCCTGAGGTCCACTAGACAGTCCTGCAGGGTGTTAAAAGAGCTTTGTAGGTTCTGAATAGATTGGTGCACCGAATCGGAAATGCAATACAGTACTGTGTCGTCAGCGTATAGATGGGCGTGACAGTTTTTTAGCGATGAAACAATGTTATTTATATAAATTGTGAAAAGAACTGGACCTAAAATTGAGCCCTGTGGGACACCATTTGTAACAGTTAAAATTGGTATCTTCCGAGTTTAACTGACTGCTGTCTATCAGAGAGATAATCCCTAAACCAGCTACATGCAGAATGATCAAAGCCAATGTCATGCTGCCTCTGTAAAAGCAAATGGTGGTCAACAGTATCAAAGGCCTTTGAAAGATCAATAAAAAGTGCTGCACAGTGCTTTTTCTTTTCTAATGCTGTAACAATGTTGTCTACAACCAAAGTCACAGCAGAGACAATACTGTGGCCTGCCCTAAAACCAGATTGGAATGGGCTCAAAATGGAAGCACTAGTTAGAAATGTTTTTAACTGATTAAATAGTGTTAAATAGCAAATCCAGACTATTAATAAGTGATTCTAGAATTTTTGCCAGGCATGGGAGTTTGGAAATTGGCCTGTAGTTATTAAGATTATTTTTGTCACCACCTTTATGTAAAGGAATTACGTGAGCTTTTTTCCAAATTTTAGGAACTATTCCAGAGGAGATGGAAAGATTAAAAATATGGGTTATTTGTTTTGATATTATATGTGTCGAAAGCTTGATTGAAAACGGGTCCAAATTGTCCTCTCCCATGTACTTCTTGGGGTTGATGGCGAGGAGCGCATCTACAACAACACTTGTGGGAAGAAGATCAAGGCTGAAAATAGGAGTTTGAGAGACAGGCGGTACGTTACTACTGGTTGTAGAAGGTGTACATCCTCCATTCTGAAAGAGTTGACCAGCAGCTACGAAATGTTTATTAAAAGCTAAGCCAATCTCTTTTTGATCATTGAGAGTGTGACCATTTAATTTGATCTGAGTGGGAACTGTGCTAGAATTGTTTTTATTATAGTTCACAGCATTCCAAAATAGTGCAGGGTTAGAGTAGCAGTCGGAGATTAATTCAAGGTAATATTCGGATTTGCCTTTCCTGACCATGGCTGTGCACTTATTCCTAAATTGTCTAAAAATAGTCCAATTGGTATTATCTCCAGAGCGTCTAGCTAGAGACCATGCTTTATTTCTTTCAGAAAATAAATCAGACAGTTCACTTGTAAACCAGGGGTTTGATCTATGTTTTACTCTATGCTTTTTAAGGGGCACATGCTTGTTTATAATTGAGGTGAAAGTATTGATGAAATAGTCTAAGGCTAACTCAACATCCGAAATTTCCGTAGTGACTTGAATGTCAATATGACGGCGATCACTTAAAAAGGCTTGCTCATTAAAACCTTAATTATGTTTTTAGGTTGAGATCTTTTTAATTGAATACCTCTGATACAGGCCACTGAGCACTAATCCCAAGCTCAAAAACACCAGCTGAGACTATTTCATTTATTTTATTTGATAGGATTAAATCGATTAAAGTTGATTTTGCTGGATTTTTTAGATTGGGTCTTGTGGACTCAGTTATTAATTGTGTAAGATTAATGTTGCTACAGATTTCTTTGAAAGGTTCAGAGGCACCAGAAAGCCAATCAACGTTAAAATCACCCATCACAATTACCTCTCTATTTACATAGCTGGAGAGCATGTGTGCTAGATCGTTTAAGGAGCTAGTTACAGCTGAAGGGGGCCTATACACACCAATTACAACAAAAAAATCATTTGACGATAAAGATAATTCTAGCGCGATAAATTCAAAACAATTTGGAACAGAGACAGCATGTGAAAGTGTTACAGAATAACAGGATTTAACATAGACAGCCCTACTCCACCCCTTGCGTTTCTGTCTATTCTGAATAAATTGTATTCATTAATTGCCACAATAGAGTCATCTGTACTCTTCTTTAACCAGGATTCAGTCAGAATCAAGACATCTGGATCTGCCTGGGACACTAAAATCTTTACATGGTCTAATTTATCATGCTGCAATAAACTTCTATTGTTCATCATCAATCATTGCCCCCCACTCTAACCCAAGTGTCCATATCCCTTCTTTTGAAGAAAGGAAAAGACCCTACTTCTTGCGCCTCGTACAGGCCTCTGTCACTTCTTAATGTTGATGTTAAGATTTTAGCTAAAACCTTAGCGACTCGTCTTGAAAAGATTCTTCCTGCCATCATATCAGAAGAACAGAATGGCTTCAACAAAGGGCGTCAGGAGTTTTTCAATGTCTGAACACTTTTAAATGTATTTTCTCTGGTGATTCCGCCTAAACGCCCGTTATTTCGCTTGATGCTGAGAAAGCATTTGATTGGGTAAAATGGCATTATCTTTTTGAAGTTCTACAACAGTTTGGCCTAGGGAACGGGTTTATTTATTGGATTCGGCCTCTGTATATATATCACCCCTCAAGCCAGTGTCCACACAAATAATTCCCAATCTAAATATTTCACACTATCACGCGGTATTAGGCAGGGCTGTCCCCTCTCTCCCCTACTATTCGCTTTGGCCATAGAACCCCTCTCAATTGCTTTAAGATCTCTCCCCCACTTTCACGGCATTCCTCGTTCTGGCATCAACTTACCCCTTTAGGCGCCGGGTTTTATTTTTAAAAATACTAGATTTTGACACTTAAATTTCAGAAGGCTCTGGATTGAAAGTGGTTTGAGATAGAGACAAAGTGTAAATGAGACAAATATTGAGAATGACCTGAAGTATATCTGGGGAGTACATTTTCCGATCTAATTAGCATATTATGACGTCATATGGTGGCGGCCATGTTGGATTATGTAATTTCCATGAAATACCTGATATTTTGAAAGAGAGTTGAATTTATTTAATCAGATCCACCCCTCCATCCATTTGTAATGATGTCCACTTTGTTGTAAGCCAACAGTTGTAAACTAGAACAAGAACTACACCACAAAACTCATGTAAACAGTAGGCGTTTTTTAAGATTTTTTATTTTTTTACCCATTTTTATTTCCTTTTTTCTACTATTCTTCATTATTATTATGATGATTATTATTATTATCATCATTATAATATGATAATATTGATATATATAATGCTGCGTCGCATGGCTGCACCACTGCTGCGCATGGACGCACCGTGACCGGGGCTGTAGAAAGAGTGAACATCAACTCCCTACTCGTCAACTTTTTGCTTGCCATATCTCTAAATAACTCCTAAATCCAGCAATACAGCTGCAGCATAAATAGCTTTGTGGCACACTATCTCCGATTTCGCACCTAACAACAGCGCGATTCATTTGCAGCCTGGACGCGGAGGTGTTTCTCCTCTCTGCTCTGACAGCAGGCTAGGACTCGCTCCGAGGGGCTGCTCCGAGACTGACCGCCTCGTAGTGCTTTGAGACGGGGAGGGGCTCTCGGCAACACCCGCTGCTCGTTGAGCAATGAGCACAGTAACTGCAGAGTGAAACGTGCTTTCACGTCAGAGTCTCCAAACACCACAAAAGTTTTCAATAAAACCAGAAAAAATCGCTAGGAGGATATGACAAAAAAAGTTTTGATGGGATTTTTTTATTTTTTTTTTTGGATGGGATTTCCGGACTTCCGCGAATATTTTGCATTGAAGGATGACGTTTTTCTGAGCTAAGGTCTAGTTATGGGATGTCTGCCAACTAGTGGAGGGGAGTTTGAACAAAATATAACACTCTATTTAGAGAAAACAGCTGTTTGATTCAGTAAAGCGTCTTGTCGCAATTTTGCGATTTTGGCGCCTAAAGGGTTGAAATTGTCTCTTTATGCTGATGACCTTCTTTTGTAGATATCGGACCCGCTGACTACTATTCCACCATCATTGCTGGAGAGATTTGGCTCTTTCTCAGGCTATAAAGTGAGTCTACTTAAAAGTGAATGCTATCCTTTAAACACCTTAGCTTTACAACTTAAACAATCTGATATTCTTTTAAGCTCAGCCCCTCAGGGTTCAAATATTTACGGATTAATGTCACCTGCACCTTGCCTTCTCTTTATTCTGCCAATTTTGCCCCATTGGTTGCCCAGCTTGGATTGTATTTTAAGAGGTCAAACTCTCTCCCGCTGTCATTGATAGGTAGGATTAACGTGGTAAAATCTTAAGGGTTATAAACTGGTTTGTGTCAACAGAATTAACAAGAGAGGGGGAGGAGTGGCCCTTTTCGTTGATGAAAATATAAGGTTTGAAATCGTAAATAACATGTGTGCTGCAATTGATAACCTAATGGAATGTGTGACTATTGAAATTCAAACGAATGATAAATGTTTAATTATCAGCTGTGTGTACAGAACACCCGATTCCAAAGTGGAAGACTTTATAGAATATGTGGGAGAATTATTTTCTATGGTTAACCAAAAGAACATATTTATCTGTGGGGATACTAACATTGATTTACTTAATATTACTCCTCTGACTGATGAATTTGTAAATACACTGAACGTGATGGGCCTACAGCCCTTAATTACAAGGCCAAGCAGGATTACAATAAATAGTGCTACATTAATAGACAACATATTTACGAATGTTATGGGGGATGTAACAGATAGTGGACTATTGATAAACGACATAAGTGACCATTTACCTGTATTTGTTGGTATACGATTGGAAACAAAAGTTGCAAATTAGACCAAACAAAGATGTATAAGTGTTAGGTTGGAGACTGAGGAGAGGATAGAGGCATTGAAAAATGATTTATTGTCGCAAAATTGGGACTGTGTTTACAAGGAGAAGGATGTTAATGTAAGTTTTGGATTATTCTTGGAGGTATTTCAAAGGCTGTATGAGAAAAATTGTCCACTAAAAAAGGGCCTTGGCTAAAGACAGAATAAACAGTGGCTAACTAAATCCTTGAAAAATGCTTGTAAAAAAAAAAATACATTGTACAAACGATTCATAACAGCAAGGACACCACAGGCTGAGCAGACAAAACCCATCGTAACAAACTAAATATCATCCTCAGAGACTGTAAAAAAAAATATTTTTGCAAGCTCTTAGAAACAAATGCAAATTACCCTAAAACTGTGGGATGTTGTGAACACAGTATTGAGAAATGACAGCAAAATACATAATTATCCTGAGTATTTCCATGAAAATAACGTTAAGTTGGAAAACATGAATACCGTGGCGAATAAACTAAACAATTTTTTTGTTATGGTTGGTCCGAATTTGGCCATGGGTATCCGCGACAGGTGTATGGGGGAGTCTTGGGAACAGGAAGACTACATTCTACAATCCATGTTTTAAGCCAGTCAAGGCCATCGAGATTAGTGAGATTTTACTGGAATGCAAACCCAAGGCATCAAGAGACTCACTGGGGCTTAACATGAAAATAATAAAAGCTGTGCAAGAAAGTATTCTTCAACCTTTAACACATATTTGTAACTTATCTTTTCAAACAGGAATTTTTCCTTGTAGTATGAAAATAGCTAAGGTTATACCAATACATAAGAATGGAGATGAACACTCATTTACAAATTATAGACCAGTCTCAATTTTGCCCTCAATTTTCTAAAATTTTGAAAAAGCTATTTAACAACAGATTAGATGATTTCATTAATAAAACATCACCTTATAATAGCCAGACTTGGCTTTAGAAAGAATCATTCCACGGCGCTGGCCTTGGCTGAATCGATTGAAATCATTAGTAATGCTATAGATCACAAATCATACTGTATAGGAATTTTTATAGACCTTAAAAAAGCTTTTGACACTATAAATCACAAGATCCTTATCAATAAGCTGGAGAATTATGGCATTAGAGGTATAGCACGGACTGGGTCAGAAGTTATTTACAGGACAGGAAACAATATGTGAAATTAGGGAGATCACATCGACTTGCTTGGATATTGTTTGTGGGGTCCCTCAAGGGTCAATTTTAGGGCCGAAATTATTCCTGCTTTACATAAATGATATTTGGAAAGTTTCGAAGGTCTTAAAGTTAATTTTATTCGCTGATGACACAAACATCTTCTATTCGGGGCATGATCTGAGTAATATGGTTGAGACTGTAAACATTGAATTGACTAAGTTACATGGGTGGTTAAACCGAAATAAGTTATCATTAAATTTTGGAAAACTAAATTCATGTTGTTTGGTAGGAGAGCAGCAGATGTCGCTGTGAAAATCCAGGCAAATGGGACAGATATTGAAAGGGTCAAGCAACACAAAGTACTAGGGGCTAATGGATGACAGTTAAGTTGGAAACCACAAGTTAGCCATCTTAGGGGCAAAATAGCCAGGAGTATTTCTATACTTTGGAAAGCACAACATTGTTTCTAATCAAAAGGCCTTACTTGTATTATATTGGTCTTTAGTTTCCCCACATCTGCATTACTGTGTTGAGGTGTGGGGAAACACTTACAAAGGTACATTGTACCCATTGGAGATCCTTCAAAAAAGGGCAATACGAATAATATATCAAGCAACTTACAGGGCACACACTAATAACTTCTTTATTGATGGTAGAATTCTCAAATTACGGGACATAGTAAGTTACCACACCGCACAAATGATGTACAAGGCTTCAAAAAAAAGCCTTCCTGTCAGTTTACAAGCAATGTTTGAAGACAGAGGAGTCTCGCATGATTTAAGAAGAAAAAGAAAATTCATAGAGAAAAACATACGGACCACACTTAAGTCATTTTCGATTTCAAAGGGTATTAAATTATGGAATGAACTTGATGAAGATATCACAGGGAGTTGCAGTTTGCGAAAATTTCAAAATAATGTATGTCTCTAAAATTATGGAAAATTATAGACAGAAGGCAGAGCACTAAGAAACGGATAAAAGGTGGTTGGCACTTTCATAACATTATTGTAAAAGATAGGTCAGCAGAATGAGTTGTTTGGGTTTGAATACTTTTGCAGTTGTGTTTAGACTACCAGATAATGACATTGAAAAGGCCATATCAAAGGGCAAAACAAACTCTGCATTGTCAGAAACTCCGAACGGAGCAGAACTGATCTTAAAAAGCTGAAGCAAGTGGATTAATCATGGAACTGCTAAATTGGT
This sequence comes from Hyperoplus lanceolatus, assembly GCA_026929865.2. NCBI lineage: Eukaryota > Metazoa > Chordata > Actinopteri > Uranoscopiformes > Ammodytidae > Hyperoplus > Hyperoplus lanceolatus. Next base: position 7,685,068 of record CM049400.1, on the reverse strand, counting down.
CTCTAAATGCAAATGTATATAGATATATATACTTAATCCTTGTGTACTTTCTTCCTTTTATTTTTATTTTTAGTTTTATTTTTTATTTTTCTCTTATTTTTTACTTTTCATTATTTTCTTTTCCTGTTTTCTTTTCTTTTCTGTGACTGTAAATGTGAATCTGATTTTGAATCTGAAGAAAGTGGGGGCGGACTCGATAAGCCTTAGGTTTCTTCCCTCCAATACCCTTCGGGGCAATACTAATTAAGATTTATGATGTGAATGAGATAATTTGTGTATTGTGTGAAATTGTCCGAAAGAAATAAATAAATAAGAAATAAATAAATAAATAAATAAATGTTGTTGCTGAAACTCCTTGAAGAGTGGGTGTCTTTGAACCAATGTCCATGTTGTTGACAGGCATGCACAAGGGTGGGGTTGAATATCCATTTCCTCTTTCTATTGTTGTTACGCCCCCTGCTATTGTTATTCCGTTGGTTCTGTTGGGGGAGAAAGTAGTTTGCACAGCTTGGATCTGAGTCTTCCAATCTTCAGCAGGGGGAGGGGGCACTGCTGAGGGGGGTGGAGGTGGTGAAGCTGCGACCATTTGCTTAGCTTTGGGCTTAACTTTAGCTGTTCCCTCCACCTGTTGTCTCAACAGGCGTTTAGACAGGGTCTTCAGTTCCTCTTCCTCCTTCTCCTTCTTTGTCTGATGCATTTTGTAGAAGTGGGAAACAATACTCCTCCATGTAGCATAGCTCTTATGCGCAAATGACTTTTCTGCTGCTAATGCTTTCTGAACGGGTTCTGGGAGGCCTTTGATACACTGCATTCTCCACAGGGCTTGTATAGCGTCATTAGCATCATGTCTACCTTCTGTGTGGACTTCCCATTCTTCAGCGGCTCTTTTTAGGTACGGCAGGATCGCCTTGTCCTTGTTGATCTTAATTTCATCCACCTCAGTGACAGTTCTTTTTGTAGGGAACTGCTCACGTAGTGTCATCCATAGACGAGCCCTAAACGTATTCAGGGGGTTGTTGTCAGGTGGGTGGGGGAGTACTCCTGCAAGAAGGCGGCATGTCATGTCGGAGCCCTCCATTCGACCTAGTACGGCCTTCAGATCACCTGAACAGAGACTGTCTCCCATTGATAGGTTCTCAAATTGTCTGATCCACGGTTTTGCTCCTTTTGAGAGTTGGGGAAGCTTCTCAAGAAATGTTTCTATGTCTCTATGTCCAAAGGGTACGTAAACGTGCGCTCCATTAGCTGCTACACGTAGGGGCATTATCGTAGGTGCTGGTGACTTTTTCGTCTGGCTTCTGGTTCGCATGATATTAGGGGTCCAGGGAGGGCGGTTAGGTAGGTGGGTGTCATCAGGGCCTGGTTGGGGGCTCTGAGAGGGGGCTGGTGTCTCATTGATGAAACCGTTGAATCTCCCATATACAATTGGCCGCTGAGGGGGTGATGTGAGCGGGTGTCTCGTTGCCCATCCGGTGGTGATCGTAACTTGTTTCATCGTCTTTGTATTCACTATCATCTTGATCATGTAGGGGATTAGGGTCAGAGGTCTGTGGTGGATAGGATACAGCCATTTCACAGGGGAGTGTAGGCCCAGGGGACATGTAAATGTCAGTGTCTTCATCTGGGTTCAGCAAAGCTCTCAGATCTTTGGTGCAGATAGAGTCACTTGTGTCTGTAGTGTCGATGAGTCTGAGCCATGGAGGCAGCACAGACATACAGTATTCTAATATCCGGTTGTACACTTGGGCTTCTGTCGTGTCCACATGGAGGGGGCCATTTAGGTTATCCTCGGGGCTTGCGGGGGCTGTATCGGTGGTCATGGGAGGGGTGTTGATGAGCAGACCCCCAGTCGCTTCTCCCTCTTTTTCTTCCAGACTAGCGCAGGGCAATTCAGCATCATTTCCATCGGTGGAGGTCACAGTGTCATTAATCATGTGGCTGTTCAGTCCTGAGTCTTTGAGTTCGAGCACAGCAGAGAATGTTCCGGGGGAGGGTAAGATCACAGATAGTCCTGGTTGTCCTTCTCCATGTTATCAATGTGGCAGGTCAAGGGAATGAATGAGGCTTTTCCAGGTGGAAAGTATCCAAACAAAGAAATAAAAATAAAAATAAAAGTGTTCCCCTTATGAATGTTAATTATTAATTACTATAGAGAAACTAATCAGCCTAAAACTAAGTTGTCCTGCCTTTGCAGTGTAACTAGCTTTAAGAACCACACAGCTGTCCACTAGAGAGGGAGAAAAGAAAAAAATTAGCAAAACCTACAATACACAGTAACATTAATTACTTTGCAATTGCTCTGTTCATGCAACGTGCATCTTGAGACAGCGACTGACTAAACTATTCCCTCTTTTTATTTTATTTTTCAAAAGAAAATAATCAAAAATGTCTGAACAGACCTTTAAGTCCTACACATCAAAAGTTAGACTATATCAAGACACCAATGCGTCCGTGGAGTATCTTTAATTTGAGATATTAGAACGTCTTAAAGAAAAACAAAAATTAAACAAAACAAAAACAAATAAAATTTAGTGCACCTTTAATTTTGTTATTCTTCATTATCAACTA